>KK117188.1:258698-422602 GCA_000611955.2 Stegodyphus mimosarum
TATCTGGCAGGTAGAAGACGTTTATATTCTGCAGGAGCGTTTCTGCTGGAATACCACCTTTTGCATTTCCTTGTAAAATTTGTTGTAAGTTTATGATGCAGATTCTTCCCTAAACCTGGTGTTTAAATTACAGTTGTCTTGTGTGATGCATTGCTGTTTATTTATCGGCTGTACAGAGGATCTTTGGAAGACGGGATTATGGGCGCGTACGTATAATAAAATGCTGTCAGTCAGAATTCTTCTGAAAACAGTAACAGCGCACTAGTATATAGTATGTACATTACAGCATTAGCTACTGTATTCTTACGGTAAAGTAAGCTAAAGCAAGAAAAATATTGTTACGTAAAAGAAATATAGTAAGAAAATCAGAAGAGAGAAAAGGAAAAATGTACTTTCTGTTTATCATTGCCGAATCATTGTTCTTTCAAAAGGAAACGTCTTTCTCTCTCTACATACATCAGTATCGTCTTATGCAAAATATCGTTTTACATAAGACAATATTGTGGAGTCATTAGAATTTTTTCGGTGTCAAGAAACTGAAGAAATAAGCAATGCTTGGGTCTCGAACCTCGGACCTCTCGAATACGAGCCGAGTGTGCTGACTATTATACCACGAAGGCATGCTAAGAAGGCGGGAGAAATTGCCTTATAATAAAGACGAATGTAGACGAAGTCTGTAGATTTTATACATATGGTATTTCCTTGCTGAATTCCTCCCCTCCTAGTTTTTTTTTTTCCAGGCCAGGTTCTGAAAAGTTTTAAAATATTTGCTTCATCTTCTCCTTCCTCACTTGTACATAATTTTTACCTCTTAAGGCTAGTTTATTGATAAACTGCATTTCCTTTATTATTTTTATTTTTGTTCAATCTATCCAATTTGTATTATATATATAATTAGCGAAATCTGTATTTAAATAACTGAATGAAGCATACAAATTTAAGGATATAAAAATGAAAGTACAAAGAATGTAGCGGCGAACTGTTAAAGACAGTTCTAATGGATCCTTTTGTTTTTATTGTGCTCGTCCGCAAATATAAGATGCATGTTCAGAATTTACATTTGCGATTAAATCAGAGTTTATAGCTACAAAATGTGAGGCAACGGAACTGTTCTTTAAATATTGAAGCTTACGCGTGGGTTTCAACACATTTTATGACTTCTTGTTTTTTTGTCAGAAAATGATAGTATAGAAATATGATAGAAGAAAAGCTTAACATCCACGTAAAATCGATGAAAAAAATTGTTCTATTCTTTTTTAAGTGCTACCAAAAAGCTTCTATTCTTTAACATGGCCTGAGGCTGTCACTGATCCGAAGTATGTTCCTCTAATAAAGGGTTTTAAATTGCAATATGTAACGAGATTTATCTTTCAGATGTCTCTGTTTTCATCGCAGTGTAACTCCGTGTTTTGTGCTTTATTTTTTTGATGATGTTACTAAATTAGTCATCTAAAAATCTTTAGTTTGCATCTTATGCCACAGACTCTTCACGTTTACTTTTTTCCTCGAAAGCAAGAGTAAGTTTTTAAATTATTAATTAATAATCTGAAAACCAATTCATTGTATTCCGAATATTCAAAACGTTTCAGCGTGTTTTAGAATTTCTATAGTTTCAGAAATTTGGGGTAATGCTTTACAAGTTCATTAATATTAGACTTGAGAAAATTAGTTCAAAGTCCTTTTAATCACTTAAAGTTCAGCATCCAATTAATATGCATTGTATTCTAAATCTGAGATTCCTTATAAAATTACGCTGTCGTGTTTGTCGTAGTAAAAACCCTAATGAAGAAACATTCTTTTGAAGATAAGTTTATCCTGCTTTCCTTTGTTTGTAATTTCTTATTTCTCATTACTTTCACGTACTTTTGAATATACATACTTTGGAATATTTTAATGAGATAAAATTGCCTTCCGTCGGGGCAAAACTCCATTATTCTTTTAATTCAAAATGATCGAACTTGGAAAGCCAGTATTACGCCCTTTAATTAGAAAGGCTTCAGCTTTCCGATCTAAAAATTAAAAACGTTTCATATGGGCAAAATATTTTATGTACATAATTCTAAAACTTGTCACTCGCATGAAATGAAAACAAAAAGCTTAATATCCTGAACATTTTCAAAACGTTGTTTATGCAATTCCTTTTTCCAAACACATTTCAGTACTATTTATCTAGTTCCTTCAATAGCTACAGAAATATTAAGACCCTGAACAATAGTTCCGCAAAACCCTTAACTAGTTTTATACATTCGTGAATTTAAATTTGTTTTCAAGAAATTAAAGCGTTTAGAATGAACTATAAGCGATAATGACCAAGAAAAACTAGAAAAGATTTAATTGTAATCCCAGTGCCATTGGAAGCGCTGGTCAAAAATTCTACGTCAGACAGATACCAAAAGCAGTAGAATTAGAAAAGTCCAATTGAACATCAGATAGCAAATGTTATGATAAAATAATTAGCTCTTTCTTTGAACTAATAGTCAATCTATCTGACTTTACTATCTTCTTAGATGGAATACACTGTTAAAATTTTCGGTTCAGTGTAGCACTGTTTAATGGTTTAAAGTAAGAAGTACCACCAAGACATGGTTCACTTGATTTTATGTTTCACTTGGTTTTGGTCAAACCGCCGCAGTCATTCAAGTTTTCACCTTTTTTAGGTAGTATGCTGCAACTAATCAAAGCAAAGCGTTCTGCGCATGCATTATTTTCCAATGTTTTGAAAGTTTAATAGCGGCTGTTTGTATGTGTTCACGGAAAGTCGAAAGTATATTGAATAATTACAAGGTACGTATATGTTTTATTTATTCTTCATAACTATGTTTTGATTCATGCATCTGTATTAATGAAATGTAGCATACGAAATGGCTGTTGATAAATGGCACATACAAAATGGCATTCGTAGTAATTTTTAAGGATTTTGTTGGTGTGAATACCTCCCGGGTTATTTTCACATCTTGTTGTTACTACTACATTTAACGTAGATTCATAGAACTCTAAAAAAATTTTCGTGTATTCCTAGGTATTGTTTATTATATAATGTGTATTTTTGTAAATATAAATACTATATCGTATGCATTCTATAGAAAAAACTTTTGGGGTGCTTTTTCTCTGCCCCTGGAATATGCGCAGAGATCCTTTTCGTGGGTAGCGTTCAGCATATCTATATAAATTTCTATATTCACGCATAACGAACATAGAATACCCTGTAATTTAGCTAACTGAGGATGTAAACGATGATGGAATAGAAATTATACTCAGTATTGTGACCCCGAGTAAGTAATGTCTTAATACATTTATTATATGTTTTTATGTAAAATCAGAAAAGTATATGCGTGTATTTGTGTTTGTGTATTTTATGCAGGTAGTCATCGATGTTAGAGGTATTATAAGCAGAAAATAAGGTGGTAAAATGTATAAACTTCAGAAAACTTTAACCTAAATAATAATTTATGTAATGAGTATTATATAGTAATAATCAAACTTTATTTTTGTTAATTTAACGTTTATAAAGTGTTCAGTAAGAATGCAAAAGATAAAGAGAAGCACAAGTAAATAATTCATACATGTAAAAGTTCTGTCAGCATCACTATTGGCCAATTATTTGCTGTTCCAGTTTTTGTAAACATTAGAAATAAGCGAGTTAGTCACAATTCATCTAAAACGTTCAAAAACGCATTTTTTTCATGAAAATTTGTTAAGTAAAACTAAATTTAGGGTTTAGTTTTACTCAAGATGAAACCTTGATACAAAGAGTCAGTCATCATTGTAACTGACTGAAATTTCAGATTATTATCAGCGTACTCGTTTTAAGTGTGCTTAATATCCAAGTTTCCTTTTTCTGCAAAAATGTGATGATGATTTCAGAGAATATGTTGATTTGAAAACTTACCCTGAGAATGAGAGCAAAATTAGAATAGTCGAGTTATGCATTTGGAATACTTTGTAGAGTTCCAATTTTTTCATTTATTTGTTTAACAAACTTTTGTTTGTTAAACTGTAGAGGCATTAGGATTTCTCTGAAGCGGGAGACGTGAAAAATGAACAATGCTCTTGCCGGGACTCGAACCAGGACCTCTGTAATAAACGCTGAGTGTGCTACCGTTACACCACGAAGGCATGCAGGAAGGAGGGAGAAAGTACCTCATTTGCTCCCCCCTTTTAAAGGACGACTGAGGATTAAGGGAATGAGTAGCCAAATCCTCTGTAAAGAATTTCATCCACCACCTTTCTTTTAGTTCGAGCGGCACTGTAGAGTCCTTACAATTTTTTTTTTATTATTTTTATTTTTTGAAGTAGGAGTACATGAAAAATGAGCAACGCCCTCGCCGGGATTCGAACCTGGACCTCTGGAATACGCACCGAGTGCGCTACCGTTGCACCACGAAGGCATGCAGAAGGGAGGGAGAAAATACCTCATAAAATCTTATTGTTTGATTAAGCCTTTTTGTGATATTATCTAAGCTTTCTTTTTTGCAATAAGTATTTTTTTAATAAAGATGCATTGAACTTTCGTTATTTAGCTATGTTGTCAAATATTCTGTTCGAATGTATGGTTATTTAGCCAAACTTGGTGTTTAAAATGGTCTTTTTTTTCGTTGTTTCATGTAATAATATGTATTGAACTTGAACAATTATGTTTATTATACACACTGCTATGATTGCTGCACCAAGCTGCTTCAAAAATAGTAAAAATCAGAGTTTGTTTTAAGTTAGCTTAGCATCAAACTGCTTCACGAGTTGGATTTTAAGAAATTAAGCGCATTTTCTCTCCCAAACTGTGAATAAATTTCTGTTTTACTTGTCATGTTCATATTTTATCCCAATCTATGCTTTTTCAAATATATAATGTTAATTCGTTGGATTTCTCAAGATCTTGTGATTTTGCCAAACTGGTAGCCATTTTTAACAGCTGCAATGACAACATTATTGATTTTTTTAAATCCCTCTAATAATCCTGCAGCATCGTGTTTCTACGTAGTTTTAGGTGAAACAGAAATGATTTGAACAGAAAAGTTCCTGATTTTGTGAAATAACATCATGTGTAGCATTTCCCTAAAAGTACAAACATTGTGTGTAAATTTAAGAATTTATTAATTAACATCATGTGTTAAAACTAATATCAATTAAAAATACAGTGTGAATAACAATTAAGAATTCAATTTTTTTTCTGAAATGGTTAAGAGATGATAATGGGATTGTTTTTATGTCTGTTTAAATCTTCTGCGAAGAGAAGTTCGACTGCTTAAAAATATAAGCAATTATTTCTAGTCAGTTAAAATACGAGCTAAATTTTATTTCTTGACACTCCATATCGTTACCAGGAAATATGGAAGGATATTAAATGATAGAGTAAGTAGCATTCAGTTCATTCTTTGTTTGGCATCAGCAATTTGTAGATGCATTAGCTTCTTTCATAAATGGAAACGACGATACAAGGATTTAACTTGAGAACTATGTTTTTTGTTAACTGGGTAGTATTATTTATTGTCGTCAACGGGAACGAACATTGCCGAATATGGTTAACTTCATTTAAAAATGCATTATATTAGTGCTTCAGAGGAAAGGGCCTGCTATATAGGAAGCAAATCAAGATATTTGTGCAAAGCTAAGGCTGTTGAATTTTCTTGACTATTTTTACAAATGAAATTGAATTTTTAGCCCAAAAGGGGATATTAGTCTCGGAAATTAAATAACGAAGAATCTATATATATATATATGCTCCTGGCATTATGAGAAAACTTTGGTACCTAGAGCCATCAGATTTTGAATAACGTAGTCTTCAACCCGAATATGAGCCCTTAGAAGCGGAAATTTGAATTTTGAGTTTTGTATTTCATACTTGTTATATACAAAGCTGTAAAATACTAGTAGTTTAAACAAATATGAATTGCGTTGTGTTTGTACCCTTTTAAATTTCGTTTCAACAACCCGAAGAGCCTTGCTACTGGTGAAACCATGTTGTGTAATCAGAAATTCAAGTAAACACATAAAATCAATAATACTAACTTAGTTTATTACTTTCCTTAAAACACTGATATCAAACAAATTTACTAACATAAAATTATACTAGTCCCCGGGAACTACCTTATTTAGTTTAGAAAACAAATAGCTAAACATTTTTATATTTTCCACAAATACTGCAATCTTAGACAGTAACCACTTCAATTCAAATACTATTGTTTAAGTAATAACTATTTTTATGAGTTAAGATACAAATTAAAATTTTCTATTTCATTTAAGGGAAGGAACTTGAGCTGAAGGAGTGCTGGAAGCCAAAAATCTTCAAAAAATATTGATTTTGGATTTTTACATTTTCAAATTCTCTACACTTTTAGCTTTCTAAAAATACTGTCAACCTTCCTATAACGCGGTACTCTCAGAACGCGATTTCTATATAACGCGGAGCTAAAATTGCGACAGCCCTCCTATAACGCGGAAACCAAAATTGTGTCTGCACCATCCATTCGTTTAGCTTTTTGTTGCTTAATTTGTGGTTTATAATTGGACAACATTCACAATACTGTAAGCAATATTCTTCATTTGTTCTAATATAATAATAATAAAGTAATTATTAATCCTAGATTTGCGTTGTAACGTATTTGCGTTGCTACACTACCAACATATTTCTACTAAGAAATGTAAATTACCGCAGACGATTATCCACAAAGAATATCCGCAGACGATGCGCACGCTTAAAAATGTTTTTTCAGTTATTCTGTAAGTTTTGACTAATAAAGTGTTTTGTTTGTTCAAAAATGGCGAGTGTTCTTTAAACACTTCATTACAGCATCATGTCAAACACAAAAGAAGCAAGGAAAAAATTAAAAAGAAAGTTTATATCGCTTGAAGATAAAATCCAAATTTTAAATCGTTTAGAAGGCCGTTAAAAATATCATCTGTTGCAAAATCAACAAATTTGAATGAATCTACAATTCGAACTTTAAAGGAAAATGCAGATAATATAAGGAAAACTGTGGCAGATGGCTGTCCGTTAGGTGCAAAACGTGTTACTCGCACACGAAATTCTAATATGGTTAAAATGGAAGGGGCGTTAATGATCTGGTTGGAAGACTGTATAGCCAAAAAAATTCCTATCAGTGGAAATCGTATCAAGCAGAAAGCACTTAAAATCTACGAACATTTAAGGAATATTGAGCATCCTTATTCAGGGCTAGAAAATCACTCGTTTGTCGCGAGTAAAGGATGGTTTGAAAAACTAAATTATCAATGGAATTATCAATGAAGGAGGTTATTCACCTGATCAGATTTTTAGCGCCGATGAGACGGCATTATATTGGAAAAAACTACCATCTAGGACCTTCATTTCGAAAAATCAAAGATGTGCTCAGGGGTTTAAACCTTCAAAAGAACGTATCACTCTTCATGTGTGCAGCAATCTATCAGGGAGCCTGATGATAAAACCAATGATAATAAATCGTTCTTCAACTCGTCGTGTAATGAATAACATTAATAAGACCTTGCCTGTATTCTGGCGATCTAATAAGAAAGCTTGGATGACTCAAGATTTATTTAAGGATTGGTTTTATAATTGTTTTATCCCGGCAGTGGAAACCTATACGATGGAAAAAAAAATTTGTATTTCAAAGTTTTATTGGTTCTTGATAACGCTGGTTGCCACAACATAGAACTGGATCATCCAAATGTGAAAATTGTCTTCCTTCCTCCTAACAGCACGTCATTAATACAACCTTTGGACCAAGGTGTCATTCAAACTTTAAAAATGTACTACACACGCCAACTTTTCCAAACCATTTTCGACAGAATAGAAAATACTGAAAATAAAACTCTTACTCAAGTGTGGATAGAATTTTCTATTTTAGATTGTATTAGAACTGTGTCATCGGCTTGCGCAGAAATTAAACCATCAACGCTTAATGCGTGTTGGAAACCTCTTTTACCTCAAATGGTTCAAGCAATACAAGATGATTCTACAATTTCACTCCCAGTTGCAGAAATAGTAAACATTGCTTCTCGTTTAAGCGATAAAGAATTAGCAGTAAACCATCAGGATGTTAGAGAACTAGTACTCAAGGAAGAAACTTTAGATGAGGAAGAACTGATGGAATTAATTGATGCACCCACCTCAAATGCATTGGCAAACGAAAATAAGGAAAACGAATGGGTGCCAAATCTCGATTTACAAGATGTGAAAAAAAGGCTAAATTTGGCTAAAGAATTAGAACTTCATTTCATTGAAACTGATCATTCAACGGTGCGCAGCGCAAAGTTTAAAGAGTGTTAAATTGCTTAGCTCCTTATAGAGAGGTTTTAGTGGAGTTAGAAAAAGGAGCTACAATCGAAAACCTATGTGAAGATGAACGAAGTGAGGAAGACATTTTGCCCATTAAAAGAAGACGAGTTAGGCGACTCATATCTGACAGCGAGGATGAGTGTTGAAAGATTACATAATTTTAGAAAAGTCTTTCTTGTTTCTGTTGGAAAACAATTTTTTAGTTAGTTTTTGTTTCATCTTTATTTATCATTTATTTATATGAACTCTTCGATTCAATAAAAATAATTTATAATTTATCTTGTCTTTTGTATTTATTGGTCTCCATATAACGCGGTAAGAATGATGTAATTTGTACTAATTCCGAGTTTCTTATAGCGCGGTTTCCATATAACGCGGTAGACGGTTTCCATAGAACACGCTACGAATTAGCCTGGTTTGTATACAGTTAAATCCGAGTTTCTTATAACGCGGTACGCACTCACCGCGTTATAGGAGGGTTGACTGTACTATACTTTAATCTCTATGAAAATTAGAACTTTAAAAAATCTAGTTTTATTTTATGATCTAATGCTTTGATAAATGAGGAATTTTACATAAAAACGCGTTTTTCTCCAAACGTGACTTTTTTATACTCGATGTACCTTTTCTCAGGAACTGCTGCTCCCAGGTTCCTAACATTTTTATGACTTATTTATTATATTTTCTAATATTTACTGAAATGAGCTTTTTATGATAAATTAAAATAAAAAAATTTCACAAATTTTTTTGCGTGAGAAAAGTGCTAAATTTTACTATGCCTAATAAAATAGTCTATAAATTAGTCTAAAATTCAAAATGTTTCAAAAGCTCATTTCAGTATAATCAGATAGGCGTACGTTAATTACACAAAAAATTTTAAGAGTATATCTACAGCAGATTTTTTTGAGTAAAGGTACATCGAAAATGGCCAATTTAACACTGCCGGTATAGGGGGTTCCGACACCCCTGAATGTGCTGAAAAAATTCAGGAGGATCTTCTCAAAGCGTCAACCCCTTATTATTAAATAGAGGGCACTTGCGGCATTGCGATGTAATAAATTTTGGATTACTGCACTCAGAAGTTTCTAATGCTAGCAAGTTCTTGTTTTAATCCAAATCTCACTTTTTATCATTTTTGAGTGTATTCCTTAAGCTAGCTAAAATAACGCCAATTCTTAAACGCCACAAGTCAGCCTCCTTACCAGAGTCCTACCGACCCATCAGCTTGCTGTCATCATAGGGCAAAATCATGGAAGCGGTTCTATTGACTAGAATCAATCAACACTTGGAGCAGAACAGTATAATCATTGCTTATCATTTTGGTTTCAGAAGCAGGCACTGTTGTGCCTCTTGAGAAGGAAAGAACACAACAAAACAAATTTAACAATTGCGTTGTGATTTTGTATTTTTAAGACAACAACTCATGAACCTTGATGCTAGTGGATCAATGTATCCTAACATTTCAAAAAAAAAAAAACACACAATAATTAGTATTAACTTTTAAGAAAACCTTAGAGTTTATTTTTCGAACAGATCAAATTAGTATGTCAAAATCAATTTTTGTAATAAACACATTCCACCCCGGGTGGGAAAATAACCTGAGAAAATGATTACTTTAACAGCGAAACATTAATATTTGTTTTCAACAAATTCTGCAATTTCAAAATAAACAACATAAAACTTCTATAACTATTAATTAAGTGTAAGCAAAACTATTTCATTGAGTAAAAATTAATAAAAATTCATAACAACTATTTCCTTTAACATTATTTAAATTCTTTCACCTTATTATTGCACAGAAAATAAAAGTACGCTACTAATCAGAACAATCTTAAATTTTAGACCTTAATATTGCACAGAGAATAAGACAGTGAAGAATAACCTGGGAAAAATTGTAACTTTAAACAGCGAAACATTAATATCTGTTTTCAATAAATTCTGCAATTTCAAAATAAACAACATAAAACTTCTACAACTATTAATTAAGTGTAATCATAACTATTTCATTAAGTAAAATTCATAACAACTATTTACTTTGACATTTTTTTATATTCTTATTATTCCACGGAAAATACAAAATTTCTATTATTCAGAACGAAGTTAAAATTTATCTTATTGTACAGGAACTGAAAAGGAAACTCCTATCCTTAACAATTTAAAATTACCTTCCTTTTTTTTTCCCACAGGAATTAAAGAATTCCCATAATCCAGATAAAATTCTTAAATTAGATATTTTAGCTCATCAAAAAGTTTTGTAATATGTTGTATTCAATTAACAGAGTACAACAGAAACATCTTCTTAAGAAGATTTAGAAGATTAACATAGGAATGAAATTCTATTTCAAATTTTCAATTTTTTTTTAACTCAGCAAATACAGTTCTACAATTTACATTAACTCAGCATTTTTTTAGTTCACCAAATAAAACAAAATTTTCAATTTCGTAACAATTCAAAATCTTTAAACAAACTCATTAAAAAATTAAGCCATTTTAATTTACCATTGTACAAATAGGGAGAACCCTTCTAACAATTAATTCTAACAAATTGGTAAGTTACGATTAAGATAATTTATTTTTTCTTTTTAAGTAAGATTAACCGAGTTAAGAAGGAAACGACAAGGGAACTTATCTGGAGCAGAGAACACAGCCATTTTTCAGAAACTCCATTGACGGCTCCAAGCGTAGACTGGAATGGATCACCAACGGAAAACTTTACCGGAATGTGGGCCTACGTCGAGAAGGTTAGCCGGATAGGACCCCAGTCTGCTGGAAACATGGACGCCGCAGCCATCAGAAGAAATCCGGAAATCAGCACAATCCCAAACTAGAAGCAGGAACAATCAAGATGAAAGTCACGACCATGGCAAATCATCACCAGTTGTACAGCGAAGCAAATAGGATCAAAATGCAGGACATTTTCTAGTATAAGCGATTTATGATTTGATGTTTATTTCTTTTAGGATCAAAATCATTTCATGACACTGGATCATTTTGAGGGGCAAACAGCCCTTTTAGGTAGGACGTACTAGGGAAAAGCATTACTGATTAAGGCCGAGGCCAGCACAAATTTCTTGTCAAGTACTCATTGCAAAAACTGAGGGAGCGAAGGCTTCGCTTCCCATTCTACGGAACCAAGAAGCTGCACCAACACGTTGCAGAAAAGAAAGCGAAGAAAAAAGAGGAGGAGAGGCACTGGCTTTTTGTCAAGAACGGAACCCATATATCGCCAAGCCCCGCTAAAGCAGAGTGAAAATGCAATACTCCAAACCCTGCACACACCCCTGTAAAAAATTTCCCAATTTCCGAAGTGTTGAACTAAACACAAATTCAAATATTGCCAAGCACACCAAAAGAAATGCAAAGAATTCTACGCAGGTGCAGGCTAAAACTTACAACCTAAGACGCCACCGGAAATTCTCATTCTATGCGTCTTAACACGTAAGCAAAGCCTTAGAATTCAGCTAAAAGTGCAACTTTTTTTCAGTCCTTTCCCCGCAAGTCGTTTTTGCAAGCAAAGTGTAAAAAATTTAGTTAAATAATTGCCTGTATCTTAAAAACTGTTAAAGCTAGAATCTTGAAAGTGATCTTAAATTAAAAAGTTAATTTTTTTGCTTCCAGTGATGTAAATTAATAATGGGTCAACTTAAGTTAAGTAATATTAAATCAAGTTTATTGCGTAGAAAAGCACCCAATTCCATTGTGTGTTTCAGCGCGTCTATGAGTAGCGAGTGGAAGATACGTACAAATTTTAACTACCAAAAACCCCAAATTTAAAATTAAAAAAGCAAATATAAATACAAGATATTAAATAAAATAACGTTGTGTAGCATAAATTTAGAATAATGAAAATTAATCTTAAGTCAAACTTAAATAATTAAGTGTTACATGAAAATTTGCTACACAACATACTTTGTAAACCTTTAATGAATTTTCATCGACAAGTTCAAGGATATGAAATCGAGCAATGGGAATACTGTACGGAACAAAACATTTTTATCTCCAGTGTGCTGGGCTGTCTATCAGAAATTCTAAAGATATAATATTTTTAAATATTTTGTGATTTTGCTCATGAATTGAATTTTATGCTCCGCAAGTGCGAAGAACATTGTATTTAATAAATAAAGTTAACACGGAAATGTTAATAATAAAATGGAAAAAGGTTTTGAAGACTATCTCACTAAGAAAGCTGAACATTGACATGATGAACTGAGAAAAGATTGAAAAAAATCGAAAAATGTATACCAACATTTAACACTGCATCGGAAATTCTAAACATATGCTGCTTTTAAAACTTTTGTAATTTTGCTGTTTAACTGTACATGACTTAAATGCAATAAAAAATATGCTTAATAATATAGCTGAGGAGAAAAAAAATAAATAGGTTATCAGGAGTGGGTGCAAGAGCAGAGTGGTAGACTGCGAGCTCAGCGAGAGTGTAAAAAACCTTAACAAATTCTTTTGGGCGATCGTTAAAATCTGAAAAGTTTCAGATTTTTATGCTTTATGTAATCCAAAAATTACTTTTTATTCTCATCTAATTTTATTTTTGAGACACCCATTTTTCAATTCAAATAATATGCAGACGGTTGAGAGGGTAGTTTGCACTTCATATTTTTTTGAATTATTTTAGGTAACCTTTAAGTGGCTTACATCAATTCAACAAAACCGTTTAGTAAATTTGAATTAAATATTTATGTTTCCAATTCTTTCAATATAAATGTTAATACTTTTTCAAGATAACAGTAATAAAACTAAAGAAAGTTTAAATTCTCAGAATATTAGTTTTTGATTTGTATTAAATAACTGTGAATGCAATTGCTCCAATTTTCTTTTTATTACATTTTAAAAATATGCTGCTACAACTGTTGCATTTTTCAAAATGTAGTACTCCCCTTTACTAATACTGCTTTTTTCAATCGCATCACTTTCTCAAGGATTCCCAATAGGATCGATATTGACCCCTGGGGGCCGCTGAAATTTTATAGGGGGGCTAATAATGTTTTGGGCATCGATAGCAAAATATGCAATGACAATCAGTCAAGATAACATTGATTACAAAAACGTACATGTATGCTAAAATTTGGATTTTAAGTCATACGAAAGAAATAGTTCCAAATAAAAGTTGTTACCGAACTGACATTGCATTTTACCTCTTCTTATCTAGTATAAGTAGGCTTGAGTCAAGCCAGTAACTGTTTATGGAAAACAAGAAACAGGTTGAATATTTCTGAAGGGAGTGATTTAAGAATTAAATTAAGCAATTTTCTGTCAAATGTTAAAAAAATTACATCAATACACAACGCGCAACCATCACATCATTTCAAACCGAGCATCAATCACTCTTTTATCCAGTTAAAATCTGTGGTTTTCTTTCTGAAAGCTTGTTTATATTTTTAAAACTAAAATTTTAAAAAATAATAATAAAACAAATCTAATAAACTATTTTAAAAATTTTTATTCGTGATTTTAGTTTAATTGTTATTATTAAGTTACTTATGTGCAATTATTTTTATTATGATTATGTTGCATGCTGTATATTATAGAGAAAATGTAAGGAGTTCGATGAAGAAACCGTTTTTGAAAAGGGGTTGATATAAGCAAAATTATGATATGATAAGCAAATTTTTCCAAGACTAGCTTCTCCTTTCTTAAGCTTCATTTAGCAGTATCCTTATTTTTAAATTTAATGTTATTTAAAGTACAATTTTTAAAAACGTTTTTGGTACTTTCTGATGATCCGCAGCCTCACCAAAAAGTCGCAGATTGCAACTGGCTAATGAATTTTGAGAGAGACATTTGTCTGTATATCTTTAGTCTATTTCAAAGATTTATCCCAAGTTGCCTATTTTTACATTTTACCTTTTTCCATATAACGCATGCGCGCTTCTGGTTTTGTTAACTGTTCATTCCATGTACACAGCTATCTGCTGAGGAAAACATCGTAAAATTCCACAACTGGACATCTTGAACAACTAGGATAACAAAATCCTAAAATGACACACACATAACCAGAGCACCAAAATCTTAAAATGACACAAAAAGGCACATCATGCTTTTAAGTAAGCCTCATTATTCTGTATGCGTGCAGGAAACTAAGTCTGAGATTTCACCGAAGATGACTAAAACTGCAGTATTTAGTTCACCGCTGCGCTAAATGACTGAAATTCCCATAGAAGGGTATATAATCTGACAGTTTGCTCGTGAAATGTCGGAAAAAGTAGAAAGCCATTTGGGGGTATGCTATAGACACACCTAAATTGCAACATTAATACTTTTTGGTGTGACACTTTGGTGCCGTATAGCATGTGGTCCAGATAAATTTCTTAATGTTTTATCACTTTAAGTTTTTAATAAATATACCTTTAGATTGTTTGTTGTCGAGTCCATACTTCATGGAAGAATGGTTGCCAGAGCCTCAAAGAGACTGGTCTTCTACCCCAGTTTTGAGGAAGAGCACCACGGAGTGTGATCCGAGGATCTCCAACCCCTCTCCCCCATCAACAAACCACACAAGAGGACTATCGGCTCGCCATGTATTTTGAGTGCCACCATGCTGTAAAGACACTGCATATTTACAAACATCTATGCCTTCTCCGGGATTTTATCTCGGTCCTTCGGCACGGTAGTCAATGTCACTAACCACTCCTCTAAGCGGCGTACCTTTAGATGTGTATGCATATTAAAGGTATTAATGTAATAAGGTCTGTAAACTTTATCCTTGATTTTTTAAATACCGGTTATCCTTGATTTTTTAAATACACTATACAAAAACAGGCCAGTGGATTGCAAACTATACTGGCATCAACACCTTTTGCTAATAACACAAACGTAAACTCTTTGCCACTTAAGTACATTTTGGTGACACGGCTCGTTGCCTCATCAGTACTTTTCTGCGCCTGTTCGATGGGGGGTGGGGATAATCAGAAAATACACTTTTAATAAAACCTTGAATATATCAAAATGTTGATGTTCGGTTAGCTTAAATATTTGGTATTCAGCCCCTGTATTTCACCAAAATTGTTTTTCAATGCACCTTCCTTTTTTATTATCCATTTATTGCTACTTCTATAGTTAGACTAAAAGGAACATAATACTACCAGTGTTGGTTGTTGTTGTTCTTTCTAATTCCCTTGGGGCAGAAAAACCTACACCACGGAAGACCAAGAGACCTTGCCGCACAAGTAAATCACTGACGTCGTCCTGCTCAGCCGACAGCTGTGTCACAGAGACGCCTATACAATCCAGTAGGTGACTTGGAGAGACAGGGAGGGAGAAGATATACGAGGGAAAGGTCTTTTCTCCCTCTTTGAATTGCATGCATCGAAGATGCCCACTTCTGAATCTGGCCATATCTGTTTGGAGAGGCCTAGATCTTTTACTTAGAAGTGGTAGGCCTGGTTGCTCAGCGAAATACCATAGTTGAACAGGAGACATTTTCCATGCCATCTAAGTTTTATGTTTGTAATAGGAATGAATTTTAGTTGGGCTTAAATCAGCGGAAGTGGGTGTAGGGAGATCACAACCTTTCCTTGCCAGATCGTCAGCTGTTTCTATATCATACACCCCAACATGAGACGGTATCCACTGAAGATAAATTGATTTACGCTGTCCAAGCTCGAAACGTTTAGATACGATGTCCTGGCCGGTCTCATCCATGATCTTAGGCCAGTTTTTAAGGTACTGAATGGAGCTTCTACTGTCTGTCAGAATCCATATAATGTCACTTCTTGAACAGAGAGCATAATCAAGTGCTTTGCTGATGGCGATAAGTTCCGATCTGAAGACGGAGCAATGTACAGAGTTTCTGATGCTGCATCTGATATTTCCTTCAGGGGTGTTACTATAAATGCCACTCCCTGCTCTACCCTTATCTGATCAACTTCCATCTGTACATATCACTAGG
Organism: Stegodyphus mimosarum; assembly: GCA_000611955.2. Taxonomy (NCBI): domain Eukaryota; kingdom Metazoa; phylum Arthropoda; class Arachnida; order Araneae; family Eresidae; genus Stegodyphus; species Stegodyphus mimosarum. The sequence continues at coordinate 274,874 of KK117188.1, forward strand.
GTCTAGACAGGAATATCATTAATGATTCGAGAGCCGTTTTCCTGAGGAGTTCCGGGTGATAGTTGCCCTTGACGATATTAGTCGACAATTCCTCACGGATGTTAACATGATTAAAATAAGAATCTGGAGCAAAACGGCTAAACGTATAGGTGTTTCAACATTAAAATTGATAAAATCCGAATTCCACACGTAACTAGGTGGGCTGTCTTGCTTTAGGCGCTTATTGTTTGTCCAATTTAAAATAAAGGCTAAGGTCCGATTATAAGGCGTCTACTCAGTCTCGTGGGACCTCGAGGCCCACGTGGTACTTCGCCTCAAGTGAAGTTGCATATTACCCTTCGCCATAGATCTGTATGGATACTACCAGTAATGATGTGTTTAATACTGGCAGTTCAACCCAGGTTTGAACCCTGTAAACAGACTGGCTGCATGTTTGGTTCTCCCATGTGTAACATGAATACAAGCCGGTTTCTCCCACGGAAGCATGGATACCCTTAGGCAGATAGCTCTTGAGTGGTTTGTCATATCTAAATAGCCACTCAAAATGAATATATAATTTTTCGTTTTGTAGAGTCATTAAGATTTTTTGAAGCAGGAGACTTGAAAAATGGGCAATGCCCTCGCTGGGTCTCGAACTTGGACCTTTCGAATACGCGCTGATTGTGCTACCGTTACACCACGAATTCATGCAGAAAGAAGGGAGAAAATACCTTGTATACTCCCCCTTTTAAAGGAAGACTGGAGATTCAAGGATGAAGATTCTAGGGGACGTAGTCTCCAAATCCTGGTGGTGAAGAAAAGAATCATTATCCACCACCCTTTAGTTCGGGCACCACTGTAAAGTCATTAGGTTTTTTGAAGCGGGAGACGTGTAAAATGTACAATGCCCTCTCCGGGACTAGAACCTGGACCTCTCGACTACACGCCGAGTGAGCTACCGTTATACCCCGAAAGCATGCGTAAAGGAGGAAGAAAATACCTTATAGTTAATTAAATTTTATATATTTTGATGCTGTTGTTATTTTTGTTCTGTAGTATTGCAATGATACTACATACTTGCTATCATAAATAATAATGGTAACATCAGTCGTGATATTTCGGGGAGAATTATGAAAGAAAAAATTATAAAAATAGTGGATTAGATAACGCATGATATTATGTAGCTTTGTATTAATACTTCTTTTTTTAGGTTTCCACTGATGTTGGAAAAGAACTACAAGCAGTATCTAAAAATAATATGTGTAACTGTGTGACCTTGTACTTCAGATTTCTGACCTTTGCATCTACGCAAGATCATGTTCTGTATAAGGTGAACAAGTCACTCTGGTGCGGCATGCATTTCATCAAAAGGAGGAAGCAAGGGTGTGCTGTACCTATAGACTGACATATACTGTATAATGAAAGACTAAAAGTGGCAGGAAAGATCAGATTTACCATTCAACTACTTGGCTAGCGGATACTGTGCTTGTCGGAACTAATACCCCGGAATTACCATCTATTCCATTACCTGGACAAAGGACTACGTGAGAAATCATTCAACAGTGAGACAAACTACACTCACGTTTGTGAAAATTGCAACACCATGAAGGACTTACGCGAGTGAGCTGAAATTTTCAGGAAATGCAAAGTAGCGCATGATATGCAAATGATTAGAATTGCAAATCCGTAGCGCATGCGTATGCTGAGCAGCGCCCTCTGAACGGCTGATGGATCCGAATAAATAGACGGCTGTAGCGAGGCGTGTATGGTTATCGGTGGTTATCTGCTAGTGGTAAACGTTAACTCAATCTGTACTTATGCCTCGTCGACGAAAGAGAGCGAGATTTGAACAACTTACAGAGTTTGAACGAGGGAGAATCATCGGCCTTCGTGAAGCTGGATTGTCGTATCGTGCAGTAGCCTCTCGTGTGCAGCGTAACAGCAGCACAGTGATGCGCGTTTGGAAGCAGTGGACGGACGAGTGTCGGACAACTCGGAAATCCGGGAGTGGACCCCGAAATGTGACGTCAGCTCGCGATGATAGACACCTGGTCCGCATGGCGCGGACGGACCGTACAGCTTCCTCTAGACAATTGGCAGCACTGTGGTCAATAGCTACAGGTGTTTCATTGTGTGCTTCATCAATTCGTAGACGTCTGCTGCAGTGTGGACTGCGCGCACGGACTCCTTTATACAGGATCCCCCTAACGCACGACCATCGCCGCCTGCGGCTACAATGGGCCAATCAGCATAGAGACTGGCGTGCTGATTGGCAGCATGTCGTGTTTTCTGACGAATCCCGCTTTAATTTGTGGTACCATGATGGCCGCATTCGTGTCAGACGCTATGCCGGTGAACGCCACCTTCCGGAGTGCATTATCGAACGCCACAGTGGACGAACACCCGGAGTTATGGTCTGGGGCGCCATAGCATATCATAGACGATCTCAATTGCTACGAATTGTGGGCAATCTGAACAGCAACCGGTATATCCGTGAAGTTCTACAGCCCGAAGCTGTTCCCTTCCTTCAAAGCTTGCCAGGCGCTGTATTTCAACAGGACAATGCCCGCCCTCATACTGCTCGGATTGTTAAATCCTTCTTTGCAGCGCAGCAGGTACAGCTTCTTCCTTGGCCTGCGTGTTCCCCGGATATGTCGCCAATTGAACATGTGTGGGATGTCATTGGTCGGCGTCTTGCTCGTGATCCTCGTCCTGTTGCGTCTGCAGACGAACTTTGGGTACGCGTACAAACGATATGGAATGCTCTTCCTCAGTCAGACATTCAAACTTTGTTTGACTCCATGCCACGTCGTGTAGCAGCACTTATTGCGGCGCGTGGTGGCCACACAAAATACTGATTCTGATCTCTTGTTCTTGTTTGTTTGCTTTGAACATTTAATCATTTATTTGTACCACTACCACTCAACTGTGTATTAAATTGCATTCAATTATGACGATTCCTTCTTGGTGTTGCAATTTTCACAAACGTGAGTGTAGTAGCGAGCGCTCATAGACTTTCCCGCATCCAAGATCCCAAGTTTTATTGCAAGGGCATTAGCAAAGTGCTGGTGGAGATTGCTTTGAGACCTAATGCTAAGTATTAAGCGCTGTATGTCTGTCTGTTTTTATGACTATGAACAATAAGAACTGATTACCATGTATATAAGACTATCAAAGTTACGTTATTAAATAAAAAATTCTAAATTTGGGTTCCATGGTGCTGTTAACTGCCATTAAATTTCAGAAAATTTTCCACGAATGTATCAAAATGACTGCTTGCATGCATGCGTGCTTTCAGAGATTTTTGCCATTATATATTTGCTGAAGTACTCCAGAATGTGACCTTCCAAAGTGCTTTATATTGTAAGAAATTGTAAATTTCACGCATGGTTTACAAATAAATTTGTCGTACGTAGCCTATTTATTTCACACCATTAAAGGTTTCAAGTTAGAATGCTGAAAGTATGTAAATATTGTAAGCGTTCAAAATTCAAAATTTTATTGATGTATATACTGTTTCTGTATAAGTAGAATGATGTGTCCTTCTTATTTAGAAGTACTTGTTATTAAGTTCTGAATAATAATTATTAAAATATGTATAAAATATCGGTTAGCATTTGACAGATTACATGAGTAGCTTCGTGTTGTTAATTAAATTTGCTAAGCAAAATATAAGTGATACAATTTATTAAGGTATGCTTAAATGTATGTTTGTGTAACGTTCAGTATAAAATATTTCTTAAGTACTTAATTTTCTTATGAAGCAGATGCACAAAATTTGTCTATGCTGATTTAAATGTGTACTTCGTTAAGATTTTGCGGCCATACTTTTAGGCTTATATTTTTTACTAATTTATTTTAAACGAAGTGTTTACGTTTTTACATAACATAGTGCCAAGTGATACATTTAGTCTGCAAATAAAATGGAATTTGCTTTAGAATAAATAGAGCAATTTCAATAGATGTGTAAAATTTTGTTTGTAATGAAATGAGGCTTGATAGGAAAGTCATTTAACTTAAAATAACTCGTTAGAAAATTAAACGACACTCTACAGTACATATATATCGAACACGGGAATTTATCGAAATTCAACTGTTGCAATGGGCAGTTATATTTTAGCTTATTTGTACTGATGCGTAAAGCATTCAGTATTGTATACATATATATGTTAATATATTGGAAGTATGTATTTTAATGATACATATAATATACATGCATTCGCTCAAAACTGAAGTTATACCCCTAACAGTAACTGAATAAAAAAATACCAGAAGAGGAAGTAGCAAAAAAAGGCTAATATGAAACTTTATGCGTAAGCTCTTAAATAACTTCCTATACTTTACAGTTAATGGCTTATTAAAGTACAGTTACGTAATTATAATTAATGGTCAAAGGTTTTCCCAATCCATGGTGTAATATAGTCCGAATTCAGTGTCCAATTTATGGTTCAACGCAACTCTAATTCTCAGTTCAACAGTCTCTTTTCATGTCATATTCTGACGTATTGCCATTTCATGGTTCAACATATTACCAAATAATGGTTCAAACAAAGCACCAAATAATGGATCAACGTTTTACCATCTTTCGAGTGAAACTTTTTATTATCATAATTTGATGAAACTTTGGATCAAATTTTTCACAATGTACTCATAATTCTTCACAGATAATGGCAAACTTCGCACAAGATTATCACAAAAGAAGCAAACTTGTGGATGCTTTCTAGAGTTTTATAGCATTTTTGCTGGCTGTGGTTTTAATGTTTCCCAGCCAAATGTTAAAAAAATCACACATTGCTAGATTTGCAGCGACGATATAATTTTATCTGCTACAGCTATTTACAAGATTTCAAGAGGTTACATACGTAGAATTTATAAAACTAAAATACACAGTCTAGTCACATTAATGTGACCATCTGTCAAAAGCCAGAATAACCACCTTTCGCAGAGCGGACTGCTGCAAGACGTGCAGGAAGAGAGTCACATAGGTCCCTGAAGGTGTTCTCTGGGATGTTGAGCCATGCCGACTCTAATGCCGTGGCCAGCTGCGCTAGATTACGCGGTTGAGGATCCATGGCGCGAACAACTTGATCGAGATGGTCCCACAGATGATCGATTGGGTTTAAGTCAGGTGAGTTTGCTGGCCAGGGGAGGACGGTAAACTCATCCTGGTGCTCTTCGAACCACGCACGTACACTGGCAGCTGTATGGCACCTCGCATTGTCCTGCTGGAAGATGCCATCATCCTGAGGAAAAACAATGCGCATGTAGGGGTGAACATGGTCCGCAAGGACAGATGCGTACTTGTATTGATCCATTGTGCCTTCCACAATGATCAGTGAACCTAGAGAATGCCAGGAAAACATTCCCCAGACCATAATGCTCCCGCCTCCAGCTTGGACCGTTCCGGCAATGGTTGCAGGGTGGTTCCTTTCAGAGGTTTCACGCCTTATACGCCAACGTCCATCTGTCCGATGGAGCATAAAACGCGATTCATCCGAAAACGCAACCTGTCGCCACTCAGTGGACGTCCAGCTGCTGTACTGGCGTGCAAATTCTAGCCTTCGCCGTCGATGAACAGCAGTCAGCATAGGTGCACGAACCAGGCGTCTGCTTCGGAGGCCCAGACGCAGCAATGTTCGCTGAATAGTACTTTGGGAGACACTTTTGGTAGCCCCTTGGTTCATTTTGGTGGTCAGTTGCTCAACGGTAGCCCGTCTATCTGCCCGAACGCATCTCCGCAACCGTCGTTCGCCTCTGTCATCTATGGCCCGTGGTGCACCACATTTGCCACGTCGCTGATTTTGGACAGTCCCATTTTGCCATGCACGGTACACTTTTACCACGGCGGCACGCGAACAGTTCACAAACTCAGCCGTTTCGGAAATGCTTCCACCCTTGGCCCGAAAGCCAATGATCATGCCCTTTTGGAAGTCGGATAAATCGCTTCGTTTCTGCATTACGCCAACGATTGAAATGTTTTCCGAAGCCCTCACACACCCTTTATATACGCTCAACTGCACTGTGCTGCCACCTGCCTTCTGTGATTGGTTATTTAACTCTGACATGGAAAGTACGTGGTGGTCACATTAATGTGACTGGACTGTGTATAATAAGATGTTCAATTACATGTATGCGAACAAATATGTAAACCTTACACGCAAATTTGCAATGGAACATGAAACAAAATAAGTATACACAAATTCATAACAGCTCAAAATACAAAATTTTATGATTATACAATGAAAAGAGAATTGCGTTTCATAATCTTGCAGAAAGATAAGGAATCGTTTAGGAATGAGAAATACTTGAAGATAAGCAGTGCTCTTGCTCGGCGTTGAACGCGAGATCTTCGGTGGCGAAGGAGTGACATGTTAACTGTTGCACTATAAGAGTCCATAGGAGAAACGCTTTTAATTTCTCACTTGCCGCTCATCCAAGGACGACCAGGCAAAGTCCGAAATAATCTGTAGTGTCTTATTCCTAGTTCTCTGATGAATCATCATCTACCTTTTTAGAACGGGCACCAGGAGGAATTCATTATCATAAACAACATCGTCTCTGAAAATCGAATACAGGATCTTTTCTGTGCAGACCCTGTGTGCTAACCATTGCACTGCCAGAACAGAAAAGAGGAATACTCTATATTAATTTCTTATTCTTTTAATTGCCAGAATTGTATTTCTGAAAAAATATTTAATGACAGTTTTGATTAAAGAACACGTATAAAGCGTTTTTATCATTTTCTAAATGAACTTCCAATAGTTTTTGCTTAATCATCCTTCAATTAAGTTACCATTTACTTGAAAACGGTTAAATTAAACTTAGTAAGTTTCGAGCGCATTTTTGCTAAAATTCCGACAACAAAATATTCATTATTGGACATTTTTAGCTTTATGGAGAAGATAAATTTCGCAAAATAAAATATTCTCATTTTGAAATGTATGTGAAAGTGCAATTACTTATTCTTCTGGTCTTGGTAGGCATGTTTGAAGAATCTCTAATTAAATATACAAAACGAAAAATCTGCTTCTTTATATACTTAATCACCAATGGTTTCATCCTAAACAGTGGGATTTATTTTAAACTTTGAATTTTCTGTTGAGACATTTCCTCGTGTGGTTATTTTTGTAGCTTTAAAATTAAAGTATTCATGGAGTTTTGAAGATTGTTTTGATTTACTACGAGGATTAAATGCATATGTTATTTGAAACTCATTCTGCGTTCTTCCTGAAATGTTACTATACACAAATCAAAGTTATGTGAAATCATTTCATGTTAATCAAAAGAATATAGAGTTTCTTGAATTTACGACCATCATACTGTTACTTTATGAAAAGTCTTTTTCTATAAAAAGAAATTTCATTTGGTCAGTAACACATGAATCAAATTCTAATGTGAAAATCGGTAAAGTATAATTTAAAAAAAGTTACTGTTCTTGGGGATTCCATATGTGGTCTAATTTCCTAAAGCTCCGCATTTCAATTAAAGTCTCAATCAGTGATCCAAATCTTGCCAAACTTTGAAAAACTAAGCCTTGCGTCATGCTCAAATAATATCTGAGGAAACGACCATTCTTATTTATTCGGTATATTAAAGGAATGCAATTCGATCCTGGGAAGCCCTTGGAGTTCGTTTCGGGAATGTGAAGGTTGCTTTTAGTAGAATGTAATTAGGAATTCTCATATTTGGCATTCTTTCTTTCCGCCGACGGCGGGACAACCAATCCACTGGGGCAGTTAGCATATCGGTCAGATGTGGACCAAGAAAATCATTTGTAGATAAAAGCATTCCTTTGACATTCGTTCAATTTATTGTCTCATGTAGTGCACATCTACAGTTATGAATGGCGATTCGTTGTTTACAAATGTTATTTAGTTAAAATCTCTCGGTCATTTCCATGAAAATCGCTATATGACAAATTTCGGTATACTCGCTACCAGTGAGTGGCGAGTATTTGAGTGGCGAGTACCTGTATTTATCGTTGATTATCGTACTGTAACACATACACACACACATCGCAATTTGTATGTGAATATATTATATGTAGCAGAACTAAAATAAAGACTGTCTACAAATGTGCAATAGGACTGCTTTAATCGAGAAATACAAATCTGCTTGAATTTTTTTTTTAAATTATGGTCAGAGTGGAATAACAAACATACAAAGATGTTGTTATACTTAAGTTAACATATAAGTAATTTTCTCCTTCCTCACTGTGTGCCTTTATGGTATAATAGCTGGTTTTTCAAAGTTTTTTTGGCTTCGGATTAATACCTAAGCGCTGTGCAATAGCGACCGACTAAGATAGGTGTGGATAATAACTCCACCACCTTGATTTGGTGACTGGATCCCCCTGCTTCTCACTCACCCTTTTAGTGGGGGGGGGCGAATTTAACGAATTTGTATTAGAAGCACATCCAGCTAGCAGTCGTATGATCCGGAGTTCGAATTCCGGTGAAGACACTGCTGATTTTTCCTGTTCCCTGTTTCAATAAATAGTAAACTTAATCGTTGTGCAAACATTTCAGCTGAATATGCCATGATTAGTCTCGAAATTCATCAGCTGTAGGCCACCTGTTGCATAAGTACCAAATTTCATGTGCCACAGCTACAGTAGTGACTGCAAATGGTTTCAATCATTTTAATGTAGCCTGATTTCACTCCCCACAGCAGTCGATCCATATACAGTAATTTTCCCGGATTACTTTTCGGAACCAACAGCTGAGAATTGTCAAGCATGAACAGCTCACACCTGAAATAACAGGAGCGCAATATCTTGCATTAAAACCTATACCTCCCATGCTCTCACTATCACAAAGAGACAAGACTTGTAATAATCAGTTAATACTCCGGCCACACTGTAATGTTTTCTACTAGCAAATCCCCTCAGCTCTATCAGGCCATTGTATATATCCATGTACATTCGTGTTTAACTTGATTTTTCTTGTTTATTTGCACTGATTCAGCTTTACATCCCTATTTGTATACACACTGGTCGTATTAATTTTATATGCCCAAGTTATACGCAGTCCAGGCACATGTCAAAAGCTAGAATAACTATCTTTCGCAGAGCGGACCGCTGCGAGACGTGCAGAAAGAGAGTCAGTTAGGTTCTTGAAGGTGTTCACTGGGATTTTAGCCATGCCGACTCCAGTGTAGTGGGTAGCTGCGCTAGGTTTCGCCGTTGAAGATCCATGGTGGTCCATACAACCCGATAAAGGCGGTCCTACAGAGTCTCGATTGGGTTTAAGTCCGGAGAGTTTCCTGGCCAGGGGAGTACTGTAAACTTATCCTAGTACTCTGCGAACTACGCACGAACACTGCGAGCTGTATGACAATTCGCATTGCCCTGCTGAAGGATGCTGTCATTTTGAGGAAAAACAATTCGCATGTAGGGGTGGACATGGTCCGCAAGGACAGATGCGTATTTCTGTTGATCCATTACGCCTTCCACAATAATGAGTGCATCCAGAGAATGCCACGAAAATATTCCCCAGACTATAATGCTCCCTCCCCCAGCTTGGACCCTTCCGGCAGTTCTTGCAGAGTGTTTGTGTTTTGACGTTTGACGCCGTATCTGCTAACGTCCATCTGTCCGATGGAGCGTAAAACGTGACTCATCGGAAAAAAGCCACCTGTCGCCACTCAGTGGACGTCCATTTGCGATACCAGAGTGCAAATTCCAGCCTTCGTCGCCGATGAACTGCTGTCAGCATAGGCACTTCAACCTGGCGTCTGCTGCGAAGGCCCATACGTAGCAACATTCGCTGAAGCGTCGTTCAGGAGGCACCGTTGGTAGCCCCATGGTTCTGGGCGGTCAGTTGTTCAACGGCTGCACGTCTATTCGCCCGAGCGCATCGCGCATCTCCGTAGCCGTCGTTCACCTCCGTCATCTGTGGGCCGTGGTGCACCACATTTGCCACGTCGCTGATTTTGGGTAGCGCCATTTTGCCCTGTACGGTATCCTTTTACTACGGTGGCACGCTAACAGTTTACAAAATTATCAGTTTCGGAAATGCTTCCACCCTTGGACGAAAGCCAACGATTATGCCTGTTTGGACGTCAGATAAATCGCTCCGTTTCTGCATTACCCAACGATTGCAATATTTTCTGATTCTCTAGACCCCCTTTATATACGCTCCACTGCAATGTTCTGCCATCCGCCTTCTGTGATTGGTTATCTCATGTTGACATCGAAAGTAGGTGGTGGTCATATTAAAGGGACTGTATAAGATATTTCTTCCGCCTTCTCAGCATGCCTTCTTGGTGTAATGGTCAGCACACTCGGCGCGTATCCGTGGTTCGAATCCCGGTGAGAGCATTGCTCATTTTTCATGGCTCCTACTTTCAAAAAATAATCCTAAGGAATCTACAGTGGCACCCTAACTAAAAAAGGCGGTGGATGATGATTCTCCACCACCAGGATTTGGTGACTGGGTCCCCTAATCCTCATTCGCCCTTTAAAAGTGGGGAGTATATAAGGTATTTTTTTCCTCCTTCCAGCATGCCTTCGTCGTGTAATGACCAGCACACTCGTTGCGTATTCGAGAGATCCGAGGCTCGAGTTCCGGCGAGGGCATTGCTCATTTTTCACATCTCTCAGCACCAAACATCCTAATGTCTCTACAGTGGTGCCCAAACTAAAACAGGTGGTGGATCATGATTCTCCACCACCAGGATATGGCGATTGGGTCTCCTAATCCCCAGTCGCCCTTTATAAGGGGAAGTATATAAGGTATTTCTCCCGCCTTCTTAGCATACCTTTGTGGTGTAATGGTCAGCACACTCGGCGCGTATTCGAGACGTCCGAGGTTCGAGTCCCGGCGAGGGCATTGCTCATTTCTTCAGTTTCCTGTCATTAAAAAAACCCTAATGTCTCTACAACAGGACAATGTATCATAATACTGATGTAACTGTTCCCCATCATGTACGTTCCCTCCTTGTTCCGGTACTTCTAATATGCCTCCTTTTACATATTCAAATCTCGGAAGACACTGCACTAAGCTAGTCCCCGTCCTTCCAACGGTGGGATCCAACAGGCTGATAAGCTCCTATCCGGATGGACTAGCTGTTCTATCGACAGAAAAACACTTTTCGGAAACTACTACAATGTATGAGCAACTTTTTTACCTCATCTAATTGCCTGTAATTTCTGCTTCTCGAGTATAGAGTTCATAGAAATGATCCTGGCCATTTTGTGTTGGGAAAAGACACTCCACATAAATATATGTGCAGCATATGCGCAGTGTCAGTGCCAACTAGCCAAGAATTTTACAATTTAACCTTTTGTATGAAGGATGCAGTTTGTGACACAAGGGAAAGGACATCATTTTGAATCTACGGCCTGTGAATGCATAATGTACATGGACGTGTATATGGTATCAGTATTAGTTTTCCTTTCCTTCTAATAATGCATGATATACAATGCATGGTATAATATTTTGAACACTTAAATTAATTTTATATAGCTTTTACGATTTCAAATGAGTAACTTATGAAGGAAGTTTTACTAATCTCTAAATTACGTTCTAGTCTTCCAGCAGAATAATTAAGCAATTAAAAGAAAAGCTTTGAATGCAGCTTGTGTACTTTAAAAATCATTTTAAAAGCACTTCAGATTTTAACGTATGAATAAATACACGCTTCTGACGACATTGCAGACGAAGTATTTAAAAAAATTATTTCCTTCTTTTCTTCAGAGTTGGATGCAAGGCGTTTCTAACTTCCAGATTTAATTATCAGCCAAAATGAAATAAGCTGCACGAGAATTTGAAAACCTTCGTGATATAAAATATAAAAATTTGTGCCGAGGTGTTTTCGGTGATGAGATTCAAAAGTAGAATAAGCAGCTCCCGATGCTTTTCTTAATTGTTTTACCTACTTTACCAAACTTTCAGCTGTTGTTCATAAATCTATTTCTACAAATAAGTGCTTAATTTATACAGTACTTTATTTTAACATTTTAGAATAATGTATCGCAAATCCCGCAACGACTTCCTTAGATTTTCTTCAATTTTTTAGTTGTCTTTAAAATACTTACCATATAAACTATTATAAGTGTTGTTCAATTTTATATTTGATTTTACATTCGTTGCCTGAAATTAAAGCATTTATCACAGCTGTGGATAAAAGGTGAGAAAATATTAGAAGACATAATTCTTCTTTTGTGCTTAATCATCTGAAATTGACTTCATAGTCAGTTCAGATGTTTTTGTTTATAGGAGTTTCTACAGACTTGTTAAGGCATTTAGAAAGATTTACATTTTTTCCCTCTGCTATTCACATATTTTTGATGTGACAACGCAACAGCTCTTAACAGTATATCAGCCAAATTTGAAATATTTATTATTGCAAAGATATGCATACTGCTTGTCAATTATAGAATGGGTGGTATTTAAAAGTGCTATGTATGAAAACCATGGCATCTTACGTAAATGCCAGCAAGTTCTTAGAAAGTCCACCAAGAAGGCACCCCCTCCGCTTAGGCAGATAACCCTAGTGTGTTTTTTCAAATAACCTACCATAGCAGCTCTTTAATATTTTCTATGGGAGAAATATTTACCAAACGTATCAACGATTGCATATTAATAGAACAGAAATAAGATAAGTCAAAATATAAGCGGCAGTGAAAACCACACCTTTGTTCTACCAGTTGTAATTACTATGTAATTATCAACTGTAATATCATATTTTAATAAGTGTGTATTCTTTTGTTTTTAGTTAGTTCTTTTCGATTAATTAAGTACAAATTTTTCATGATATGAGTAAATAAAAAATGGCCGCATGTATAAGGCCACTCTGAGACTTATACTGGTTTCGATTTATCATGTAACTAAATCACTGCATAAAATTTTTTGCAGGGCTTTTCCCATATGTTAAGTAAATAGAAACTAGCTTTCTTTAGAAAGTCTGCTATGAAGGCAGCTGTTTCAAAGAAAGCAATCTTCGTATGCTTTGCCACAGAAAGACGTTAAAAGTATCAAATGGGTTCGTGTTGTGTTTGAACTCAAAAACTTATTTTAGTAACATTGTTAAAAAATACGTACGACGAATAATCCACATAATGTAGTTTATTTCTTAAAGAAAACCATATGGTGAATTTAAAAAGTCGCGGGTTAAATTCTTTGCTGTATTATGCTATGAATGTGTTTACAACAATTCTGTAGATTCACTTACAACAACTAAACAAAAAAATATATACCGTATGTCCTCGCGTATTTTCCCTCTTTTTCTTACCAATTTTCTCGTCCAAAAGTCAAGAAGGGAAAATTATGCGAATAATTTAATTTCCGAAGGACACAGTTCCACTAAGATTATAACAAATGAATAGTGGCCATGGACAAATTACAGGTACATCACAATATTATTTCTTTTAAAAGAAACCCACTTTCCGATACAAATGCGTAGTAATATTTACATTACAATGTCTAATAATCTAACTTCATTTCTACTTCCGTGTAACTTGAATCTCCCCCTTCTTATTAATGTCTTTGCTAATCTTTAGGCCTCAAATCATGTATTAAATAATTAGAAAAGGTAAATTTGCAGTTAAAATTTAGGATAACTCTTTCTCTAAACGTATTGATTAATGGTAAAATTACGCAAATATTTTTTTTAATTTCCAAATTCGACGCTGGAGGGGAAAATGCACGAGGAAATACGGTATTACATGCGGTCTGTATAAAAAAATATCCTATCTTGTTCTAAAACTTATATCTTATTTTGTCAATAATAACATTTTCCAGAACGCACGCAACAGGGCTGTGTTCTTCTGTTAAAGACAAGTTCCTAAAAACGTAATTTATTCTATGATCAATTTTCATTCTATAAAATAAGGGGAATTTTTCGCATAACCGAATGCTGCACACCAAACTACTTTATTTTTGTTCCAATCCATAATCACATAGGAGCGCTACATAATTATATTAGGGATGTCAAAAGCGTAATGTCCAAGTCCTATGATCATAAAAGCAAAGGAGGGAAAAGCAAGAACTGAGATACTGCTGTAATATTACGATCCGGTATGAAACCAAACGTTAAGGTATCATCCTTATTTCTCTAGATGTCATATCGGAGATCATCCTCATTTACTGCTTCGTTTCTAAGTAATGTGCGTGTTTGTTTCCTATGGCAATAACTATATGTGTGTTTCCGACGATAGTAACTGTCTGTTTGTTCCTTTAATTTTCTTCATTTTCTCAGTTGTCTTTACAATATTTGTTATGTAAACTATTAAATGTGTGATTTAAGTTGCTTAATTTTACATTTTTCTCTTCATCTATTGCCCGAAACTTAAACATTTATCTCAGTTGTGAATAAAAGCTTAGAAATTAAAAGACGCGTAATTCTTCTTTTATGCTTGGTCACATGAAATGTCACTGTTCATAGTCGAAAACGACAGCAGTCACTCCTTTCGTGCTGTCTTATCCGCTGTAACTGTATCTAGGTTAACAACAATTCAAAGAAAATTTTACAAAGATTAAAGAAGTACAAATTTCATAAGATCAGGTTAGGTTTCGTTATTTGAATAGGACAAAGCCACGAGGGCTATTTGCCTAAGAGGATGGACACTTTCGTAGAGGACGTTCTGAGGGAAGCTGGCTCATATTCACGTTATACATGACAAAAACCGCCAAAACGGACCATGCATCTAGCCCATTCGCCTGGGTTTGAATCCAAACTAGGTCAAACTACCAGTATTCAGCGATCTTAACCACTCGATTACTGGTGGGGACCCATTCATTTGCGAACATCGCATCGCTATTTTGAAATTAATATAATTATTAGTATCAGCAGATGAAATAATCTTACACAGTGAAAGTAATCTAAGTAGCGTTATATCGAATGTTGAAATTTAAGATTTTATACTTACGACAGCATTCTCTTAGAATGCCATTCGGATGTTTCCAAATCACGCAAAGTTATTCCTTTTTCAATAAATTTTGATTTCAGAAGCTTCATTTTTAAAGTTACTGAGAGTTATGCAGTTTCCATTTCTAAAGTTGCGAAGTTTTATTCTGTTGCCATTCACATTCAATGGCCTTGATTTCTAAGATATTTGTTGTGAAAGGCAGGAGGGGCATCTAACATTTTCATCATGAGATACTTTATCTTATTAAGATTTTAATTAGTTGGAAGGTGAAATAAAAAATGTATTTTGCTTAAATTTCGCCTTCTCGTTCTAGAATAAACGCAAAGCTCATTTTTATAGCTGTTGTTTTAAAACAAATGTGGACTTATGCAAAATAAATGTATATATCATTAAAGGTCCCTTCTTATTAAAATTCGGGAATTTCTTGCCTTTTGGAATAAATACGAGTATATTACACATATTCTATTTGCTTCAGCTCAGCAACTGTGAATATTTCCATTGGTTAATATGATGATTACATTCAGGAATACAATGACTGACTTTTCAAAATCCTAATGGAGTTGTTTTAGAAATGCAACATAAATGTATGGATTGAAAGAGTACGACAATTGTCATAGCCTTTGTAAGCATTAAAAACAAAAATGCGTATCCCTGTTAGTAAATATCTGCTGAAAAATTAATTTGAAACGAAATATTCTGAAAGAGTATTCAGAAGATGGAGTCATAATTTTAGTACCTAAATGATAAAAATAACAACTGCAATATTGTTGAAATGGTCTTATTCGAGAAGTCAAAGCAACAAGAATCAGTGTAGTGTTCATAAATTTGCAGGGCTCTTTCCGAAGTTTAAAATATAGAACATTTTTCTTCAGCAGCAGAAATGCAAATGACGAAAGAGAAACTGGCGATAAGAATCAGAGGAAGGAAGTGAACCTACGGGTGTCATCTGTTGATGAAAAAGAATGAAATAATTTCCTTAAAAGCTGGGTGTAAAGATGAACTAGAATAAGATCGTTAACTAGAAATGAAAGATTTTTATGATTGTGAAAGGCCTCTAGAAAATCTAATTCGACAATTGAAGATGTTTTTTGAATAAATTTAGCTGCAGAAAGATGGAAAATATAATTTCTGACCAGCAGTGTTGGGCAACAGACTATTTATATGTTTGTTTTTTCCTAACATATGTCTCTTGTATCTTAGTGCGAAATTTTAAGACTGTCTTACTTTGACCAATGTAAATTAAACCGCAATGGCAAGAAATCCTGTATATACCACATGAGTTCATATCCCAAATGGAGCCCTTAAGTATGGAAACGATCCGAAAGTTGAATATCTATAAAAGAAGTGCAATTTTGTAGCTAACCGAGGGAAAGTACGGAATTTCAACAGAATTCTTATAATCTTCTAAAACTATAAAATTTCAACAAAAAGGATATTTTAAACTTCTTACGACTTTGTCATTGCTTCAGACTAAAGCGGTAACTCGTTTTTCAGTCTAGCACTGTCTGAAAGACAGTAATTTGAGATCCTATACAAGCAGTACCATACAAAAGATTTCAAACCTTTTCTTAGACTCATAAGCTTGAAGTTTCTATGTCTTGTCAGTTTTTAAAAAAAAATGGATTAGAGAATTTAAAATTGGATTCATGAATGTAAATACAGCTTTTCTGTGAATTTGTCCATTTCAGTAGCGGAAATAAACGTGAAAATCTAAAGATGTAGGTAGCTCATATGCATGGAAATTTTTACTATGATGTGCCTAGCCATTTTGATGTAAAATTCACCCTTCTGCAACACTGTTTCCCAGACCTTTTTAGCCTCGACTTTTACATATATATAGTTGAGATTCATTGCGGCAAAAAATTTGTAAATATAAAATTCTTAGCAGAAATTAATGAAATAATAATTAATAAGTACATATAACTACTAACGTCAATTTAGAATTATAAATAATTTTTCAACTGAGGGTAAATATATATACGTAATAATTAGCACACCATATTTAAATACACGATGATATCTAATTTTTAGAATGGTGAACTTGTACATACTATTTTACAGAAATCCAACTGAGGAATAAATGTTCCATTGAGGTTAGTAGCTCGTAATCCAATCCTGTACGACTAAAAATGTCATGATATGAAAGCACAATTTTGGAAGCACTGAAGTAAGACCACTGACATGTACAAGCGTAGCAGTGTTCCTTAGCGTTGCTACTTGATGCTTAGGGCGTCCATCCATTTTGAAAAAGAAGCAGTCGAGCCGGATTAAAATCCTTTTTTATTTAAATTCACATTTGTGGTCGCAATTCACTTGACACTCCAATCGTGCCTATTTCCAGAGCATTTACAGTTTTGATACTATGGCGATAGAAGCGATCATAGCAGCACATAGATGACAGCAGCAGCGTCTTAACAGGATGAAAGTGTTAGCGAAAAGGAAAAAGTGTCGCAGTAGTAATGCAGAGGAAGAAAAGGTTTGGTTTGCAATTACTTTGATTGGACATGAAATATCTGCATTAAACATTACCTAAGATCGCATGATTAATTTGAATGACGCAGTTTAGACTTACGGCGCTATTTCTAAGACAGAGAAAGGAAGTCCCCAAATTAAATAAAACTAAAACAGGTTATAGCCAATTAAATTCAGAAGTTTGCTTTCATATTTTTTATCTTACACATATATATATCATAATTCTGGGAACATAGAAGAGAAATTAGCCTGCAGTCGTCGTAGCTGAACGTGAAGGCTTACAGATGAAGATACAAAACATGACCATGAAGAATTTCCAGTCCTTATTTTCACACATATAAAATGATCTCCATTGATGTTTATCCAGTCATAATGAAATCCGATATACTATTTCTGTGATTTAATCATAATAAAATATTATAAATTGCTATTTACGTTGATTCTTAAAAAAAGACGCAGACACTTTAGACAGGGAAGCAAAGCGAGAGGATATTAGAAATGTGGGAGCTAGCAGAAGAATGAATGACGTAATTAGTTCGCCAGAGTATTTATACAAGAGTAGATGCGATTCTAGAAACAAGCTATGATTAGTTAGTATAAGTTTTGGTTTGCATTTTTCAAGCAGCGTTATGTAAGGTAGAAAAATCTCGGATTCGGGAGAACAGATGAATTTAGGAGGAGATCACCAAATTTAGAATGTTAATTTTAAGATCGCCAATTAATTTTTAAAGCAGCTATCGTGTTTTCTTATATCTTACATATATAGTGTATATACATATGGCGGCAGAAGTTAGATCTATGAGGCCTTTTTGATTTAGAAACATATTTTAATGGCACAAAAATTACAAGATAGTAATAGAAATCTGCTGAATCTTGCTGACTGATCTCCATCTCATCGTCATTATCATTTGTATAATCTCCATCTCATCGTCATTACCATCCGTATAATCTTCATCTCAACGTCATTATCATTCATACAAACTCCATCGCATCGTCATTCTCATTCATATAATCTATAGCTTAATAGTCGTCAACTTTCATACAGGCTCCATCTCCATCTGCGTTAGTATCTGCTATACGGGATTCGTCTTTACCGTTATCATTCATATTTCAGCTCAACTAGGATATATTCAGTAGCTAAGAATTCTCAAGTCTTTATGTTTCAGAACCATTTTAAGTTTTTGAATTTCAGAGCAATCGACATCATTATGCTTCATAGTAACGTCACAGTACTTCAGAATAATTTGCATTCATATTCTTCGCAATTTTAACGCTATTTGACACGTTATTTTAACGTTATTTGCTTTAGAATTTTCTATATAAACCAAATCCACTAAAATTGCATGATAAATCCTACTTCTGATGATTTGTAGAGTCCATGTGGATAGCAGAAGTTAAATCTATGAGGCTTTTTGATTTAGGAAGATATTTTAATGGACCAGAATGCAGAACAAATACACATACGGCACACAAAATACAAAAATTACAAGATACTAATAGAAAACTGCTGACGTCTTACGTCTAAGCTTTGAATTTTAATTCTTGTTGCCAGTTCTGAAAGGCATTCCCAATAACTCTAAATGTGATCAAACTACGCAATTTTACTCTGATTTGTTACTCAGCTTTGTTTAACTTTTTGTCAATTTCTACATAGCTATATATATATATATATATATATGTGTGTGTGTGTGTGTGTGTGATGAATATATAATATGTATATATATATATATATATATTAGAAAAGAATTTTCATATATCATCTTCAAGGAGCAAATTTAAAATAAAGCAATAAATTATTGAAATAAATCTTTGTCACTATTTTAAGTATAAGTTATTTATATTTTTATTGCTGTTAAAAACTGTAAAAAATTAATGTTTTGAACCGTAGAAATTATAAAAAGTAAAATTTAAAATACTGAAAAGGTAGTGATTGTCATTGACCATAGATTAATTTACTTACAAGGGGAACAAACTAATCCACTAAAATTAACAATAACCAAATTATGTGAGAGTGTTTCATCTTTTTTCCAAGTAAGGATCAAGTTCATTCAGTTTTGGTAGAGTTAAATTATAAGCTACAGACAAAACTTAAAAATTAGAAAGGTATTAGTCTGCTTGAGCCAATTAACTACTACCGTATAATTCATCTAAAAATGAAAGTAATCCATGGAATTTAAAATCAGGTATATTTAAATTGATACTAACTTCAAAGAGAACAATGTATAAAAAAACTGAAGCATTTTCCTTTCCTTGAAAGAGCAAAAATACCTAACAAGCGTGCTTCTCTTCCATTTATAATCCCTGGGATATGTATTTTTTTTCCTTTTCGTATTCTTATTTAGTTTATTACGTCTTCAGATTCTTTGGTATAAATATTTGATGATTTTCTGCTGGTTTGTTAATCCAGTAGGTTGAACTCTAATGTCATTATCCGTTTTCTCAGCGTTTCTAGTTTAAATTGCTTTGCAATGTTTGGCAACAATCCAGGGAATTATTATTCAGCAGTCATCTCATATGGATACTCTAGCTGCGGAATAGAATTATTCTAATGTTTCTCTTTAGTAAATTCGTAAAACGAGCCTGAATTCCAAAATCAGACGGATGATTTGATCAACACAAAAAGGCAAAGTGAACGTTGTGAGAGGCAATGAAACGGGAAAACAGACTAAAATGTCAGTAGATTTCAATAATTTTCAAAATATACAACTCCAATATCAAAGTGTCTGGTCATACGGGACGCGTAAAACTGTCTACCTAAATAAAGGAAAATACACTGCTAAATGTTTTGCGAAAGCGGCAGAAAATTTCTTTTCGCCATAAAAATGTCCCGGAAGAGAAATTATTTGTGATTGTAGCACTACAGCTGTCAGCAGCTCAAAACTGAACAAGTTCTACAAATACTAAACATTTTACGCAATATAATTTAATAAAATACATGTAATTTCATTTTCTACCTTAAACCCGCCAGAAGAATATTGTTGTTCTTTTCTCTTTAATTTTATCATTTTTTGAGCTTATCTGTTTCGTCAGAAAAAAACATATATTTATACAGTATGGGGGAAGAAGGAAAGTGAAATGCAGTTCTCTAGATTTATTTTTGATATCAAATAGTACACTGCTTTCTACCTTTTATGCAACGATTAGATAATTAAGTTGTAGATCTAACCGGAAATTTACAGAATTTCTATGATTAATGATATTTAAGAGAACACAGCAACTTAGAATCTGCACTTTTAATAGTTTAGAAATCATTGAAGTTCTTTAAGCAGAAATTAAAAAAAAGTCTTTCGAAGCAGTTGAATTTGCTTGCGCCACGTCATAACTTGAAAAAATATCGAATTACAGTGAATCCTCTCATCGCGACCATCTTCCTGAGACAGTCGTCTATAACAGTGACTAGCTTTTCTGAAAACAGAAATAAACATTGGCATTGAACGTGACCTATCTAAGACGCCCACCTCCAAAGAAGACGAAAACCCTCAGTAAGTCTTGGAGAAGGTTCAGATATAGCTTATTTCCTGCTGCCTAAATCTGCGAATGATATGAAATAAGGATTCGTGTTAACAATAAAATGTATTTAAGTTCTTGCAAAATGCATATGATCGGTAAGTGATATTTCACACAAATGGAAATCGTAACATATTAACAACTTTGATTTTATTTTTCATTGTTTTTACCTCATGTTTGTGACGAAGTAGGACTTTCTGTGTTGAAGTTATATGTATGAAATAAATACTTTAGCAATTCTTTGATTTATTTTTCGACAGTATTGCTTTAAATTGGTTATTTTCGCAATTGAAAACTTTAAATTTATTTTTATCTCTGTTCAGTTTCGTTGACATTCCATGCTTTAAAAGTACTGAGGCACTTTTTATAATTAAGGTTTCAAATTTTTGTACATGCTTATTACTTTCTATTTGATGAAACTCTCGTGATATTATAATCAACATAAGTTGTTACTTTTTAAGGCATATAATATACGAACTACCTAGATTCTCTCGTTTCTTCACTATACACGAAAACAAAAAAATGTTATGAAGTCTGATAACAAAATCCGAAATTCCATGCACAGGTTTTTGTAAGGAAAGATTCAAAGAAACTCTGAAAGATACAGCAAGAATATTAAATATTTAAAAAAGTAGTAGAAAACTTTAAAAAAAATAAAATTTAGTTAAGTAATTTTTAATTTTATCTAAACATGTTGATTAATATTTTTTTCAAACTCCGCTTGTAATTAATTGCTAAAATACAATACAACCACATTTCCCCCATAAAACTTGCAAAAAGGACGTGAAGAACTGATGTGTCCTCCTTAAACCAATCTTTTCCAAGTGTTATTTCGGGGGGCAAACGTTAATAAATTTAACTGGCCAAAGTTTGAATTTTGGAGAATTGTTTAACTGCGAGTGCTTACTAATTTTTCTGAATTTTTAATCTAGTTGTGGATTCCTTACACTCAAGATTAACTATCGTTTAATATTATGCAAAAGCTAGGATTCTGAATACCACTAAACGTTCTGTTATTGTTTAACTTTTTTTCTGTTAATGTTTAACTTAACTGACAATTTATTTGGCAAGGTCAAGTTATACGATACTGGTAACTCAATAAAAGTGGTAAAAACTGTTGAAGTGAACTTGAAGTGAATGCGTAGGATTTAAGTGTAGACGAGATAATTGTGTTGTATGCATTTCTGACATATGATCATTTAAAATCTTTTAGCAAGAGTTTTAAAAACCCAATTTGCTCTGAGGCAGTAAAGTAAAAATAAAAATTTTGATCTAAATACGGAATTTCCGACGGGGCCAGTACTGACCTTATGGGGGTCGATGAAATTTAAAAGGGAGTCAGTGAAGATCAAAGTGTCAGCTGGGGGTCGATATCCGAATAGTCATCGGCAATTGATCGGCATAATCAAAATCCCATTAATTACCCAAAAACTTAATTATAAAATTGATAATTAACTATTTATAGATATGAAGCTATATCGTACAAAGTTTTATTCAAAACTCATGGGTAGGATAAGTTTTGAAATTTAAAAGTCGTCAGGAAGAAAGTATCCCAAAATAAAGTTGTTACCGAACTAACATTTGCCTTTTTTTACCGAGTGGAAGCAGGCTTTAGCTAAATCAGTCATTTACCACGGGAAAGGAGAAACAAATTTAATATTTTTAATGAAGTGATTTAGGAATTAAGTTAAGCAATTTTATGCCAAATATTAGCGCTACCACCACATTAATTAAAATCTAACTTTTGTACAGTTAAAATCAGGGATTTTGCTTCTGAAAGTTTGTTTATTTTTATAAAATAAAAAGAAAAATAATAACAATACGAAATAATAAAACATAAATCTACTAAATATTTTTTTCAAAACTTTTTGTTCATATTCTTAGTATATTTATTATTTTTAAGTTATTTATATGCATGTTATGTTACGTTTGCACTGTATGTCAAATACTCGGGCACTTTTCAGAAATCGTACACAGATGACTTTTCTTAAGGGAAAACTGCAAAGAAGAAAGCCATTCTTTTAAATGGGATCGAGAGCTGATCTTCTTATTCACACTGAGTACCCGTACTTCCTGTTATTCACGCTTTTCCTTTAATTTGGCAGAAGATAACAATGTATGAAAGCTCTAAAAAAAGGTCTTTATTCTTCGTCTGATACGTTCTTGGGTTACATAAATCTTTGGCTATACTTGTGGAGGCATTACTTTTTTTAGAGTAAGAAACGTCAGAAATCAACTATGCCCTCTCCCAGATTTGCTAGTGAGACATGTACTGCCACTTACAATAAAAGAGAATGTAGGAAAAGCTGAGATAATTCCTTATATTCACTCTCACTGAAAGGGTGTAGAGTCATTAGGTTATTTGGAAGCAGTAGATGTGAAAAAATTAGCAACGCCTTCTCCAAGACTCGAACCACGGACCTCTGGAATACGCGCCCAGCGTGTTGACCACTACATCACAAGGCATGCGAAGAAGGTTGGAAAAATACCTTATAAGGGTAGAAAGAAGCATGAGACCCAGTCGACCAAATTCATGTGGTCACATTTTAATTCGGGTATCCCTGTAAATACACTTAGCGCTTTTGGAGCAAGAGACGTGAAAATCAACTACGCTCTCACCGTGATTCGAAATAGTGGCATTTACGTGCGACATTCAGAAGAGAAATGGTTCTCGTTTCTGCAGAATTACTGAAGACGCTTTTTCCGATAACATTTCCGTAAATGAAATTTCCTGCCGTGACCTTTTTCTTTACACCCTACAGGAAATAGGAAATAAGCTCCTCTTTGATTTAAAATGTTTTTGTATCTTTAGTGTTAAAATAATTTTATCTAAATGAAAAACATTTAAACCACTCTAATCAAATATTTATTTTTTACATCTCCGTAATATGTTTTTAGGTTTATATAACAATATTTGCTTAAACACGTTGAAATGTCTTTTATAATAATAAAAAACGCTTCGCAATATGAATTGTTTCTGTAGTTGAAGTTGGAATAGAAAATGAGTACTTTTGACATTTTAGAGATTGTCAGTGAGTTTTAATACTTAAGAATTCTGTTATGAATATTTGTAATAAATTGTGGCTCAAAATCCTATTGATTAAAATGCGTAGTAATTCCTATTATCTGTAAATGAGATTAGCTAAAAATTTCCCCGAAATGTCTGCCAAATGATTTAATAATTTATAAAAGAATGATAAACCTGTTTTTTTTTCTTCGGATGTTATCATCTTCGTTTTTCTCAGATATTTTTCTGTTGTAAAGGACTGTTTGAATTCTTTCGCATTGTATTTATATCCATTTATGTTTTCTTTGGCAGATATCTATTTTTCAATCATGAACTTTTTTGCACGTCAAAAGAAATTACTTATTTATTTTTTGCAATCATTTGGTAATTTAGTTTATATTTATCTAGTTGGCTTATCTATTAGATTACTTAATTTCATTGAACTGAAGTCTTATATTTATTTCCCTTGCTTAAAATTTTTAAAGTGCATACATAAGTATATATTCCCCATAGCAAAATACACTGAATTTTCTCAGCTGTTATTATATTTAGAATTCCGGCAAAATTCGTTGAGTAAACAACTTCGTATGAGTTGTTATATTCTCTCTATCCATTGAAGCTTATGAAGCGTTACACCGAACAAAATTCATCTTGCGTATATATTCGCATCTTTCTATCAAACATTCATTCCTTTACGATAAGCTGGATTGCTTTAGGGCTGTCATTCATCGCCCAGTTGTACCCATGGGCATCGCGTAAATTGCATGATTTTGGCTTTTGATAACCCTTGCAGCGTTGAGAGATGAGGCTGAGACTGATGAGGTAAAATGCGCCGAGGCAAATATAGGTCTTGTGCTTTCAGCTGTTTCCTGCGGACTTCTCTCAGCTGGGATTGGTTGTTTGCGTACAAGTTTCAGATTTCTGATTTGGTCGAATATGGGAGTTGGTGCGCTGGTTAGATGTTGTTTCACCCATAAGGATTACAATCTTGGAAACGGTAAATTTTGTTTTACTTTGAATTATGTAATTTAAATGGCATCAGTATAGTTACAGCTTTGTGGTGCTGAAAAAAAATATTCACAAAGATTTCGAATTGATTTATGGAAATTTAAACCCACTTCAAAACTGTTATAGTAACAATCTAGGAAGAGAGAAATTTTGCTTTAAATGAAGCTGCGTTATTATTAATAAGGAAAAAAAATTCGTCTATACTCTTTCAAGCACAAAGTGTCAATGACATGGAGCATTTAGTAGAATTAAAAATGCCATGTATAGCAGAATATTTACGTTAGTGATAACGTGACAAAGAGGTTAACAATAAAAATTTAACATTATTTACTTATTTTACTTTAATAATTTACATTTTATTATACTATATGCGAGTACCATGTTGAGCGAAATATTCTTGCGCAAGTACTAATGCAGCTGTGCTATACAGAAAGCGAGTGGGACGATTGCATTGGTAAAAAGTGATAAATATAGAAAGTTAAAACGCAATAAATTAAATAATAATAATGTTAAAGTAATAAAAAGAATTTTTAAGATACAGTTCTTAATTTGAAACTTATTGGCACAGCTCTGACTACTAGCAGCATAAACATATTAATTTTTTAATTGTTATGAAAATCTTTTGAGTATTTAACTGAATTTTGTGTTCATACTATATTACTGTATTTGTACTTTAAATCACTGAAATATAAGTATGAATTACCTTTATATAATATGAGCAATAATTACATTGCCTAATTTTCTGTATATACTAAATAAGATTATCGACGTGATTTAGTAGACTCAGTTTATTCATGTGTACAGTGAATTAATTATTTATGCTTGCCAATAACTCAATTAGTTGTGGTACACTAACAAAAGGTATGCTCAAATGTAAGACACACATGACTCTCTCTCCATTTTATATAAGTTTGCGTCACGTTTTCATTTTTATAAGTCTGAAATAAATGTTTTTCAGATGTGCCTACAGTATAGTTAATTTTCTCTTCCGTAATATAACTATGGGATTTTTTGATATCGTCTAAAAGAATCCAGACGTTAGCTCAAAACATTGTGCAAACACGTTTATCTGAATCCAGACGTGAAAAAAGAAATGCTAAGAAGAATCAGAGAAAATTACTTCAGGCGTCGTTTTAAGGAGTTATTTTATTCGAACTATGTTTATTGTCAAAGAAATAGTTCCAAAAACAATTTAAGTTTATAAGGTAGT
The DNA here is from genome assembly GCA_000611955.2 of Stegodyphus mimosarum. Taxonomy (NCBI): domain Eukaryota; kingdom Metazoa; phylum Arthropoda; class Arachnida; order Araneae; family Eresidae; genus Stegodyphus; species Stegodyphus mimosarum. The sequence goes on from KK117188.1 coordinate 300,929, forward strand.
TTCTCCTTCCCTTCTGCATGTCTTCGGGGTGTAATGGTAACACACTCGGCGCATATTCGAGAAGTCCACATTCGAGTCCCGACGAGGGCTAGGCTCATTTTTTACATCTCCTGCTTTAAAAAATCCTAATGACTTTACAAATTATTTTTCTAAGCACGTGTCAAAAGTTGGGCAACAATACCAAAACATGTGGTTTTTGAAAAATACATCTTAAAAACATATACGTTAGTAAAGCGTAACTTTTATTTTCTTCTTATTTTTGTTCCGGCATCTAGATCATCTTTCAACTAAATGAAATATTTGTCTCAAATATTGCATAATTAAAATAAATTGAGGGGAAAAAAATCCCAGCAAGTCAATATGTTTTAAAATCTTAGAAGTATGCATAGTAACTGGAGGAACAGCAAAGGAGTTTTACTTTATATATATATATCGAAGCAGATAAGCATTTTACTGGATAGCCACTAACGTTACTCAACTGTTTAACCTTCCACTTGCACATTATTCATAAGTGATGCATGGATAACTATGTGTAAGAAAATCTTACCTGTATGTTCTTTTTGGAATTGTGCTTTTCTTACCAACAAACTGATAAACTCAGAGAAAAATGAATCTAAAGCGGTAAGTCATTAAAAACAAATTATTCTTATACCGACAGAAATAAACTTGTAAAGTTTATCCTAAGTTTATTAACAGTTATTTTAAGTTATGCAACTGTCCTATCTATTCTAATTTCAGCTTACAATTTCCTACCAGAATGTAATTTCAGAAACACAGTGAATGCAAATGAGTAAGAGTACTATATAAGTTGATGTTTCGCCGACTTCGAAAGAGTGAGTCTGATTTCCCTGACTAGCGCGCGTTTGCCATTTAGCTACATTTTCTCTTAGCTACTACGCTCGGCCATACTTTAGGCCTTTGCTTGGCTTCGCCGATTTAATTAATATTTAGGGGCCAACTACTTAGAATTCTGATAGCTTCGGCTATATCTTTCAGATAGCTTTAGTTAAGCTTAGTTTAGTTTGAATTCATTATTATTTAAGTTCAAGCGCAAGTGGAGACTTTGTGTATACTCCGAGTTAGGAGTTGATTGTATTTATTTCTGAGAAATAAAGGGTGGTTAACCTTTCTTAAGTCTTACGTGTTTGTTCACACGCTTAAGTGATTATTCGCTTGTTAGTGTTTGTGGGGTTCTAAGATAGAACATTGGAATTAAATAAGTAAAACCCCACAAACTTTTATGAATAATAAATTAAATGAAATCTTCTAATCAAATATTCGAATCATCATATATATTTTTAATGAATGACGTTTTAAAGAATAATCCACTTTTTGACTGAAACATTTTAAGTAAATTTGTGCAATCAATCCATTTAATCAAATGCTTTAAAAACATGAAATAACTTTTAAAACAGCATAAATGCCTCGGAAGCGAATAAAGTGGAGTTTCCAAATGAGTTTCATTTCGTTGCTCTTTTTGGGAAGAAAGGTGCTGCCATTACTTTAAAGAAAGAGTTTGCCTGATTTAGTAAGTTCTCGTTAACATAACTGTGGCGTTTAAATGACAGTTTAGAATTTTAATTATGGAACTTTCAAGTTAATGTAAGAAGTGTATTATTATAATCGCATTTCTTTTTGAAAACTGGCCATTTTTTTCAGTCACAGCTTTTTTTAAGATCTGAAAAGTAATCATTAAAACCTTTCTTATGCAGTGAGTTCGACCACCATAATTTAGCTTTAGGAAAAGTTCCAAAAATCCTCGACTTATACGCTGGTATATATGGTACTTAGTAAAAACCCAGTAGATGAAATGCAAAATAATTAAAATAATGACTTTTCTCCACTCCTACGATACTAAACTATGTCATTCATAGACATTATCCAAATAGTTCTTCTTTCTTCAAAATTATAATGCAGGGGTTCCCAAAGTTTTCCAATATGTGGCGCACTTTTGTTATTTCACGACGCCCAAGTTGCAATATTTCTACTATAATGTTAATGAAGCACAGAAATGAAAACTACATTTTTGTGAAAAAATATAGTTTTAATTGATAAGAAAACTTACAAATTAAATACAAATAAAAGAAACCTTCAGCAGCAAATTAGGAAGTCAATGTGAGATCACCTTGTTGATCTCCACGCAGTTTTTTAAATTGCAAAAGAAGGCTTGGTACAGCTATTCTCATTTCTTACTCCACGCTGATTTTGGAACGATATTTGGTCCTTATTACAGCGGCAGCTGAAATCCCAGCTTCGCATGGATAGGATGTCACAGAGGGGATGAGGATCCTTACAGCTTTGGAACTTAAAGTTGGATACTCAGTTTTTATTGAGATCCAAAACTCCATTAAATCTGAGCAACCAAATTTTGTATCCAGAATGTTATCTTAAGAAAGTTCAATTGAACTCTCTTCGTCTTGCGAAGTAAAGTGCTAGAGTGCTTGAGAATTAAAAGAATCTTGAATCAACATAAATTTCTCAACATTATCTTCAGCAAGTATTTTGCGAACCAGTCAGAGAGCTTTGAAATGTGTTCCATGAAAAGGGACAGCAATTCCCGCAGAATAGCGACTTTATTCGAAGCTGCATATTAGTACAACGCAGAAAAACAGTCTTGAGCACCACCGTCATTCAGTTTGCCCCTTTTCAGTTTCATTCAGTTTTCCCACAACTTCCCCTTTTCCCGGAAACGCTGAAATCGTTTCTATAAGTTTCAAGATGCTCATACATTGCCCTGTACAGACAGATTCAAGATTTTTAGTTTCTCAACTATGTCACACTAATATGCTAATTCTAGCAAAATTCTGATTCGGGAAAATACTTAGTGATTGCATGATCTTCCTGTTGCAAAAAAGTATGAATTTCTTGATGCAGCTCAAACGCACGAGACAGGACATTACCACTCAAAATCCATCGTGAAGTGCAGTAGTATAGCAAAGCTGTGTGTTCAACTTCCATGTCCTAGCACATCTTTTTTAAAAATCTTGCTTTCTGTGGTCTAGTTTTTATGTAGTTTACTAGGTCTTTGACACATTCTAATGCCAAATTCAACTGAGGACTAAGCGACTTCGATGTAAGTGCTTCATTAGATAATGCAATGAGTTCACACAGCATGCGGTGTTTCACTGCAAATAACTGCCTGCAGTTTTTCATAGTGGCCGGTCGTTTATCTAGTGCCATCATTACATATACCAATGCACTATTTCCAAACTAAGTCATTTTTCGTAATAAACTTGTCAAACATTTCGAACAAATCGAGTCTTAGGGCTTTTGATGCTGCTGTTACAGAACAGGAGATTTTCAACAATAATATTACCATCCAGAAAGCGTACATAACGTATAAGATTTGCATCTTTGTTACTGTCACTGGCCTCATCTCATTGCAGACCGAATTCACTTGATTTCATTTTCTCTATCAGCTGAACATTGAGATCCTGAGCTATACATTGAATTCTTCGACTAATAGTGTTGTTGGATAGAGGTACCGCAGAAATGAGTTTTCCCGCATCTTTTCTCTTGGAAAAAGTTCTTCTGCAATAGTGTGCAGTTTCTTACACTTTGCTTTTCACAGACTCTAGCTGTGCGTTACTCGGAACTAACACTTGTTTAGTGAACACATTGCTTTGCTTTTTTAAGTCTTTCAACTTCCTACTAAAATAATTGCGAGATTTGTCGATCAAGTTAGGATGAATGCGCTCAAGATGTCGCTTTAGCTTCCTTCGCTTTAGCTTGCTTAGGAACATACCCATTAGCGCAAAGTTTTTTTTTAAACAGAACAGATATGTCATCGCTGTCTTTCATCATTGTTTACGTCTACTGAAGTAAAACTAAAATCAATGTAAATTTAATTGTAGTTACGGTTTTTTAGCTCCTTTTCTCCTTCGTCAGTTCTAGATGCCCTGTCACTCAAGCTTGAATTACCGTTAGTATCGGTTTGCCGGTTTAACAAAAATCTTTTCATTTTGCGAAATATCAGTAAAGATTCGTTGATTTATGCAATATTTCGTCGAGATCACGACTTTTTTTCATAGACATATAAGATTGCATGACTTTGCCTCACGTTAATGAGTTTGAACTGACGGTGGCGAACGGGAGAAAAAAGTCAACAGATGCCAATGCTGAGGAGACAAATGTAGCAATTTTGTGACAGGAAGTAACAGGTGCAAAAAAAATGCACGAGAATAACTGAGTACAAATCTGACGCAATAACACAGAATTATTTGGAAATTGAAAGAACTTAGTGATAGAATAAAATGGCGTTTTAGAAAACGAAATTGAGGACAAGATTTACTTTAGATTAAAAGGACAAATAAAAACGTTAAAAATATAATTTTAGTTGAATTAGGTGAACAACTGAAACAAACTTAAGGAACTATTATTTTAAGAAATAGAAGTGAAAATAGAATAAAAATTAATGAGCGTTTAATTAATGAAAAATATGGCCGGACATTCAACGCAAGTCTTCTCTCTCTGTGAAAGCAAGGGCTGAGGCACCTTACGTCGACTCTGGCCTTACTTCACGGCTCCAAGGGTGCCGCGGCTCATAGCCTTAGAGCTTATATAATATAATATTAGTATTCTAATATCGACTCTATAAAGTTAAGAATAAGTTTAATAACAATAGCAAATGTTAATGTCATATGGGAAAAAATGCACAAGATGCAAGGGCACGTCAAATGAAGAGAACTCGCCACTCGTTATCAAATTCCTGTTTCCAACGTATAATATCTCACTTCCAGATTTAGTTTCAAAATCGTATAAACATAATGAATTGGTATTTCTACAGTATCGGCATAATTGGCATTTCTACGATAAGTCTAAGGTAAACAACATCATTTAAGTATCTCCCAATCCCGAACGTGGAGGTATTCAGACCTAAAGATAACGCTAGTAACTAGTTGAAAAGTGACGGTTCTATAGCCCTTCATTTGTGCCTGTCAGTGGAGAAAATAAAGCAAGGGGGAAATATCATCGCGTAAAAACGTCTTGACCAAAAAAAAAAAACAAGGAAAAGGCATCGTAGCTCTAAAACATCGCTGTAGAAAATAAAGCGGTAACTCATAAAAGTAATAACACATAAAAGGCAAAGAGTCAAGGCTCTAATGCCTTTGCAGTTCTAACATAAGAAATTACTCAAAGAACCAGCATGCCTCGCACTCTTAAACAAAGATCAGAAGGTCTAGGGTTCTATAAAAATAAGGTGAATTTTGAGGTGAATTCACATCTTCTGGTTAATTTCACGGAATGTATTGCGATTTCTTGGATAATTTGCGGATGTCCCAAATTATACAAGCATTAATGCCAGCTCACGTATAAAAATGAACTTTATCCATCCTTATTCATCCTTTCTCAGAAAAAGAAAGTTGCACGTGAGCTATCTTATATGGCTAGCAGAAACTTTCTTTCAAAGGACCTTACATTTTAATAACTTCCTTGAATTCAACTAAACTTGCAATCTAACTGAGATATTACATAGGTGAATTATCACCACTAGAATTTGTAAACTATTAAAGCAAACAGGTGTTCTGCTTTACCATTGTGAGGGTTAAATTAAAATTGTACAACACAAAAATACCAGCCACTTGGATCTGGATGGAACGCAAACTTTCTTAAACCTTTCCTATTTGCAAGCAATCTAATATAGTCTAACATTTTTTAGGAGCTAAGCAGTAAAATCTCTGAACACTGGTAGTTCGATCGAGATTCGAATTCCTAGAAAACGTGTCAGGACTGAGTGTTCTGTGCATACTTTTGGCGAACATATTCGTAACTGTAACAAAGTCTTGATCTCGAACAGGGAGCTGAATGCAGCTATGTTCTGTGGTAGAATAACTGTGGTTAAATGGTAGAATAACTGCAGGCAGGGAGGGTTTTAAAACTGCCCTTTTATGAAACTAATATTTACAGCCACTTCCCAACTCGGAAGGGATAACAAAAAATAATGACCGCACTTGGGTCTAAACTGAACAATCAAGTAATTTAAAATAAAGTTAAATAGAAAACTAAGAAGTCGTTGCTCTCAGAGCTATAAACGGAGGTTGGCCTCTATGCTAAACGATCAATGGTGCGTAGCAAGATTTAGCTGATACTAACGTACTTAGATTACTTCAATAAGTAATAGCGTAACAGCTCTATGCTTAGAACTTAAATACTATCTAGTCAGGTGGACGTCGAACAGAGCCGCAGTGATCTGAGACTGAAAGCTGTTTCACACCGAGAAGTTCCTTGCTAACCTTTTAAATACCAAAACTTAGCTCCACTTCAAATTAGCATAAAGCTGAAACGCGCGCTTATTCTAACGGGAAGTTGAAATAAGAACTTACAGGAAAGAGAAAATTAACATAAAACTTTGTTAGTTTAAACTAAAACCTTACAAACGTGCTAATTGTATGAGAGTTTTCGTGGTTTTCCTCATGTGCGATGTGGATATCAGCCAGTTTCCGTTAAAAATTCTTCGACAAAGGCATCCCTCCCCATAAGCAGATGAATTCGTGCACCCTCTATTAATTCCTAAAAATACATTTGTTGAATGCTGAATATGCTGGCGAGTAAATTTACCAATAGCTAGATAGATGAATACAGTTATTTATTTTAATGAAGGTGATTTTAGTCGGAACGTAACGCTGAAAGTTTCAAGGTTTAATTCAGATATTAACTCATATAAAGATCTTCAAAAAACATTATTGCACATTCGGGGATGTAAGCGGAGATGCCAGTAAGAAAACAAAATTTTAAAAGACGTGGTAAAAAGAAACACGAAGAATCATAATAATCAAGGCATACGGAGTATGGCTCCGTTAGAATTTAGGAACTAAAACGTATGCAGGTAAAATGAGTATAACGTTGTTTTTTATGTTTTTCTAAAAATATTTTTTTCAATCAATATTTTGAGGTATTTGTTTATAAAATTCCATCCATCAGACGAATGAAAAATTTTATACTGTAAAAATATTTTCTGAATACATTGAGTGAGCCTATTTAAGTTTTTCTCCAAGAAACTTTATTCAAAATACGTTGCTTTTAAATAAATTTAATACTTAATATTTAAATATTTTCTAGAGCTTTTGTTTGAAAACGTATTAAACGTAACCGAATTTCTTTAATAAAAGTAAAAAAGAAGTTTTCTTCGGTTTCTAAATATATTTGTAAATATCTTCATAAACATTACATGCTTCTTTGAAGATAAAAATTTTAAGCTTACATAGATGTCAACATTTATCTGAAGGCTGTCGTTTCGGTGCATTTATTCAATTTCTTCTCTAGGTTATAATATTATAATTTACAAGTGACCTTTAACTTTTACTGTAATAATTATAATGTGTAATTTCCATAAGTATAATAACGGCAGTTGATGGTAAATTGACAATAAAAGCTAGTATAAAGCTAATAAAAGCCTTCCTATAAAGTAGAGTTCGAATCCTATAAAACGCGCGGATGACTTCAGCTATAATCTTTGCGGAATTCGGGCACGTTAAATCTACAGCTTATAAAATCAAGAGTTTGGTGGTAGGAGGAGGGGACTATAAAACTCTTAGATTTCACACCCCAAGATTCTGTTGTTCACAAAGAGATGGAGTTCAGATAGGTACTAGTTTATAAAATAAAACAATCTAATCTATAAATGCAATATTTAAATAACACAATAATTTTTCTTAGTTGGGAAATTTGAATTTTTACGAGTTTCCGTTTTCTTCGCTCTCGAAATCTTCTCCTAGAATTCAAAGTTTAAAGTTTTTCTAAGAAATTTAACGTGGATTTACTTTGGAAGTGTTTGAAGGAGAACCTGTATACTGCTATTAACTGCTTAATTGGCGTCTTTATCTCCTTCTAACACTCGGTCTATCGCATCTTTATCAGCCGACTTCTAGCTTTTGACTGTTTTTACATCTAAGACGTTGTCTATTCACAACTTACGGAACATTCCCCATAATGGATCATCTGTCATTTGCTGACCTTAGCTTTTTAAACTTGTAAGTGTTATAAACCTTGGTAATATCGTTAACGTGCTGCTGTGATATGGGACATTGATTTTATGAAAGGTTTACGAACTTGTTTCTATGGTACACTGATTTTATGAAACGGCCTTTTTCCACCAACAGTGAAACGCCCTATTTTGCAAATGCCAGTTTTATAACAATGCAAATGTGAGTTTACACATTTAAATATGTATATTGAAATATGTGCAAGACAAAATATAATTATTTTAATAAAAAACATGGAAAGAATATAGGCGGAAATTTTCTGTATACAAAGGCAACATGTATTGCCAAAAAACATATTATACAGCCTAGCAGCATAATATTTATTGTATTTCCTCGCGTGCTTTTCTCCTTAGCTTTAGCACTAGCTTCTGAAAATATAAAACAATATTCGCATTATTTCTGCCTTCCTCTATTATACACAGATTTCCCCTCTGAGCGCTAGATTACTGGTAAATTATATACTCCTTTGATTATCTTTATTTTTATTCTATATATTTAATTTGTATTTGTATTCTTGCATTTCATTCATTTTATTTTCCCCCGCATTTCTTATTTAAAACGTATTTTGTAGATTCTTTGTTAAGCTACCTGGAAGTGGAAGGTGTCCTCACACTTATGAAAGTTTCCAAAGTGGTTTGTTGGTATGTGAAGAGGGGTGGGCGAAGCTTAGACTCGTTCCCCGGGGCGCTGTCCTTTAAAACTGAGGAAGAGTTAAAATCGTACTGTCGCTGCTTAAAGTTCATGCCAACGACAGAAGCAGTTTTGTACTTCTTGTCAGCATAAAATTCGTGGGCTTGTTCTGGTTAGGTCACACAAACTAATCTAAACTGTATTAGCTTTCTGGTGGAGGTGATATTTCAACGAATAAATTTCTCAATCAAGGATAATCTTAAATAGTTACTGGGTTATAACATAAATAATGCGGGTTTTTCATTTCTCATTTATTGTCTCAAAATTAGGGCAAACAAGGTTTTTTTTTTTTAGTTTAAAGTATACTCTTCTTCATATTCTGCTAGTTTCTCAGCAATCATAATGGCATTTTGTTTTCCCAAGGTTTACAAAACGTCCTCGTCCAGCTCTACAGATCTTCCAGGACGAGACTTCTCCTCCAGGCTAAAGTTTCTGACTCGGAAATTCTGGAACCACCGTTGACACTGGTTTACGCTTATTATCCGATCCCCATACACTGCTTTAACATCTATTAATAATTATTGAGCTTATAAGGTATTTTCTCCCTCCTTCCAGCATGCCTACGTGCTGTAATTGTTAGCACACTCAGCGTATTTGAGAGGTCCAAATTCGAGTCTAGGCGAAGGCATTGCTCATGTTTCATGTCTCCTGGTTCAAAATAATCTAATGTCTCTACAGTGGAGCCCGGACTAAAAGGTGGTAAATGATGATTCTTCACCACCAAGATTTGGCAATTGGGTCTCCTTATCCCCAGTTGCCCATTAAAAGGGGGAGTATTTTCTCCCTCCTTCCAGCATGCCTTTGTGGTATAACGGTTAGCACACTTAACGCGTTTCGAGAGATCCAAGTTCGAGTCCCGGGGGGGGGCATTGCTCATTTTCATGTCTCCTGTTTCAATGACTCTACAAGCTGAACTCAGTAAGCAAAATATACCGAATGTACTCCTTTGTCACTTCCATTAAAGCTTTGAAAAGATAACTGTGCGCTTTTTAAAACTTGCACTGAAAATAAGAACAAGGTAAAATGCTTTTGTAGCAAGTTGATGTTGTTTATCCCGCTCCTGGCCGATTTTTAGTTCATACAGTTTAAAAAACCGCATTATTTACTGGATGACCCGATATTAACGCATCGAATAATATGATTGTCAGTATTCAAATCATTACTTAGCTTTGTTCGTAGAAATAGACTAGAACTGATTTCTTCAGGGTTGACCTTAATTTCTGAAATTTGAAGACTTGACGAATGGAATCATCCAAATGACAGCATATGTTTTGAAAATGTTAAGCTTTAATGCTACCCTCTTAAAAATTATCAATATCTAATAACGCACTAAAAGTGCTAGCAAAAACAAACGGTGAGAATGTTTAATCACAGTTTTTATGGCTTTCGTTTATTAAAATAAAAGAGATGTTAATTTATATTTAATTAATTTTTCATTTGTGCAATAACTTTAAATCGAACTGATTTTTTTTGTATATTATATACACAATCAGATTAATCTAATTTGATCTATAAATAATACTAACTATGAAGACTTAATAAATCCTTAACAAAATCTGCATACTATATGATTCTTAAGAATTAAAAATTTGAATGAAGCTAAGAATTTAAAATTTGAAAAGCTTTTCTTTTGAACATGTTAAATACTAACGTAAATATTTACAATTATTCTCTTTTGTCGACATTATTCTTTTATTTTGTAATAAATCGTGAAGAATATCAAAATGTGTATATCTTAAATCATTCACAAAGCACGGCACTTGCGTAATTAGTTGAATTATTAACGCAGCCGAGCTAAATTTTTACATTGTTCAATTAATAGACAATAACCTGCTAATAATTATTACGTCTTTAATATTTAATAATTTGTCATGCTCATTTGAATAATTTAGTAAAAGACTGAGAATTCGTGCGATGGATGTTATGAAACTCCATACGTCGCTTAAATACTTTAGTTATGTGTTTTATATGAATGAAAGTAGGCACTGTAAAATTTAAATTTCCTTATGTAACATATTTCTTTGCATATTTTTCACAATTAGCATTTTATTTGAAGTTTTCCTAAGTCTACACGAATTTCACACGTAAGCCGATTGTATTGTCGCTGATAGAAAGTATAAAGTGCACCTATTAAAATGGATCATTTGGGCTATAAACTTCCTTAACGCTTTTCGGAAATGGTGCTGTGTTTTCAATTCACGTCCATCTAGCTTTCAGCCATTGTAACTAATGCTCTCCATACCTCTGGTTCTAACTATTATATTGTCAAGTAAAATGCATCTTTCACTTATTTTACGTCCAGATGATGCATATTGCTTATAATCATTTCTTGTTACGATAGAATGGATCTGTTCGCTTGTTATTTAAAAAAAATGGAACGTATCCATTTATCTTGTGTTTTTTTATTTCGCTCTATTCTGTTAAACACGGTACTGGTATCTTAGGTCAAAATTTGCAAATTTAGGAATGAGTCACTTGCAGCACAAAAGATATGTTATTTTGCATTTTAAAACATATATTTATTTACATTTCATATAAAGCAGAATCTTTTTATCTACCTCAATGTAGATATGTATATACAAGATTCTGTCCCATTAAATATCTAGTTTTTTATTTTCTTTGTACAGTCTTCACTTAAGATAAGAAATCTGACAACTGAAAATACTTAATGACTTCAAACCATATTTCTTAAGAACCATGTCTGTCTGTTAACTAATTAAATTAAGTGAATTCTTTCGCTGATGATTAAGACTATATTAGTTAACTATATTCTTTAAAAATTAAGAGGAAAATTATACTGAAAATGTGAATCGGCCGCTAAAAGAATGGCAATTAATTTTTGATTCTGAACTAACAGTTCAAAATTTGAAATTTTAAGAAGTAGTGGGAATAATTAGAGAAAGAAAAATGTAAGTAATATAAACTAGCGTAATTTACATTAACTGGTAATTTTTTAATTAATTATGTGCACTAAATGTAATTTATATTAGCATTTGAATTTTTGGTAAAAGGATTTCATACATTTAATTTCATTATTATATCATAATGCATTATATCATGGAATTCTCATAACAAAAGTTTTTATTTTTTAAACAAGTTTCATTCTCACTAATGACTGACATTTGCTATAGAGCTGATTTTGAAAATCAATTACTTACGACACAGTAAACCTTAGCAATTAAGCCTCACATGAAATATGAAAAATACCATTACAGACTTAAAAAAACTTCCGGTTTCAAAAAGCTATGATACAAATTTAAAAAAAATATTTTAGTTTATATTTCACTGCAGCTTCAATTACCAGCGGCGCCAAACGATGAAAATCTCCTATATCAACCTCATTATTAACCAATATACTTATCTTAAATGAAGCATATAAGCATGTGTCATTCATATGGGACAAAGTATTCTGTTTCAGTCATGGTTTCACAACATATACAAAATATTCGGAATATCGCTGGTGCTCGCTTTAAAACATGAAATTGCATTTATTTAGATCCTTTTTAGAAGCAAGAAAAGAAAAAAGGAAACGAATACGAAGCTTTTAGCACATGAATACTTTATGAAACTGATACTCTGTTTACGGCAAATGTTTTCTTAACATATATACCTTTAATGCGTAAGTCCTGGGCTTTGCCTGGAAACTGAAGCCCAAACCTTTTTGCTCTACACGCAGCTGCACTTTCCCATTCAGCTTTCCGGATCAGTAAGTATTTACGGTATTTTCAACTTAAAGATGAAATTTGAAACTGCAGTTTTGACGAAGACTAAGCGCTTTATCTATGAAATCTTCATTTCACTCTTCTCTTTGGGGTGGAGATGACCCGCCAAGTTTAACGATAATGGAGAGGGCCTTTCCTTGCAAGAGTTAAATTTTAGCTGGATGCCACTTTAAGATTCTGGATTCTGGCTGGATTTTGAAGCCTGGACTACTCTGTTTCCTTCACAGGCCAAAAATTTCCGTTGTCAGCTAATATGTACATTTGCTACAGAATTGTTTTATATTTCTGCATTTTGTACAGTATTGTCTAATATAAAAGAAAATTAATGCTAATAATAAAATTATGTGGTATCATAATCGATTGCAGTCATCTACGTATTTATTTTTTTTTAATTTTTATAATACGTAAAAATATTTAAAATACTTAAAATGCGCTAAATTTAAAATCAACTTTGCGCTGTTAAGGACTGAATATTTGAAAGCTCTCAAATATCATTTTGCTTCAATAAATCTTCATTGAAAAATTACCGTACAGTTTTTCTGAAGTAAATAATGAATGAGTTAAATTTGTTTACTTTAATTAAAACTATACATCTAATTTATGTTGAATACTACTTCTATAACTGCATGGCAAAAGTGTAAATATTTATATACAGCAAATGATATAATATCAATATACACTCACTTCCAAAAGTTAAGCGCGGAGAGAAAAATGCTGATTTCCAGAAGCCAATCAGAATTGAAGAGGATGCAATTCGCTGCAGAAGTAGATGGAAGTATGCAAATATATTAGGTAACAGCCAATTGCGCTTACATGTCAAGAAATATGCAAAAAAGGCAGTCTTATAAGAAACCAGCTCTATGAAAGGTTACAGAAGTTGATTGTAAGTGCTGATAGAAGCTGTTTAAAACTTTCGTACAATTTTTTTTTCAAGATATACGTGTTTCTATGACTTCCAGAAGACGAATGGAAGATTCTGAGCGCTGGCGTGCTGTGGGGCGCATTGAAGCAGAACAGTCGATCACAGATGTTGCTCTTTTCTTCGGCGTTGATCATTCTGTAATTTCACGTTTATGAAAACAATTCCAAAGCACACAGGCAGTTGTCCGAAGGCCCGTAGCCGGTCGCCCAAGGGTTACAACCCCCGCGGAAGATTGATATATTTCTATTGCAGCCGAGCGGAATCGCAGAGCGACTTCCACACGTGTGACATCTGTGGTTACAGCGTCCATTGGTAAGGGATATCTGCAGCTAATGTACGCCGAAGATTACATATGAGTGTACTGTACGCCGAAGATTACATATGAGTGGACTGTACGCCCGGGTACCTCGAGTCTGTGTGGCATGATTACAGTAGTGCCGGGAACATGTCAATTGGAATGTGTCTGACTGGAGCAATGTCATGTTTACTGATGAGTCAAGATTTGCTCTTAAGTCAGATGACAAGCGTATAAGGACATGGCGTGAACAGCCAACACGCCATCAGTCCCAAAACATCACTGAGCATCACGCATCCCGAGGTGGAAGCATTATGGTGTGGGCAGGGATTTCATTAGCATACCGCACCGACCTGCACATCTTTAAACGGGGTTCTTTGACAGCTGTCCGGTATCAAAATGAAGTCCTAGAACCCATTGTGAGATTGTGTGCTGCAGCAGCTCGCCATACTTTTGTTTTAATGGACGATAACGCACGTCCCCATAGAGCTGACATCGTGGATGACTACCCGGGGAGTGAAAGGATTGCGCGTATGGCGTGGCCAGCATATTCGCCCGACCTTAATCCCATTGAACATCTTTGGGATGCTCTCGGCCGTGCTGTACCTTCACGTTTCCCACCTCCAACCACTCTTATTGAGCTGGAAACTGCTCTACAAGAAGAATGGCGATTGCTTAATTCTGCGGTGGTCGACCATCTAATTGAAAGCATGGCCACAAGGTGTAAACTTTGTATACAGATGAGGGGAGGATCACATACCCTATTAATGTCCTTTTTTTCATTTTATGCTGTTTATTTTCACTTTATGCATAATTCTGTTTAAGACTACAGCATGTCATTATCTCATAACTTACAAAAATTTATTATTGTTTTCATTTCCGTATATAATTATTGATTTTGTTTTATGCGTAAATACATATGCTACTTTCCTGTCGAATTTTGTGTCAATCAAAGCAGTATTTGTAGATTCTTTTGCATTTTACATCTTCGTACTTAATTTTTGGAAGTGAGTGTATAAATGCTTCTCAGTGATGAAGATGCCTTCAGTTAAAGTGAAGAAAAATGTATCAAAATTTGTTTATCATTCTGCTGTTGCTATATTAAGTATGTACTTTTATTTTATATAAGAAAACAATAAAAGTACATTCATTTTGCTTATGATAAATTTTTATGATGAGGAAATGCGAAAGGAAATCCATCTTGCTTGCAGTAAATTAAATGCTCTGAGCTACTTAAAGCTCTTACATTTGTTATATATTTAAAGAATATAGGATTTAAATATATCGAAAACAGATTGTTTTGCTATATATAACAACGGACGCAGATTCCTTGCTTGCGTGAAATACACAGTCCAGTCACATTAATGTGACCATCTGTCAAAAGCCAGAATAACCACCTTTCGCAGAGCGGATTGCTGCGAGACGTGCAGGAAGAGAGTCACATAGGTCCCTGAAGGTGTTCTCTGGGATGTTGAGCCATGCCGACTCTAATGCCGTGGCCAGCTGCGCTAGATTACGCGGTTGAGGATCCATGGCGCGAACAACTCGATCGAGATGGTCCCACAGATGCTCGATTGGGTTTAAGTCAGGTGAGTTTGCTGGCCAGGGGAGGACGGTAAACTCATCCTGGTGCTCTTCGAACCACGCACGTACACTGGCAGCTGTATGGCACCTCGCATTGTCCTGCTGGAAGATGCCATCATCCTGAGGAAAAACAATGCGCATGTAGGGGTGAACATGGTCCGCAAGGACAGATGCGTACTTGTATTGATCCATTGTGCCTTCCACAATGATCAGTGAACCTAGAGAATGCCAGGAAAACATTCCCCAGACCATAATGCTCCCGCCTCCAGCTTGGACCGTTCCGGCAATGGTTGCAGGGTGGTTCCTTTCAGAGGTTTCACGCCTTATACGCCAACGTCCATCTGTCCGATGGAGCATAAAACGCGATTCATCCGAAAACGCAACCTGTCGCCACTCAGTGGACGTCCAGCTGCTGTACTGGCGTGCAAATTCTAGCCTTCGCCGTCGATGAACAGCAGTCAGCATAGGTGCACGAACCAGGCGTCTGCTTCGGAGGCCCAGACGCAGCAATGTTCGCTGAATAGTACTTTGGGAGACACTTTTGGTAGCCCCTTGGTTCATTTTGGTGGTCAGTTGCTCAACGGTAGCCCGTCTATCTGCCCGAACGCATCTCCGCAACCGTCGTTCGCCTCTGTCATCTATGGCCCGTGGTGCACCACATTTGCCACGTCGCTGATTTTGGACAGTCCCATTTTGCCATGCACGGTACACTTTTACCACGGCGGCACGCGAACAGTTCACAAACTCAGCCGTTTCGGAAATGCTTCCACCGTTGGCCCGAAAGCCAATGATCATGCCCTTTTGGAAGTCGGATAAATCGCTTCGTTTCTGCATTACGCCAACGATTGAAATGTTTTCCGAAGCCCTCACACACCCTTTATATACGCTCAACTGCACTGTGCTGCCACCTGCCTTCTGTGATTGGTTATTTAACTCTGACATGGAAAGTACTTGGTGGTCACATTAATGTGACTGGACTGTGTATATTTAAGAGCATCAAATCCTGTCGTTATTCTTTAAAAGTATCACATGTCATCTTGTGTGTTAGTAGAATATCTCCTACACAGTCCAGTCACATTAATGTGACCATCTGTCAAAAGCCAGAATAACCACCTTTCGCAGAGCGGACTGCTACGAGACGTGCAGGAAGAAAGTCATATAGGTCCCTGAAGGTGTTCTCTGGGATGTTGAGCCATGCTGACTCTAATGCCGTGGCCAGCTGCGCTAGATTACGCGGTTGAGGATCCATGGCGCGAACAACTCGATCGAGATGGTGCCACAGATGCTCGATCGGGTTTAAGTCAGGTGAGTTTGCTGGCCAGGGGAGGACGGTAAACTCATCCTGGTGCTCTTCGAACCACGCACGTACACTGGCAGCTGTATGGCACCTCGCATTGTCCTGCTGGAAGATGCCATCATCCTGAGGAAAAACAATGCGCATGTAGGGGTGAACATGGTCCGCAAGGACAGATGCGTACTTGTATTGATCCATTGTGCCTTCCACAATGATCAGTGAACCTAGAGAATGCCAGGAAAACATTCCCCAGACCATAATGCTCCCGCCTCCAGCTTGGACCGTTCCGGCAATGGTTGCAGGGTGGTTCCTTTCAGAGGTTTCACGCCTTATACGCCAACGTCCATCTGTCCGATGGAGCATAAAACGCGATTCATCCGAAAACGCAACCTGTCGCCACTCAGTGGACGTCCAGCTGCTGTACTGGCGTGCAAATTCTAGCCTTCGCCGTCGATGAACAGCAGTCAGCATAGGTGCACGAACCAGGCGTCTGCTTCGGAGGCCCAGACGCAGCAATGTTCGCTGAATAGTACTTTGGGAGACACTTTTGGTAGCCCCTTGGTTCATTTTGGTGGTCAGTTGCTCAACGGTAGCCCGTCTATCTGCCCGAACGCATCTCCGCAACCGTCGTTCGCCTCTGTCATCTATGGCCCGTGGTGCACCACATTTGCCACGTCGCTGATTTTGGACAGTCCCATTTTGCCATGCACGGTACACTTTTACCACGGCGGCACGCGAACAGTTCACAAACTCAGCCGTTTCGGAAATGCTTCCACCGTTGGCCCGAAAGCCAATGATCATGCCCTTTTGGAAGTCGGATAAATCGCTTCGTTTCTGCATTACGCCAACGATTGAAATGTTTTCCGAAGCCCTCACACACCCTTTATATACGCTCAACTGCACTGTGCTGCCACCTGCCTTCTGTGATTGGTTATTTAACTCTGACATGGAAAGTACGTGGTGGTCACATTAATGTGACTGGACTGTGTAGTTATCCTCTATACTTTTCAATTCAGCAACTTTTTCTAGTTGTTCTCAGCACAAAATCAAAATTAACACAAGATTCACGACTTCAGGTGTCTAACGAAGAAAATAATAAACACATTTTTTGCTAATTTACTTGTAGCTGAGCGGCTGTTAGAGTTCTTGAAAAACGTATTCAGCGTACAAATTAAGTAATTCCGTAGTTTTTATATTAATATCTTATCAACTACATTTCTTCCTTTAAGAAAATCTTCCTGCGGATGTTAATAGATTTAAGTCACTATTTATCATGTATAACGTACGTTAATAAAAAGCGGATTATTTAGCATCATCTTTGTTTGCTACTTCACTTTAGTAAATGCGCCTTTATCTCAAAATTGTCGAATATGGAATAACTCTTTTGTAATATGAACCCTTCATTATTACATTATTATACATATATCTGAATACTTTTTCTAGCTTATATGCATATTGCATTAGTATATACATATGTATAATTTTGATATATTATACGTAAATGTAATAAATTACTCGTGTAAGGTAATTTCTCCCTCCTTCCAGCACGCCTTCGGGTGTAACAGTAGTATACTCGGCGGGTATTCGAGAGGTCCAGGTTCGAGTCCCGGCAAGATCATCGCTCATTTTTCATGTGCTTCTGCTTCAAAATAACCTAATGACTCTACACTCGTTTTGACAGAAGTTCTAATCTTTGAATTCGGTAACCATAATTTTCCCATACAACCTTAATTCTCAGAAGCAAAGATATTTAATTCACTTGTGCATGAAGGAAATCTATTTCCGTAATCTATTCATTTTGGCAGAACAGAAACTCCGGCGATATGGAAATAGGTATATAAATTTTATATAAAGTTAGATCATTTCCGTACTGAACTACCTAATAAATTATGCTCTACTCTATAAGGGAGTATTTTACCGACTTCATTTAAATGAATGTTAAATCGTTAACTAGATCTCATATGAAATGAATGTTGAGTGTGTAAAATGCGATTTGTACCCGAAAATGGCATAGCTCGTGTTGCATTATACATAGGTGGTACTGACATAACTGTATCTTCAACAATGCTCTCAAATAATGTTATTTAAATTACTGTTACTAAATGTCATCGTGTCTACTTGATTGGAGCTACTTTGGAGAAGGCGGCGGTTATATTTTTGCTACCTGTAAGAAAACCTCAAAAAATCTCATGCGCCTATCTAGTTTGGCTGAGAGCTAGAAATCTAAATGAATCTTTCTCCAGTTTAACGATTTTTCCCTTCGGACACTGTCATATTAACCGAGGTTCTTCTCAGGATGAAAGGCGACACAGCTGCTTCGCATAAATCTATTAGGAATTTTTTTCCTAAGACCTTAGTTTCCGAGGGCAGATATATCTTCTATTTCAAGGAAAGCTTAATTGGGAACAAAATAGCGAGGAAGCCCGGCAAGACTTGTGATCGGGTCGTCACCGTCGAATCTCATTTCCAAGAAAAACCAAAGTAAACAAGAAGTGAGTGAATTATCACATTTATGAATTTCAATAATTTTAAGGACCTCATTTAATAGTTTAAAAAAAGATATGGGCTGCAAATGTTATTTAAGAATATCTCAGACGGCAGTTTCATTTAATTTAATTATATTATTAATATTAAGTGTCTAGAGAGGAGATAGGCAAAATTAAATTAATTTCAATCTTTTTCTTTCAATTATTTCTTTCTTTTAATTTATAATTTTCATATATTAATTTTACTTCCTTCGTGTAAAAAGGCATTACTTTTGGGCGTTCAGTCCTAAGGTAAAAAAGAGAAGTTAAAATTTTAAGTCTAAAAGCTGTTTTAGTAGAATAGAGGCCCCTCCCTTCCCGACTGTCAAAAAGATTTTAAAGCGCAAGCTAATTTATTACCCTCCTCGATTAGATTTTACTCCTAAACTGAACTGCTGTGATTCTAAAAATATTTAGCCTGGAATACCGAGAACATAGCGCTTTGTAAAATAAGTCACTTAGCTCAATGTCTGTTATTCTAATAACAGAAAGAAGTTCTAATGACTTCTTCAAATGAAACTGCGTTTACTTAACATTAATACCCACATCCATTATTAAAATAATGCTATAATATCCTTTTATGTGATCTCTGAGTCAGCTATATACTGTCATCAAAGATTTAGTTCTGGATAAATAGTTCAAAGGAAAATCATATAAGCGAAAGAACGCTTTCAATTATCAATACAGTCAATAACGCTATTATTTTCTTTCGCCGAAATGCAAAATGTTGTAAACATTATTAGCCTTTATGTAGTCTTAATGGGGGTTTAATCTGCTTAAATAATCTGTACAAAGAAACCGAAATTATGATGATAATCGAAGATGTAAATTAATAGTCACATATTCTGTATGAGAATTCTGTATTTAAGATGTTTGTATTCTGCGAAACGTAATGCAGTCACATAAAAGAAGAGACTGTATTTTGGGTATTACATGAAAGGAAAAAAAAAGATTTGCAAATGATTTTTTTAAATATCTGGGGATAATAAATAAAATTTCATACCATATTAAATTTGAATCTCGTATCGTCATTTTGCTTTTCAAGTGGTTATCTCTTCACGATCAGTGAAGATCACTTATCTGATGTTTTGAAATGTAATAAATGTGACAAACAATTGTGCATGATGATGAAATTGAATGTCGACAGAAAAATTACTTGAACGTCCAAGGAATGCCACTCCACTTATCAGTATCACAATTTTTCTAATAACTGCTTATTTGCGAATCTGACAAAAAATGGCACAACCTCGCTCCACATTCTGTTCCTCTGAAAATGATCTGGCATCTTGGGGTTTTTCTCCCCCTCCCCTTTTCTTCCCGTTTGTAGCATTTGATGCAATCCAGATCATCTTAAATGAGTTGTCTCGAAAAGTCTTTCAAAGGAGCATCGATCCTCTCCATTTTAACACAGCTAAACACATAATTTATTAAAAAAATGAGTTAATTTATAAGCTTTCTTGAAACTCCGTAATACATTGTTGTTTAAATTTTTCTTGCAGATTCGATTTCTTTTCTTGCAATTCAGTACTAACTAAAATATTTATCATCAAATCAATTTTAAAATGAAATTCGTTTATTATTAGGTAGAAAAGTTCAAAAATAATCAAATAATCTTATCAAAATTTGTATTGTATAAGTATTTTATTTATTTTTATTTATTATTTTTATTTTTAGTCCAAAGGGGCTTTGTCTTTGAGAGACTATGGTTTTCGTTTTGCGATTTTACGTGGAATCACTCTGAATGTCCGTTTCACTTTTCAAATGGTTGCCACCAAATATTATCGCCCTATATTATATTTGAAGAAATTAAATAATGAAGAATGTGCATAAATGTATGTATGTTTCTCGCATTGTGATAACAACGGTACTAGAGCCATCAGTGAATGATGTAATCCTCCTGTGAATATGATCATCTAGAAGCCCAAATTTCAAATTTGGAATTTGTTTTATTATCGATTTCATATTTTGTAAAACTTTAATAAATTTTTAATTAACAAACTCAAGGATTTCAAAGCGAGAAATGGCAATGTTGTGCAGAAAAAATATTTTTATCTCCAGCTCATGAGACTGTGTATCGGAAATTCTAAAGATATGCTCAATTTAAAATTATTTTCCGATATTGCTCTTGAACTGAGTTTTATGGTTTAGGTTCGAAGAAGATTATATTTAATAAATAAAGGTAACTCACAAAATGTTATAAAAACGTGCTTTCGAACGTAATTTAAAATCGGAAACCTTTCCGCGTTTCTTTTTTTTTCCTTTTTTTCTTTTATTTATTTATTTATCTATTTTGTTTTATTTTAATTTTAGCGAAAAGGGAAAATCTTAGTTTAAAAACATACCAAATCTATGCTCCGCCTCCCTTTAAAACGAATAAAATAATGTGAATTTGATTTTCTTAGAAATACCATTTTAATAAAACATGTAGATTTTATTCTTTTAGCTCAAGGGACTAAACGTCTGTTTATAGCTACTGCTCAATTGTGACTTAACATTGCGATATATTATATTGCATTCAAATAACTCACAGAGCTTAAGAAAAGATCTTCAGGTCATTAATAATAATTAATTCGTTAGTAAAATAGTTAACGCAACAAAGTAATATAAAAATTGACACAGATTCATGAAGGTATATGAGCGGTCATAACATTTAATTAATGAGAATGGATAGTAATCTGCATTCCTTCACTTTAATTAGTAACTGACCTTTTTTTTAAAAAAACAAATAAATTTCTTACTTATTTTTTCATAGAACAAGATATTGCGTGTTAAGGCCGGTATAAATCTTTCTCTTTCTCTTATTGCGTGTTACGGCGGGCATAAATCTTTCTCTTTCTTTTTTTAAGGCGACTAAAATGTTTAAATCAATAGTATGACTCTTTTGCAAATACACTCATGTCCATAAATTAAGGATAATGCAAAGTCAGGCAAAGGAAGAGTTAGAAGCAAAACAAATTTGACTTATTTGTAAAGCTTATTTATTAAACAAAAGGTAAAGAGCAAAAAACGATGCTATATGTTTGATATTATTAAAAAAATTAGCGATTTTTTCTCCCTGGAGCAAATTACAAAAAAAACCTATTTACAAAAAAACAATATTACATGTTTGGTATGATTGTTAACACATTGTATGTCTCCCAGACGATGCAATACAGTTAGTACAACGCCTAGGCATGCTGAGTATCAAATTATCGATCTGATCTTGGGGGATATTACACCACTCAAACAGCAATGCTCTCCGAAGTTCCGGTAGACATGTAGGAGGATGTTGACGGGCTGCAACTCGTCGGCCAAGCATGTCCCACACGTGCTCTACTGGATTCAAGTCCGGTGAGAATGCTGGCCAGTCCATACGGGTGATATCCTCCGATTGAAGGCATTCGCTTACGATGTTTGCACGGTGAGGACGGGCGTTGTCATCCATAAACACAAATTGTGCGCCCATGGCGCCCCGAAACAAACGTACATGTTGTTCCAGAATGACGTCCCGATAGATTTGGCTTGTCATAGTTCCAATTTGAACATGCAGGTCAGTTCTGGAACCCAGAATAATTCCACCCCAAACGAGCACTCCTGCACCACCGTAACGGTGTCGTTCAATGATGTTTTCTTGGTGGTAACGGGTACCTGGAGCTCTCCATATGAAAGTCCGGCGAGAATCAGACTACAAGCTAAACCTGGACTCGTCGGAAAACATCACACAAGCCCACTGTTGCGGTGTCCACAATGCATGCTCTCTACTCCAGGCTAACCGCAGGCGACAGTGAGTTGCAGTAAGTGGAACGCATCTGACAGGTCTACGAGCATATAGATCAATCTGCCCTAAGCGTCTGTACACGGTCTGCCTTGAAATTGTCGTACCAGTGGCTGAAGAGAGCTGACGACACAGGTCTGAGACTGTGCTCTGCCTGTTTTTTTGGCAGTAACTGCCAAATACTGGTCCTCATTCGGCGTTGTAACTCTGGGGCGACCTATGCTGTAACGTCTACTCACATTACCATCATCTTAGAATCGTTGCCAAAGCCTGGAGATGACGCTCTGGGCAATTCCAAGTTCGTCTGATACTTCCAGTTGGGTACGCCCACATTCCAGACGGCCGATAATTCTACCACGTAAAAAATCATCCAGATGCGTCCTTTGTGTCATAACTATTCGGTTATTGCACTGAAATGCTTATAAAGCGCCTGCGAACAATTTTACTTCTTTGCCTGTATTCCTTATATATCACTCTCTTACACTCCCGTCATTGTGACGTACCATCGGTGTCATCTGGTTACTTCCTGAAATTTGCATATGATTCTTGAAGATGTGTGTAGTGATTTTACAGGTGATATATTTATTTTAGAGTTCGATTTCCGCGTGACTCCGAATTATCCTTAATTTATGGACATGAGTATATTTGGAACATAGTGAAATATTTCAAATTATTAGTCCAAAGGGCAACTTGCGCAGAAGGGGAAACTGGAAGGGAATTTCGTTTTCTTATCTTGCGTTGATTCACTACAAGCATTGCTTCCCTTTTCAAATTGTTGCCACCAAATATTATCGCCCTGTATTATATTTAAAGATATTAAATAATGAAAAATCTGCATAAATGTATGTATGTTTCTGACACTGTGATAAAACAACGGTAGGTATAAATTTTGAATAATGTAATGCTCCTGCGAATAGGGGTTATCTGGAAGCCCAAATTTGAAATTAGGAATTTGTTTTATTATCGATTTCATATTTTGTAAAACTTTAACGAATTTTTTATTAGCAAACTGAAGGATTTCAAAGCGAGCAATGGCAACGTTGTATAGAAAAAAACATTTTTATCTCCAGCGCGCGAAACTGCGTATCGGAAATTTTAAAGATATGTTCATTTTAAACATTTTGCGATATTTCTGTTGAACTGAATTTTATGGTTTAAGTGCGAAGAACATGATATTTAATAAATAAAGGTAGCACTTAAAATGTTAAAAAAACGCCCCTTTGGACGTAATTTAAAATCTGAAACCTTTCAAATTTTAATTTTTTAATTTGTTCTCTGCTTTCAAACTCATAAACAGCTCAAAACGTAGTCAACTTCCATTATATCACAGTTGTCCTTAAAACTAAGGTTAAGAGGACTTTTTAAATCATATCTTTTTTATGAGTACATCACCCGAGCTGAAATTCAGCGTTATTACCAATAGAAATGCCTCAAACTACATTCCCTATTGAAACTGAGCATCAGTATAAATAAATTACCCTGGTATCCTTACTCTAGTGCTAGTACAAAAGCGACGCTATTGTGCATATTTACATTGTGGAGTCATTAGATTTATTTCGGAGCTGGAAATGGGAAAATTCAATAATGCTATCGCCGGAATTCGTACTCCGAAGCCTCGTCGCGTGCTTCCAGTAGTACCTCGAAGGCAAGCTGTAAGGAAGGAGGAAATTTCTTACACTTTGTTATATGGAGATTAAAAGACGACTGGGAAAGAGGGATCCAAGGAACAGATCTAGATGATGATGAAATATAGTCTACCACATTTTAGTTGGAGCGCCCTTTGTGCAGTCTGTTTCATAATTTTTCAGCTTAAAACATGAGAATATCCGCAAATGCCCTGGCCTGGATTCGAACTCCCAATTGCTAGCCAGACTTGTTTCCAAGTACACCAGGAAGGCACGTGGTAAGGAGGGAGAAAATATCTTAGATTCCCTGTCGCTTAAAAAGCAACTGGGAAGGCTGGGACCCAATCGCCAAATCCTGGTGGTGACTAATTATCACATACCGCATTTCAGTTGGGGCACCACAGTAAAGTCGTTAGCTTTGTTGAAGCAAGAAAAAAGAAAAACCGCAAAGATTACACAAGGATGGCACATGGTAAGGAAGAAGATATTTACTTATAACTTTTAATATAAATACACATTAATGTAACGATTAGATTAAAACGCTTATATGTAAAATCTTTCCCATTTCTTCCTTCCCACCACCGGCTGAGCGGTAAAGTCGCTAAACACTGGTAGTTGAGTCTGAGGCTCGAATCCTGGAGAACGGCCTGGCTGCATGGGCGCTTTCGTGGTTTTCCCCATGTGTAACGTGTATACGTGCCAGTTCCCCTTAGAAAGTCTTCCACGAAAGCATCTTTCCCCTTAGGCAGATAGCCTTGGAGACTTTGCCATAATCATACAAACTAAACCAAACCGTTTCTCCCTAAGTTTATAAAACTGTGAACGTTTGGCTATGTACATTAAGAACAAAGCTACACTGGTGTGCAAAACTTAAGCAACAAGTGTTCTTTTTGCCATAACTCCACGAGAAATCATCTGAGAGACATGAAGTTCAGAAGCGAAAGACAACATTTTGTATTTAAACTACGACGAAAGCACAGTTACTCAAAAATTAATACAATGCATTCAGTATGGAAACAAACCAAAAAGGGCTTTATTGAACTCATATTATCGTTATACATGATTGTCTGTACAAGAGGAAGAACAACAAGCAGATGTTACTTAGTATGGGATATGCCCTCCCCTTGCTGCAATGCTTGCTTCTCACCATCTGTCCGTACTCAGTACCAGACTGTCTAACAGATCTTGAGGTAAGAGTACCCATTTCTCAATCAGCATCTGTTTCAGCTGTTGGGTGTTCCTCGGAAGATGTAATCGTGCCGCACGGCCTCTCCCCAAAGCATCCCACACATGTTGTATGGGATTTAAATCAGGGGAATACGCTGGCCAATCCATTCGAGTGATATCTTCATTTTCCAGTAGCTTCTCAACAGCAGGAGTCCGATGTGGCCGTGAATTGTCATCCATAAAAACGAAGTCAGCTCTAATGGCACCTCGGAATAGACGCACATGCGGAAGGATCACCTCCTGACAATAGCGATTTCCGGTTACAGAACCCCTGTCGAAAACATAGAGCTCTGTCCGCCCATTCAGCATAATGCCTCCCCAGACGAGAACTACAGGACCAATGTAACGGTCTTTTGCGTGATGTTACTGGGATGAAACCGTGTCCCGACCTCTCTAAATCACTGGCGTTGAGAATCGCTTGTGGCGTTAAAACGACTCTCATCCGTAAAGAGGACACGACTCCATTGATGGGATGTCCAGATTTTGTGCTCCTTGCACCACTCTAAACGGTGGCGCCGATGGCCAAGTTTCAAAGGGATGCAGCGCTCAGGACGGCGGGCAAATAGACCACCTTCGTGAAAGCATCTGGACACAGTAAATTGAGACACTTGCCCCCCCGTTGCTGTACACAGTTTCTGAGCTATGGTGCTTGCTGACTGGTTACGTGCTCTTTTCGCCTGTAGGACGGTATATCGGTCATCCACTGCAGTTGTTTTCCTGGTGCGGCCACCACCAACCTTTCTAACATCTGTAACTATGGTTTCGTAGTCTTTCCAAGCGCGCGAAACGACATTTTTGTTGATTCCGAAATCTTCAGCTACACTAGTCACACTACGCCCCTCTTCCAGCTTTCCGATCATTCTTCTACGAGTGAAGTCATTCAGGTAATTTCTTCTAGCCATATTTCACGAAAGAACTCACTTGCACTTGCAACAAATGTCTTTAATTGCGCCTCCGTCCTTCCCTTTATTATAGTCTTGAGTTGAGGGCGTCAACCGCACGTGTTTCGCGTACGCTCACGTCGCCTGTGATCACGTTCCTAACATTTGCATACACGTGAACTTTCTACTGAATCACGTGTTCATTGTACAGATCGCAAGAACCCCTTTCCTGGAATTTCATGGCTATCTGATTAAAATTTACATTGTTGCTTAAGTTTTGCACACCAGTGTAAATAATTCTCTTTGAAGATTTATTTCTAATGTTTTACAAATACACTTTTCGAAACACTACAAAATTAAATCATGATTTGCAGCACTCAAGTAAGCAAATATAGTACCGATAAGATAAGGCCAAAATAATTCTAACATTATTACATTTTTTTAAAGGATAGTTAGCAAGTTCGTATGACGTCGTTAATTAATTTGGGATAAAGCTTCTCAACTTAAAGGTGTAGCTGCCCGTTATCTTTGGGTTCTTGATAAGTCTTTGGTAATAAAATAAAACTGTTATATAAATCTGCATATGAAACTTTTAGTTATCTCTTTATTGTTTAAATGCCATTGCAACTAAAGAGTAGTTTAACAGATTCTGGTTAGATATTTTTTATGACGCATCTTCTACGACAAATTTTAATCATGCTAACAAACTGAATTTTTATTTACTTTTCAAAAAACTTTGTAAATTCTTTACTTTCGAGCAGAATTTAACAAAGGCACTTCAGTAATAATCAAAAAATCACCCATTTTTTTTTAGTCTGTTAGAATTTGTTTTAAGGGCTCTCGATATGGTGAAAATAAATATTTTTCCAAGAAATTTCCTCAGGCCTCTGAGCTCACCAGCGAATGAGCGGTAAAGTCTCTGAACACTTGTAGTTCGACCTGGGCTGGATCCAGGCGAACGGGCTGCAGGAGCATTTTCGTGGTTTTTCCTATGTAACGTGGACACGAGCCAGTTTGCCTTAGAAAAGCCTCCACCAAAGCCTTCCTTCTCTTACGCAGATAGCCCTAGCGTATTTTATCATAGTCAGATAAATCAAACCAAACCCTAAAGCTTCTGTACTTACCTTTTTATTTAGCTTGGACCTCTATCCTTCTAGAAGTAGGGGTTTTCGGCTATACATAACACTGACATGGTACCCGTCCTTAAATTTGAGGATAGTTATTGTGTAGTAGAAACGTTACGCTAATTTCGTATGTGCAGTAAAATTCCCAATAGCCTGATAAAAGGTACTGAAGGAAAAAAAATAATAAATAAAAGAAAGAAAGAAAGAAAATATTTTAACTATACAACGTGTCCACAAAACTCCTTTGCAAAAATGTTTTAAATGACTCAAATGTTCTTGTTTCGCCGTTTTAAGTTAAAAAAAAAAAAGAAATCGCTTTTATAAAAATTGCAAAAATCTCACTTTTTATACCATCCCCCAGTCCTATTCTTAAATTTAGTAAAATTTCGTCCTTATTATGAAAAATAAAAAATGCAAAATTTTGACTTCCGTGCGAACATGGGATATTTGACATCATTTCAAACTTGACTTCAGAGATAGGTTAATAAATAAATTAGATTAATTCGAGGTTGACTTTTCTGCTTAAGTGTCGATCATTGTGATTCTTTTGGGATTTATTACTATGCAGTTTTCTTTAATTTATAATTTAAGAAATTTTACATAAGTAATTTATAAATTTTCAGACTTAGTTGTTGTTGCCTTGGTGCGTGAAGATCTGCTGAAAAGACCTAGTTTTATATTAGAAATCTTAAAGGCGAATGAACTTATAGATTTGATCTGACTCAGATTAAAGGGATTAGTAAGAAGAAGAAGATAAGTTTTCAAACAGTGAAAATACATTATTAATATTATCATGAAGTTTTATTACTTTAAAATTATAATCTAATAATCATATAAAAATTCAATAAACTACAAATATTTTTAATTCTGAATTTATGCAAATAATACTACCAGTTAGTTACGCGTCAATATTGAAGCTTTTCATTGTTTTCTAGAATATGAATTCTTTAAGATTCTGTGGATCTCTGTGATACGATCTCTTTTTCAGGAAAAAATAAAATACTAGTCAATACTTTTCACGACAATCTACATAGTAAAAACCCTCGTCACTTACTCTATTAACATTAGAAACCTTTCTTTAAACTCACTTTTTTTAGTTTTTAGTCACTTACAAATGAAAGCATTTTGCTCTTTAATATGTGTAACATTTGTGTATTTCATATAAGCACAAATGTAAGTAAAATATATGTACTTCATATGATGTCAAACTTTAAAATGAAATATCTGGGTCAGTTTTTTTCGGAACGAAAATCACACTATTTTTTATTTTTCTTTTTATTTCATTTTTTATAATTAGTATAAAATTTTCTCAAATAAGAGTATAGGGACCGGGATACAAATGTTAGATTTTGTAAAATTGGCTTTTATATAATTTAAAAATGCGAAAATGAGAATCTTTGGATCATTTAAAATATTTTTTGTATTTAGAAATATGCGTCTACAATCAAAAGTTGCGAAACTAAGTGCCGGAAAAAAGAAAAAGAAAAAACGGATTTTTGAGGACAGGATATATATTTTATTATTT
This sequence comes from Stegodyphus mimosarum, assembly GCA_000611955.2. Taxonomy (NCBI): domain Eukaryota; kingdom Metazoa; phylum Arthropoda; class Arachnida; order Araneae; family Eresidae; genus Stegodyphus; species Stegodyphus mimosarum. The sequence continues at coordinate 330,079 of KK117188.1, forward strand.
TGTATTGTTGCAATCATAGATACTATGATTACAATACAAATCATGTCACTATTTAAAAAAATTATCTTTTAATAAAATGTCACTGATTTTCGTAGGCCTTATTTATAATGACATGCTTTAAGTTATTGTCTAGCAGAAACATTACTCTAGTTTCATATGTACAATAAAATTTCTATTAGCTTGATAAAAGGTATTGAGGAAAAAAAATAAAAGAAAAGAAATAAAGAAGTGAAATATTTTAACTATACAATGTGTCCACGAAAGTCCTCATTCGCTTTTATTTTCTCAACTATGGGTCGTAGATACATACTTACAAAATAATGTTTTAAATAATGCCAATATTCGTGTTTTGCAGTTTTAAGTTAAAAAAATGGTTTTATGAAAATTATAAAATCTTACATTTTATATGATCCTCCTCATCTGAGCTCGACAAATTTCATCAATAGCATCAGATCTGTATATTTGATTTTGTATATTTCGTTGATGATACACTGATTTGCACATCCAAGCTGCTGTAAACAAAGGTACTTCTACAGTCACATTTACATTTACAGCATTAATTAATTACTTCTCAAGTCAATTTATCTTTGAAACAGTAGGACAACGATTTCAGTGAAAAAGGGATAAATTTTTCAAGCTTAAAAATGTCAAGTACGTGAGAATAAAATATTAATACAAAAATATTTGATTATTTAATTAACAATTAACCAGCTATTGGTATATAAATCTAAGTAGTTAAATGTCAAATGAAAAGTCAAAATTGCCCCTATCAGAGTAGCCAGAAATGAAGTGTTTATTAGTGACAAGTGCTAAGTGTACTGTTATTGGATAACACGTTCCTCAGGGTTCTAAGTTTGTTGGATGCTACTACAAAGTATCTTAATTTGGCGAAGATACTTGCTTGAAATTTCTCGGCCAAAACTACTCTAAGGTTTATCCTAAATTTATAACAGTTACTTTCTCACACTTACCTGTATCTCCTAATTTCAGCTTACAATTTCCTACCAGAATGTATTTTCAGAAACGCGTTTAATGCAAATGAGTAAGAGCAGTATTTAAGTCGAAATTTCATTGACTTCGTTAGAGAGCCAGAGTTTCTGAATAGCATGCGTTTGCCTTTGGGCTACGTCTCTCTCTCTAAGCTATTACTACGCTCGGCCGTACTTCAGGCCCTTGATAGCTTCGCCTACTTAATTGAGATTTAGAGGCCAACTACTTGGAATCCCGATAGCTTCGGCTGTATCTTTTTAGTTAAGCATTAAATTCTTATCTGTTTGAGTTCAAGCCTAAGTGGAGGCTTTGCTGTACGCTCTGAGATAGGAGCCGACTGTGTTCATCCTTATTTTGAGAAATAAAGGGTAATTAACCCTTCTTGAGTCTTACGTCTCTGTTCACACACTCAAGCGATTATTCGCTTATCGGTGTAAGTGGTACCCCACATTTAACTGTTAAATAAAAGGGTGGAACCCCACAACTCTATGAACTGAAGTCACAGAGCTCAGCTTCTAAATTTCTTCTTAGTCATCGTTGGCAGAGCCCCTAACTATCACGTTGCAAACGCTTTTCTGTCCAATTGAAACTGGAATTTCTATTTAATGTTTATCTGGAGATCACAAGCACATTTCGAAAAATGAACACCGCTATAAAGATTTTATCCGGAAATTTAACCCCCTTTTGCCATTTTTTTTTCTGATCGAATTATTTTGAATCATATCATGGTGTAGTTAATTAAAGCTCACTTTGTTCGAGTAATGTAGATAGGAAAGTGTTAGATTATGTTGTTGTTGTGGCCAGTCTCACTTGCATAACCTAATCAGAAGAAGCCTATGAATTTTATTATCGTAAGGAATGCAAAATTACGATTGTTGTTGACTTGAGTACCATGCAGGTGATAAAACGACTTTGCTCAAATTCCACCCAAATTTTGAAGAGTAGCACCTCGGGGAATAGGTTCAAGAGTCTCCCATTACTCTTCCCCTATCACAAAGCCACTCAAGAGGACTTTCGGCTCGCCGTGTAATTTGAGTGCTATCATGCTGCATGGACATCGTACAGTTACAACCATCCATGCCTTCTCTGAGATTCGAATCCAGGTCCATCGGTAGGGTAGTCAGCATCATTGGCCACTATCTCGTCTGAGCCACATGTTAGATTCTAAGATGCTTTATGTGGCATTACTTGAATCAATATTCTTTTCAAACATTTTCAGGAATACGATCTCAGTGTAGTTATCAGATAATTCATTCTCATGCATATTTTTGCCGCTGTTTCCCTTACATTCCATGCATCATTATATGTATAAAATGTTAGGCGTTGTTTATGCATTACAGTAAAACTGAAACACGCCAAAGGCTATAAGATAATCATCGGAATATAGTTGAGCGTTTGCTGTTTACTCAACATCATTCGTATTTCCAGAGGTGCACGATGAAACGTCCCTCATCTTATTACAACAATGCATTCCTGGTAACTGAAGGGTAAACTTCATGGGACACTGGTTGGTTTTCGCATATTAAGTGCAGTTATATAAGCGATTTGGCGAGATTTATTTACGATATTGGTCAGTAAATCCTGAGCAGAGTGGGATGATTCATAAAGGACTTATTAATGGTATTTAACTCATTGCATGAAAAAGAGATACAAAAAAATTGCTTCCTTGGTATAAAAAGATATCTAAATTTAACTTAAAAGCTAATATAGTGATGTAAACAAAAATAATTTAAGCGTCAAATGTAGAAACAAATTTATCTCCTTAAACTCAAAAAGAAACTGGATTCGAAAAGTTCGTAAACAATATATTGTATAATAGAATTGATTATTGTAGAATATTAGTTTTTAATCAATCAGTAGCATGCAAAAACAAAGAAAAGAAAAAGAATAACGTATTATTTTAAGTAATCTGTTTCACTGTGGTTAATAACGTTATTATTTTGCTCATGCCTAAGAAAAATGTAATTTTTTATAGATAAAATGTTATAGCGGAAGATTTTCATAAGTAAATCTTATGTCTCAATCGAAGTTGTCAGATGCACAAGGAAGTATTCAAAGCTTGATGAAAGGCGCGTTAGCAACAAAAGCATTTAATTTAGTTTCACTCGCAAAATTCGAGTTACGAAAATGCTACTACCTAAGCTTCAATAGGCTGTGACTATAGCTATTCTTCGCTCCTTTTTTAGTTACGTGTTTTTATGAAATTCTTCTGGGTAAATAGAATCAAGTAATTCTGAGTGGCAGACAGGAGACATTGTTCGGAGTCAACAGTTCATTCCACTCTACTGCTGTTTGCAAGCCTTCTGTATCTTTTCTCGGTTGACTTTATTTTAATTCTTTGGGAAATGATTAATGGACATTGTATTATTTCCCTATTAGATTTGGAATCAGTGTACTATGTTTTCTTAAAAGAAACTGTATTAAACGTTATATGAAGCTTCACAGAACCCTTTTGTACTTTAGAATTACAAATCATTGATAAGGGTCAGTAAATTCTATCCTCAAAGTAAGTAATTTGCATAACGTATAAAAACCGATGCTCAATAAATGTTTTAGAATGTTTGTTTGATTACAAAGAAAGCAGCGATCGTATTATTTCGAAGGGTCTGTGGTAATTCAGATTTCCTAATATTTCCTTATGCCTAGATTTTGTTGTTCCTTATTTTCTTTCCTTTATTGGGTTATTTATTGGAGAAAGGGCACATGAATAACTCTAACTGGGGAAGATCCTAAGGGCTACATAAAAGGTGAACAGTTCGGAAAATTACATTTGCAGTATTGTGATAGATGGATTCCAGTATCTATGGATGTGACATTTGCGTCTTTGTGCGTCCAACAGTGTGGATGCTTTCGGCTCTTGACGTTATATTGTAACCCGAAAAATCTAGGAGAAAAAATAGTTACTATATGGTTGCAATGCTTTTGAAATGGAATAGCTGCCTCTTTATTAGCGAATAAACATTTTAAGTTATCCACTGAGCATGAAAAACAGTTGATTTGTGAACAATTCGTTTTTGAAATTAAAGCATTTGAAATGACTTTTTTTTTAGTCCAAAGGGGCAATTTGTCCAGAAGGATTATTAATTTTGTTTTGGAATTTTACGATGAAATGTCGGTTCACTTTTCAAACTGTTACCCCCAAATATTGCAGCCCTGTATTATATTTAAAGAAATTAAATAATGAAGATTGTTCATAAATGTATGCACGTTTCTCGCATTGTGATAAAACAACGGTACCTAGAGCCATCAAATTTTGAATAACCTACGTTTCCACCCGAATATGGGCATCTGGAAGACCAAATTTGGAATTTAGAATTTGTTTATTATGTATTTCATATTTTGTAAAACTGTAACGAATTTTTGATTAACAAACTCAAGGATTTCAAAGCGAGCAATGGCAACACTGTGCGGAAAAGAAAAATTTTTATCTCCAGCACGTAAGACTGTGTATCGGAAATTCTAAAGATATGCTTATTTTAAAATTATTTTGCAATATTGATGTTGAACTGAATTTTATGGTTTAAGTGTGAAGAACATGATATTTAATAAATAAAGGTAACCCACAAAACGTTAAAAAAACTCCCCTTTGGGCGTAATGTAAAATCTCAAAGCTTTCAGATATTTCTTTATGTTATTTTTTATTTTTTATTTTTATTTATTTATTTATTTACGTTATGTATTCGCTGTACTGTCAAGAAGCTGCGAAACTCTCCCACTAATAGAGACAGCAAAAGTTTTTGCATAGCCAAGTACAATCTGGTCAAAACAAAGGGGGGAACAAATAAATAGGAATTTTGTATAAATAACTAAAATCTTGATAAACTAAATAACCTTAGCTTTTGCTTTCTTCTGAAGCTGGATTAGAAAAATTCAGCAAAGAAACAAAAGTAGGTGTGAGATGGTAGATAACTTATATGTAAAATTAGGGGGGGAAGAGAATTAGTCTGGCATAAATTTTAAATAAAACGTTATCGATTATGAGGGCAATCTGCTATTAGTCCATCTTCTTCAGGAGCAAATGAATTTTGTTTGGAAAGATTATTTTATTTGCCCAAATTTACATTTTACTTTGGCACTTTTATTAGATATATTCTGTTTCAATATGCATTAGTACAGGTATGAATCACTCGAAAAAGAACGTGACCAACCATTTAAGAATGTTACATAGTTCTTATCTGTCACTACTTGTAAGAGGAAAAAAAAGAAAATTTCTAACTGTTGTTAAATTGCGAGATAAAGAAACAGATTACACATTTCACATCTGAAAATTTCAACTTTACTTAATATTAAAAGTATTACTATTACTGATTTCGTTTAGTACAGATACAGAGAGATTTCTTACAGAACCTTATTTAAAGCTGTCATTGTAGATCAGATATGAAAGCGCTGAAATCTTGAGAATTTTTTGAAACTGTTCTTATGTAAATAGTATATACATCACATAATTTACTGGACTAACCTCAGTCCTCTACAGTACAAATATTTAGGCACCACAACATGTTTTTAGCAACTCGGTGTAGTGGTTTCTACAATCAGTGCTTCTAATTGCAACGCACACTTTAAACTGAGCTCCGGTGATTCTTAATTTTTGAGATAAATCTTAACTGTAGGTGAAGCGCACCGGAGCTCTAAATAAGAAGGCTCCAGCAGCAGCACTTCTTTCATGTAACTGAACCACAAGATCAGCACAAAACTGTTTTGATCTCGAAAATTTTATTTTAATATTAAATTTTAATTCAAAATCTTTTCTAACTTCTGACTGAAGATCTTTCTTTCCCCGGGAAACAAACCCTTAGGTGGGTGTTGAGACTTTTAAGGAAAAAAAAAGCCCCGACGCACAGATCAAAGACTTAATCTTCAGGAAGTACAATGAATTTATGGTAGTTGGTAAATTTTTCTTTAAAACTCCAGTGTCTTGCTTCATAAAAGAGCACTTTCAGACTTTTTGGATTGATGTAGCTAAATACGGAACACAAAAGTTGCCACTTAGTTGTCAGTTAGCCCATTCGGGGGAAATTTTTCTCCTATTTAATTATTTTAACAATTAATTATTTCATTGTTTTAATTACTAATTATTTGATTATTTTGTTTGTTATTTTATTTATTTGGTTCCTTTTTCATGACGGTATTCCGTAGGGCTAAAATACTTACAAGTTAAACCCTGCTCAGTAATGTCCGCTCTGTCTTGGTTATTTTCTCTCTTTTTTGTACTAATTTTATAGTCCGAAAATTGAGAGGAGAAATTTATACGAATAATTTAATTTCCGTAGATTGCAGTAAGAACATAACAAATGAAAAGCAGACATAAATAAATTATAGGTGACTATCACAACATTATTTCATTACATTCCACCAAGAATACATGGTGATTTTAACATTACAGTATATAATAAGGCATCTTCATTTCTACTTTCCTGTAACTTGAATCTCGCCCGTTCTTATTGCTGTCTCTACTACTCCTTAGGCCTCAAATTATCCAGAAATAATTAGAGAAGGCGAATGTTCAGCTGACTCGGCGGAAGCTCAGACTGAATGTCAGCTCGTATTTGCATTGCTGGGATTAGTCGGCTTTGCTCTCAGTCTGGGATGGTCATCACTTGGAAGGAGAAGTTTTGGCATGACTTCCGCAGGAAGTTTGCGAGAGTTTGTTTGCCTTTGTTAGTAAGACGATTACAATTATTACGTGGATGAATCCATTTTAAAATTTAGGGAAGCTGGTTCTCTGAACGCATTGAGGAAGAGAGAAATTATGTGAATACTTTTTTTTTTTATTTTCAGAATCTGGCGCTGAAAAACTAGGGGAAAATACAGTATTCCTCAAACTCTGAAAATGATTGAAGAAAACAGACAACATTTCCTGATCAACAGACAACATAAATCACTTCCGTCGCATGATTTAATGACTACTCATTCGACATAAATTTCCAGAAGCTCTAGACAAACTTCCTCCCTTTTTTTCTTCCTTAGTCCTTTTACTCAAAACATTATTCCATTCTAGTAGACTTACTGTAATTTAGAAACCTGCATTAACTTATGGACGATTTAATTTTTCTTGAAGATATGAATTAGCCTGCTAAGCAGACTCTCTGACGTTTTGCTAAATATCATGTATTAAAAATTTTTCTCATTTATTTGATTTTGGTAATCATTCTAAATTAATTAAATTGCTTTGTTATGAGCTGAAGGCAGCTTCAGATAGTTTCTATCACTATTCAGTAATGCTTATCGTTCTTCTTTTTGCGGTAAAGTCTTTATATGACTTTCTGCAACTGGTGTCAATTTTTTAAGCCCTGACTTTAATGTGACATTTTCTGGTATAGTTATCTCAATTTGTAGGTTTACCAGATGAGTCCTTTAACGTTAATTATTAGAAAAACGAAATCAAAACAATACACCAAGAAATCAAGGAATAATATATATGCATTTATCTGTATTTTAAGATATCTCTGATTAATATCAGCATTGTTTATGTTTAATTAAAATCTAGTAAGCAAAAATTCATGGTTTTTATCAGTGAAATGCGATCATTTTCATAAAGTAGTTTGGCTCACCAATGGAGGATTGGACAAAGATGAGATAGATTGGTAATCCATACTGAATTCGGATTTAAGTGGCTGAAGAAATTCCAATGGTTTTCATCGTGTGTAATACAAATATCGTAATTAGCAGCTAAATTTGCGGTTTCCTTTTGGAAAGTTTGTAAAGGATTTTCTCATTCCTCACTGCTTGCGTTCTTGAACTAAATGGTTGCATAACAAACAATCGGATGTTCCGCAGCTGGAGTCCCGACAAAGGCACGATTTATTTATTATTTATTTATTTATTCTGCGTTTCCTGCTCTGAAAAGCATAATGGACTCTAAAAGTGGCGCCCAACTAAAAATGTGGTGGATGATAATTCGTCAGCACTTGGCTTAAGCAAATGGGCCTCCTCCTTCCTCCGCTTAAAAAGCGAGTAAACCATTTGCTCTTTAAATGGGGAAGAATAAAAGGAATTTTCGCCTTCTACACTGTGTGTCTTCGTGGTGTAAGTGGAAGGAAGTTCGGACAGTCGGAAGATCCAAAGTTCGAATTCAGGTGTGGACATCGTTGATTTATCGTATTTAGGCCTCCGAAAAGTATTACTGCGGTATTTTGCAATAATCAATTAATTCATACAGTGTGAAATGTAAATCTTTATAAAGAAGGCATTTATATCCGCGCATGATGGTTTTGCTTTGGATCAGAAAGACTGTCAGAATTATATATATATATATATATCTATATCAATTTTTGTACATAGTAGTTAACAAACAATTTTAATAAAATTTAACGAAATTTTTCATTTTAAGTTAATGGGTTAATAGTTTAAACTTCACGTACGTATTTTCATCTGCTTTTATTAAACACATTGAAGATAATTTCTTCGAGATGTTTATTGCTTCCTTTTTGATGATTGAGTGCCCTAGAAAATAAAAATTATTACACTTCAGGGAAACATTTGCAATAAGCTTCATTTGCAAGCGATCCAATGAAACAAATACCCAATTAGGTCTTTAATAATTAATTTCTTTTAATAAATAAATGTATAAGTCTCAACGCGGTGCTAATTTACGATAAAATAATATCATAGCGAGTTTTTTTTTCTCATTTTTTGCTATTTTGAACAACTCATTTTAAATATGAGATTTTATATTTTGCATCCCCAGTTTCTAGGTGATTAAATCTTAAACTAATAGGTCTGTCGTAATAGCTTAGCCTAAAATTATTTCAGACGTTGAATTGAAATCTACATACCAGGATCAGGTTTATATATATATATATATATAATTTTAGATATTTACATTTTTTTAAAATTTCTATATTTCCGTTTATTTACTTATTTTTTAATTTAATATTAAACTTTTCGAGGTGTTAACTGTTTCTGAAGTCGCTAAATTGCACTTTTTCCCTTTTATTTTTAATCATCTGCGCTCGGTCCATTATTCAAAAGTCTTGCACGAACGTTTAGAACATTAAATTTTAATTATAAACATTCTTAAAAACGTCATATAATATTTTTTTTACATTATTTAAACGAGAAGACACCTATTATTTTTAACTTTTTATTAATCTATTGCTGAGAAAGTATTTTTATTAAGTTTTTAAAAAATAAATTATTTTTGCTTTTTGAGAATTAAATAATTTTTTGTTCTGTCCTTTTGTAGGACTCTTTCAAGTATCTCAGCTATGCTGCTAAATGAGCATAAAAAGTTTATGTACACCAACCCTGATAATACTTTAGGACGAGTAAATGAAAATTTGAATAGATAAGTGCAGCTATAAACAAATCTCGTAATTCCAGAATAAGTTTTTCCGCCCATTTAGAAACAGCAGAAAAACAAGAATAAACTTATTAAGTTAGCAAATTTTAACTTACTCAATTTAACCCGTTCTTAATGTTTCCCCTTTTCCATAGTATATTGAATATTCTAAATGGTTAAGAAAATTTTGATAGATGGCGCCCATTTCATTCAGAACAAGCTGTTGCTCTCGGGGTGGCGCTGGTGTCGCTGCGACAGCCTTTCTGTTACGTCACGGGCAAGAGAAACTGTACTGCTCCGTGTGATATGTTGTTGGTATACGTTTGGTGGACGGGCCTGTAGTTGTGAAGACTTGAAGTTTTTAACAGAGGCCAGACAAAATTCGCCAGATTAAGCCGAGTGTTTTGATGAACCGAAAAAGTTTCGGACTTTCTTAATTTAACTCTTATAATTTTATTTTCATTGATTATAGGTTTCTGTCAAGTGGTAGTGGTTGCGGGCAAAACTTCCAATACACTGCCGAGGTGGGTGAGAATAGTTTCACACAACTTTTTCTTCTCTTGTTTATGCACTTTTCCGAAAACTTTTTAATCGAAAAGGATTCGGCGTTCTTTCTTACTACTATTCGTTTTCAATCTTATTTTGTTGTCGCATATAAAGTTTTTCGAAGTTACTTTAATTTTATGTTTAGGATACCGGTTACGATAATCTTTATTTTAATTAGCGCAAAGTTGTGCAAGTTTAAAAAAAGTACTAATTTTGTGTCTCATTGTGTGTGATATTTATTTATCATATTGTCATGTTGAAAAATTAAGTGTGATTCACAAATAAAAACAGCATCTTTCCTAAAGTTTTAAACCGAGCAAATTTCTCTGAATTCTCGAAAAATTGTAATTCTTTTTTTTTTTTTTAACTCAGTGATTGAGGGCACGATTTTTACATTTCAGTACAGAATACTGACGCATTTACCGCCCGATTTACAATTGTTGTGACATACTCTTATATTCTGTTATACTTCAGTGAAGATCCGAACTTAATTTTCCGAATGTACTAGTTTCTTTTAGTCTACTTGTACTTTCTTAATTATTATATATTAATTTGCAAATGAATGCTTATTTTCTCGGAAAATGGTAATTTGTGAAATGAAAGAGTGGTTAGGCACAACAAACAAATTGAAATTATTAAAACATTTAATGTCCCCAGCATCCAGATTTGAAATTTTGTTTGAATACTAATTAAAGAAATAATCAAACTTTATGCACTGTTGTGTAAGTTCTGTAATATCGTTTTAGCTCTAACAATTTGTATTCCTTTAGCTGTAATATTTAAGGATATGTTAACACTGTTTGTGACGTTTTTATTAATCAGCTGCAATGTTAAAAACGAGCGAAAGCTCCTGTCAAAATTATCAGAAAATTCTTGAAATGTTTACCCCAATTGTTTACTTTTCTGACATTTTTTCTCCATGCCTGTCAGAACGGCAAAGGTTTCGTTTTCACCTATTCTTTTGTTAATTTCAATTAATCTACTTTGCTTTCAAAGGTACGACATGTCTCATAATTTTCTAAAAAAGAAGAGTGACAATAATAACTTGATTTTATTTCAATACTATTAAAACATTTTAAAGAGATCTATGACAGTTCTGTAGTTCAATGTCAGAAAGCAACATTAGCATTTTAATTTAAAACTGTCTTTGTTTTATTATTCGGAAATCGTAATAACTGAGTTTTAACCTCTTGGTGTTTCGTGATAATATATGCTGCACAGTGAGTGTATACTAGTAGTTTTTCAATTCAGCTATGTATATGCCCTTTAAGCAGATTTATGCGTTTTCGAACAGAAAAGTTAAATTTATTGTTTAAAGAGCATATTTATTTATATATATGTATGTATGTGAAAGGTAAAATGTTCAAGTGGTAATAGCATTTCAGAAGTGAAATCTGTTCGTTGCTAAAGCATAATTTTCACATTAGTGATCTCTTTTTGTTGTGATTCAGATTGATGTGATTTTTCCAAAGTGGCTACGATATCTTTTCGTTTAATCGTAACCAATCAATTTTACATTAATTTTATGATGGCTGGAATTAAGACTTTTAATGTTCTGAATGTACACATCGCTGGTTAGATACGGGTGTTTTCCCCGTGTATTAGGTAAATTCGAGCCGGTTATCCTTAGGAAGTTCTCCATGGAGTTCATTCTTCTCTTTAGACGGAAAGCTTCTGTGTTCTTTTCAGTATCAAATTATGAAAACATTTGATTGGATGTCAAAAGTCAGGCGATGCATGCATGTTTTGTCTTAGTTATCTTATACATTCCAACATACTGCGAATACCAAGAATTTTTGTCTTTTTAATTCCAGTGTTCTTTAAAGATTTAGCCTAAATTATGTCAGCTTGGTTTACGAGAGTGTGAAGATTTTTTTTTCTTGTTCATTCTTTCTCCCTCTTTTCGATGTTGGGCAAGAGGCTACTAAACCTTGTCACAAGTCGGCTGCCTCTGCCGTTCTATAGCACATTTTCATTAATTATTTCATTGATGAAAATGTGCCATGTGTTGTTTTGCCAGTTATCTTTAAATGTTTCCTCTCTCTTATCTGCTGAGTTCATTTCTATAGCTATAATGAGAAGACTTTAAGCAGTTGCGCTCTAATGTTTAATGCTGCTGAGGACCAGCGTGAGAGCCTATGCAACCAGTGCGAATTTTACGTCAAAATTTATAAAATTTGGGGAGGCGTCGAAGTTTCATCGGTCGGCAAAAAGCTTAGAGCAACGGCTGCTGAGATAGATGCAGAAAAACTGCTTAATGTGAATTCGGCAGGTGTAGACGATCAGTGCGATGAAGATCTTTTTCTTGCTTCTGCAGCGATGAATTTGCATTAAATATGACAAAGTTGTTAAAGGTATGCGAAGAAAAAAATATTGTGTCAAAGAAAGAACTGTGCAGGTGTCAATATTCATGATATAGTAAAGATTTCTAAGTAAAATGTTATAGCCAATTTTGAGCAATAATTCAGCTTTAAGCTCTTATAATGTACAGTGAAGCTTTTCTAAGGTGACCACTCGTTGTTCCACACTTTAGTCTTCTACTCAGGTGGTCGCCTTAGAAATACGATGTTCAGTATTAAAGTGTGTTCTCTGAAATAAAACTCATTTTCAGATGTGACTGTCTGGAGGACGTAGTGGCTAAAAGAAGTTGTACTTTATTTTTATAACATGTGTGAGCGGGTATATCAGATCTAGGTAAATAGTAAAATTCCTCCCTCCCCCAGTAATTTAAATAAAATGAGGATTAAGCACATTAAGGGTAATTAAAATAGAATTTGATTTGAAAAAGTATATATTATAAGTGAGATGAGATGAAATAAAAATAAAGGATAAAGAAATAATAAATGTTACAATAAAATGCAAAATATAGAGAAATATTAAAAAAATAAAACTAAGACACTGGGTCAGTTTCTAGTTTGGTGAAAGAACTGACTCTGGTTCTGCGATTTAGTTTCAAATCAAACTAGAAAAGCTATGAGAGAGCTAGTTTTCAATCACATCCAGCACGCTGAGGGAATTTCGTTTAATCCTAATCCGAAATGAAACTATTTTTTTAAGACCGCCAAAATGTTGATAAAGCAATCATTAGCTATCAAAACGTCGTAAGATGAAATAATGGAGCATTATTTAATCAGCTTTTCTATATTTTTTTAAAGTAGTTCGGTCATATGAATTTCTTTTAATTTAGATATTAAAAATTAAGCAATTGATTTTTATTGTGTTCATTATATATTACATTTTATTTTCAAATTTATGGCAGTAAATACCCGAATTATAATTATTCTTTTTTGCTTACTGTATTTGCTTGACTGAATTTGTTTAGTGCGGATCACCTGATGAATTAATTAATCGTGTAAAGCGAGGCTTTCTTGTATCCATTGACCCAAATTTCATAGCTTAGGACTGTTTTATTGCTACTTCCTGTGTAGCTCATTAGCCCTGTCGGAAGCCTTCTTTTATGCTAAATAGTTTAGTAAGCGTGTTATTAAATACTCATATGCAGGCATACATATTTAGAAGTAAGAGGCGACACTAAATGAAAGAAGCTTATCTTCAAAGCATTTTCTGGGAGTTTTTCATCTACTTCGGTGTTTAAATGCTAATGAATTTTTAAAGAAAATTTAGTAAAAAAATTTTTACCATGCAGCGCTCAGAATTTAACACACGCAAGTAAACTTCTCTCTCTCCAGCAAAACTTTACTTTTACATTATTTTAATTACCTGTTCTGGAGTCGCCAGAAATATTATCTGTAAATAAGTCTTATTGTAACTAATTTTCTTAAGTATAACACTTAATATGTCTTAGTGTAACTTACTGACCATCTTTCCGACCTTTATTATCATATTTTTTAAGACTTTCTCCTACTAATATCGGAAATGACCTAGAGAAGCAGACAATTTTTGAACTTTTCTTTTGTTCGTGTAGACTCATTAAATATTGTGAATAAATATTTAAAGTGCGTAAGCTTTAACGATGAGAATGGAAGAGCATTTTTATAAAAATTCCATATCAAAGTATTTAATAATGAGAGGCATAAGTAATGTTTAATGTCACTAAATATTCTAATATATATAATACTATATAATTTTCAACAATATTTACCAAATAAAAGAATCTTCCACTTTCGGAAATTTTATTAGGTCTATTAAATTTACCGTACTATAACCCTCTAGTGCTTTGCCATAATCAAGCAGAATAATTAACCCCATATATATGTACCTAACTTTTACCCATCTGTTAAGATAACTCAAGCATTTCCAACTTCAGTATGAGCTGTAGTATATTCTTGTATAAAGTTTGTTAACAGATGTTTGAAAACTTTTCTAAATGTAACTTATGTGAATTGGAATAATATATTAATATTTCTTACATTTATTTGGTATTTTTTTCAAATACTTCACAAATGAAAATTTGTACTTTCTATCTGCCTTTATAATGCCAGTTATATTATCAGGTTTCCTTCGTTTTTCACTGATAATAGCATATGTTAAATTTTTTATGTATTTTCCATTTTAGTGAAAATGTAAGATTCATCGCAAATAAAGTATTTCCTATTAGCGCATTTAAAGATAGAAATTTATAATAAGTTTTAGTACAGAATTTCATATCAAGATATCCCCAATAAGTTACCCAGACAAAAACATCAGCGCATTTAACCCCACACTGCCTCCTCCGCAAGATTAACGGAAAGAAAAAAATTGCTAAGCACGTCTCCTTCCTTTTCAAGAAAGCGTCTTCAGTATAACCTACAGTTTCCGCCTCGGGCATTTGCCTACACTGCATTTGCGTGGCCCGATTCCTCTTGTTAGGCGAGGCAACGACTGAACGGAAACTGAGCGCTGCCCTGGCACCTCCTACCCTTCAAAACAGTCCCGGAGAAGTTCTTCGCTGCCCCAAAGTCAGCCCCGCGCAATATTGATTTGTAATCGCCTGGTCGGTGATATCAAGGGTTTTAAGGGACATTCCTGCATCTCTTTAAACGTACAAAGCATGGTACTAAAGATATCACTTTCTCTTCATTCTGGGCAGTTAGCTGTTTTCAAACTTCTCAGGAACTGCCGACCCCGACGCACACTTTACTTTCTGTCCAACTTTTGAAAATATCACCATTTAATGAACAATAGACGAACTGTCTTTATTGATCCGTTGTTCGTTGAATCTTTTTCTTTGGCTGATGAGTTTTTCTTTTGTAAAACTAAGTGGGAATGTGGTGTTTAACTAAGCCGACATCTAGTTCTCTTGACATCTAGTTCATTTTTATAAATGTTCTTCATGCGATGCTCAGCAGCATTAGAGACGAGAACCGATTTCTAAAATTGATACTGAGCTATGAATTTTACACTTTTTACATAAATAGTGGATGGAAACTTATCCGGTTTTGCAGTATGGGTCCTTAACATGTTTTGATCATTTATATGGCGGTACCTTGATATTTTTAAATAAAGTATTGAATATATTTTAAATTAAAATGAAATTATGATTCATTTCTGTAATTACTTATATTTGAAAAGTATTTGTAAAAATGATTTCGGTTACATTTCCGTAGAACCGGAACTTAGGTTTACGTATAAATGTCTCCTCAATTTCCCCGTATCAGTTAACAGGTTAATGCTCAAGGGCAAAGTGGGGTCTACGTTGAGAAGTTATTACAGCAAGTTCTCATTTATGACTATTCTAAGAAATCCCTGTCGAGATCTCGGATTTTCTGGAAATAATTTAGGTTCAGGTTGATTAAGGCAAAGCAACTCGAGGGTTTATTTGCTTATGGGGAGATGCTTTCAGAGAGGACTTTTTAAGGGAAATTGTCTCGTATCCATGTTACACATGGGAAACCCACGAAATCTTCCATACAACCAGTTCATTCGCCAGGTTGGAAATAACTTATTATTTATTTGACATCAACAAAACATTTATGCCTTATATTTAAGTTTGCCTTCCGCAAACTATTACTCTCCTTTTCACCTACTCAGCTTTTTTTCAACTTTGTGCAAAACTTTTCAGTGAAACTTCTGCTAATAAAACATATATTTTGACACTAGTATTCACTTTCTTTTTCCTTTACTGTTACAGGAGTAGTAACTTAGAACCCTGAAAACGAATTAACTTTTCCGAAGTTAATGGCAATAAAAATTGCTTTTTGTATGTAGAATAAGATAATGTGGTGCGATCGTTACTTGACAAAGGTTTAGGAGAAATTTTAATTTGCGGCTTTTAACAAAAGCAAACATTATGCAATGCGTATTTACTAAAACAGCAGTGTTCATTTTTTTATAAATGTTTATAAACTGAATTTTTCTGTAGATCTTGTTCCTTAAAAATACTGAAACGATTTGCACGTTTAAATTTTGTGCTCTCTTGTTTTTTCTCAAAATAAGGAAAGAGCTGTAGTCGATTTAAATATGTTCACTTTAAAATATCGTAAACATTTTCAAGTTTTTCAGTGTAGAAGTTTTCTTATTTTATGTATCTGTGAGCTGCCTACTGATATTTCTGTATAATAATTTGTTAGTCAAATGACAGTATCCCTTTCAACCTTAATATTTCTGTGACTGCATATTTTCTTTCGAAATTTTGAATTAAGAAGACTTAACTGATTCTGAACTATTAAGTTGCCAGTTACCGTACTTTATAAATTGTACGTTGTCAAGTATTTGCGTACAGAAATAAATGTAAATTTTCTTTATAAATGGCATGCTGAAGTTATGCCTGCGATATTATCAAATACATATCTTTTTGAATGTATATTTTAATTAAAGCAAAACGCATTTGCGAATTTTTCGGAATCTTTTTTCCTTAACTTACAACGTATAAATAACCGATAGAAAATGTAATAATGGATATTGTTGAAGAATTTAAACATATTAATTTCAAATGTTATATTCGTTCCGTGAAGCCAGCGGAGAAGTCTGAAAATCTCAGTTTTCTTATTTATAATTAGCGCCTGCTTGTTAAAGAAATTTGAGAATTTCTTCAAAAGTTTCCGTTTGAAGTATGTATCTTAACCATTGTCCCGGTTAAATTTTTCAAAGTTCCTTCATTTTTGATCGTATTTTATGATGACTAGAATTCATGGTTTATCCGAAGCATGTTGTTTGTTCCTCAAAACTTTTACTGCCTTGTACAAATAATTTGTATCTATGCTTTCGCGTTGATTATATAGCAGGTACACAACAATTCTGTTTAAAACTGACATGTTAGAATGTTAAATTTATATCATCGCAAACTACTCATGTTTTAACTGGAATTAAAACATACATTCTGCTTTTACAACTATAATTTTCATCCAGGGCTTTGATAATCAAAACTTATAAAGGAAGTGCTTCCCTTTTACTTGAAACTGAATACGTTTTATCTTCTCTTTTACTAATCAAAAGCAGAATTGTTTTGTAATATTTATAAGCAATGCGGAGTTCATTATCGTTTTTCTTCCAGAAAATATGTTCCTGAAGTATAAAATCAGAACGGGCCTTTCTAGATCCAGAATAAATTTCGGAACAGCATATTTAATGAGCATGTAATTTGGATTAGGGGAAGATTGTTATATTTCTTATTTGACTGCATGCTGCAACATGATACTGAAGTTTCTTTCGCCGCTACCGTATTTTATCTTTAGAGTTAAAAAAATTCGTAGCTTGCTTACAGTAACATTAGCATTTCTTGTCATTTTCATGATGTTACTAATGTCCTTGGCGCAAACGTAGTAAACTGTCCGTTACTTTCAATGCAAATGAAGCAATTTAAGCTGACCCACAACGTACGTATTAAATTAAAACTTTTGTTTTTAGCTGAAAGAACAACCAAGAATATGTATATAAGAGGCATTAGCTTGTCGACATAATAATGGATAACTTTTGACTAGTTATCCGAATTTCATTTTCACTCGCCGTGCAATGTTTCCGGTTTCATTATCAACATTTAAAGCTTAACGACTTCCTCTTTCATTACATTTTTAGGCTTTAAAAATTTATTTATTGCAAGTTAGCCAAAATCAATTTACTTCAAGATTTTCTAGCAGAATGCTTGCCATTAGGTAATAAGTACTTATTTGTAACATGTTAACGGAGGGAAGTGAATAAAACTGTACGCGGGAATTATACAATAAAACCATTACAATATTTAATACCCAGCAAAACGGTTATTTTTAGCAGCTCGTAAATTTTTGGCATGGATTGACCTCGGTGTTAGTTTTAATAAGAAATCCAAAAGAATATTTTTAGAATGCGAATTAACTATTCCCAAGTGATGTTACGTTTTCGCAGCATTTAATAAAAACAAAATATCCAGTGCTTTGCTTGGAATTTTATATGAAGTAGTAAATTACAATTAAATGTGTGCTGGAAAAAAATTCCGGCTATAGTCGGTTATAGTAATATTTTGTTTTTTAAATCGGTCAGTTTTTCAGAATAAAATTTAAAATATTTGTATACATTGAACTATTTGCGCAAATTTAAAAAGCAACCAGATGCTAGAATATTTCGATTCTTTATTAAAAAATGACGTGTTGGAATAAATGTTTTAATCTTAGTAATATTTTTATTAATTTAATAAATGTTGCGAAACCGCAAACTTGGCCGAAATCCATGCACAAATGTAAGTAAATATTGAGTAAATTCTAAACATAGTCATATAGCTATTTTTCCATCAAGAGATGTATTATAAATAAAGAAAAATCCGTTATTGTATTTTTGAAAGGAAAATATTTCGATGATATGGTGTACTGCGCTGCAGTTTCATCTCATATTAGTACTGAAGTACTGATTAAAAAACATGCAAGGAAAAAGACAGCAGAAAACGGTTAATAAAAAGAGAAGAAATATACTCAACTTACAGATTGATAAAAACCATTTCTAATATTTTACTAGTTTAGTGGCGGAGTGGATAAGATCATTAAAACAATATTTCGATCTGGATTCTAATCCTGCCGAAAAAGACAAATTTCATGAGATTTTCATGGCTTTTCCCATGTGTAACGTAAACTTGAGCCCGTTTTCCTTAGGAAACCTATAAGGTATTTCTCCCACCTTCTTCGCACGCGTTCGTGGTGTAGTGGTCAGCACACTGGGCGCGTATTTCAGAGGTCCGTGTCCCGGCGAAGGCGTTGCTCATTTTTCACATC
Organism: Stegodyphus mimosarum; assembly: GCA_000611955.2. Classification (NCBI taxonomy): domain Eukaryota; kingdom Metazoa; phylum Arthropoda; class Arachnida; order Araneae; family Eresidae; genus Stegodyphus; species Stegodyphus mimosarum. Next base: position 349,012 of record KK117188.1, read on the forward strand.
TCCTGCTTACAAATAACCTAATGATTCTACAAGTGGCGCCCGAACTAAACAAGGTGGTGGATGTTGATTATTCACCACCGGGATTTGGCGATTGGGTCCCCTAATCCCCAGTCGATTTTAAAAAGGGGGAGTATATAAGGTATTTCTCCCGCCCTCTTGGCATGGCTTCGTGGTATAGTGGTCAGCACGCTCGATGCGTATTCGAGAGGTCCGTGGTTCGAGTCCCGGCAAAGGCATTGTTCATTTCTTCAGCTTCTTGACGTCGGAAAAATACCTAATATCTCTACACGGGCATCCGAACTAAAAAGGTTGTGGATGATGATTCTTCACCACCGGGATAGGGCAACTGCATCCCCTGAACCCCAGTCATTAGGTAATAAAAAGTAAGTCGCCCTTTAAAAGGGGGAGTATATAAGGTATTTCTCCCACCTTCTTCGCATGCCTTCGGGGTGTAGTGGTCAGCACTCTGGGCGCTTATTCCAGAGGTTCGTAGTTCGAGTCCCAGCGAAGGCGTTGCTGATTGCTCATCTCTCCTGCTTTAAAAAAAATCTAATGTGTCTACAAACCCTCCACGATAACATTCCCCGTCTTGGGCAGGTAACTTTTACATGCTTTATCGTAATACACTGTAGATATTCTCATTTAATGCCACCTGTATAAAATGGAATCATAAAGGTTTATTTGCAGAAACTGTATGACATTTCATCAATTTAAATGTTTCTGCATGTATTCGTGGGAGCCAGTTTGAATATGCAGTTAAGAATTCTACATACATTCTTTCCAAAACTACAAATCTCATTTTCCCCATTTTTTTTTCATTATATGTAACGGGAATACGAACCATTTTCCCGGCAGAAAATCCTTCATTAAAGCAACTCTCATTTTAACACGTTGACTGCCAACTACGAGATAACTCGTAGATTATGTTCTTTTCTAGGACGCCAACTGCGAGTTATCTCGTACTGTGTTTGCTTGCCATTTTTGTGCACCTACGATTAAACTCGGAATATGTCAGTGCTAATATCGATAGATGGCTTCTGGGAAAAGAACAAAAAATAAATGCTGGCTTGCATAAACAGAAAATTTATAAAAAAAGAACAAAAAATATAATTATAAAAATTAATTCAAATTCAAGAAATAAAATAATATTTAATGTTTGTGGAACTTCTTAAAACAATCTTCCACACAAAGGGCTGGCTTCTCTTTACAGGCTGGACAGAAATAACGCGTTTCTCGGCGTTTTTTTTTTTGGGTACATATACGACATGGCTTTGTCGGACGCAATCTAATTTTTTTCGAAACTGGTTGAATCTCTTCTCCAATCAACGCGACGACGAATTTTTCTCTGAACTTTTTTAACAGTTTTGTTGTAGAAGTTACTTTCTGAAAACTTTTGTTGTGAGCATTGTGTATATATATTTATCTTTATAATATGTAGTGAAACCTTTTTTGGGCTATCTAATAGTCTTTCTTAGAGATAAGTAGTACGAAAGCTTTGATCTGGTCGGTCAATGCCAGATATTTCATTATTGTAACCTCGAATTATATTCGGTTTCATAGAAATTTTTCCATTGCGACAGGTGGTCTGCGTGCGAATTAACTCGTAGTTGGCGAAGAGACTTCTGTTACAGAAGCCAACTACAAGATAATTCGCAAGACCTTTTTTTTAAAAAAAAACACACATTTTTTATGCTTTTTGATGATAACTATGCACTAGAATTAGTTTTTAATATTATAATGGGATTAAATCAAATTATCACTTTAGGCCAGATTTCTGAAAATTGCCGTGGCAGTTAACGTGTTAAGCAGATACCCCTTGAGTTTTTTCCCATATTCAAATAACCTAACCTAACAATTTTTGTATTTTTGAAACGTTATGTAGTTGTGAAAGTTCAACCACAAATGATGGTTAATTTTAATGAGATAATAAGACGTTGATTTTAAAAATATAATTTATTTACAGAATAAAGAACAATGAAATAATGATGATGGTATTTGGATATTTTATTCAGATGAATGTCAGATGCATAGAATCTATATGAAACGGCAGTTTACCCCCAAAACTGGATTTATAGAAGATAGCGATTTTTATATTTTTGAAATTATATATCCATTTAAAGCAACTCCAAATTACAGAACTTCAAGCTGGAGCATGAAAATTCGTACTATACTCTAAAAACGGTCGCGGACACTTAGCCGACAACCACTTAGCCGACGGGACACTTAGCCGACAACCACTTAGCCGACGGGACACTTAACCGACACCAGTTAGCCGACAAGACATTTAGCCGACATGGACATTTAGCCGACAGGACAGTTAGCCGACACGGACAGTTAGCCGACACGGACAGTTAGCCGACACGGACAGTTAGCCGACACGGACAGTTAGCCGACACGGACATTTGTCCAAGACAGAGAGTTACCCGTCAGAACATTTAGCTACGGAACATTTAACTGTCAAGACATTTAGTCAACAGGACACTAAGCCGACAGTGACGTTTTAGCTCACACGTACGAACTAATTATTTAATCTTACTATGAATTACGAAGTTTCTCGACTTATCCGTAAATTCAATATTTAAGTAATATTTTCACTATCAGTAAAATTCATTTTTCGATTCTTAAAGATCTCATATGTGCTTATAATTATTGCGTTAATTTAGCATTGTGTTATATTCATCGTGTTGTTTGGTGTATATTGGCCAAATTAAAGAAGCGTTGAAATTTCTCGTCAAGGAATATGAATTAAATTTCGAAAGGAAAAAAGAATTTTTTTTACCTAAATACGGCGGTCACTTAATTACATTTTAATATGGGATCTTCAAAAATTATTCGTAAAGCTTCTTCATTTAATCAACTGGGTCCTTTTGAACACTTTCACATCATTAATAATTTTTCTTGTTTACTTAATGATATTAATTTTCCAATCTGGCTGTTCTTAATGCTTTCAAATTTGTATGAAATTAAAAGCGCGATTCTGTAACATTTTATTGACCACGCCTCTCGCTTAAAATACTTACTTACGTTAATGTTTATAACACTAAACTGCTGCATGCTTTTCTCCGCTTTCTATGCTAGCATAGAAAAAGTTATGCTCAGTAATTTCACAGCTATACACAGGGCAAGGTGATGCATGGGTACCTGCATCTGCGACTGCGTCGCTTCATAGGACAAGGAGAGAAAATTTCATTAGTGGGAGGAGCTAAACGACTTTGTAAGGGGAAGAATGTAATATTATGTGATGAGTAAAATAGTAATGAAACGTAAAGATATTAGAAATTTGAAAGCATTTTGGAGGAGAGAGAATGGAAAATTAATATCATTAAGTAAACAAGAAATGATTAATGATGTGAAATTAATGATGTGATTAATGATGTGAAAAATTAATGTTGTGAAAGTGTTCAAAGAAACCCAGTTGATTAAATGAAGAAGCTTTACGAACAATTTCTGCAGATACCATATTAAAATGCAACTAAGTGACCGTCGTGACGTAAGTGAAAAATTATTTTTTCCTTTCGAAAATTAAATCATATTCCCTGACGAGAAATTTCAACACTTTTTCAATTTGACTACGTGCCCGCTAAACGTCACTGTCGGCTTAGTGTCCTGTTGACTAAATGGCTTCACAGTTTAGTGTCTCGTACCTAAATGTCCTGTCGGCTAACTTTCCGTGTCGACTAAATGTCCTGTCGGCTAACTGTCCGTGTCGGCTAAATGTCCTGTCGGCTAACTGTCCGTGTCGGCTAAATGTCCTGTCGGCTAACTGTCCGTGTCGGCTAACTGTCCGTGTCGGCTAACTGTCCGTGTCGGCTAACTGTCCGTGTCGGCTAACTGTCCGTGTCGGCTAACTGTCCGTGTCGGCTAAATGTCTTGTCGGCTAACTGGTGTCGGGTAAGTGTCCCGTCGGCTAAGTGGTTGTCGGCTAAGTGTCACGGACCCCTCTAAAAATGCTTGCTAACTATAAACTAGGGCATTTTAGGAAAGTAATAAAAGGAAAAAGTGTGCACATTGCGGCTAGTCAGTTACCATACGCATCAAATACGAAGCTTCTCTGCATTCAAATGTTTTGTAGACCTTTCATAAACAAAATTGATTCCCGGGGAAAATTTTACAGTAGTTGTTTACATACTTTGGAAATTTTCTTTATTTTACATTAATTATTTGACAACAATTCTATTTAAAATTTGTATATTTTCACAAGCTTTAGCTGTTAATTCTTTCGCGTGGAATAAAATTTTGATAAATTTTTGTAACAGTTTTTTCTACCACTCCAAAAAAGTTCTGCTTATACATCTTGATAATTTCTTGTGTCAGCGCTTCGCAAATGGTTGTTCCGATTTATCAGGAAGTGTAAAAAGCCCGTTGATACCAGGGATGATAAAAATGTTTTGGTTTTAATCGTAGATCCAAACAAAAAAATGCGCAGTTTCGAGAGATTTCAGTGAACAAGTTTTTTTACCATGAGTTCAAACTTTTCATTCCTTTAAATGTTAACTTTAATTATGTTAACGTTTTTCCTTTTCATAATATTACCTTCAAATTACCTGGAATTCTTGAGCTATTGCGTGTACTTTACCGATGATTTTTTTCGTTGTGTTGAAATAAGTCTTGGAACAAAAAAGTGCGCTTTTCAATATTAAATAATTTCTCTAATTCTGAACAGTCTTGCAAGGGGATATGCGTAGTACGACCGTGAAAACTTGTTTACAGTAATTTAGATCCTGAGTAATACGGTATTTCCTCGCATATTGCTACCCCTTACTTTTTTTTGCTTAGATTCCGAAGATGTTAAAAGCATTCGCGTAGTTTTCTACTTCCTCAGTATGTTTAGAGGACGAGTTTTCCTAAATTTTAAAATTTATTAATCCACGCAGCAATTGTTTTTGTCTTACTAACAAACTGTCGCAAAGTACCTCCGGAGGCCACGCCGAACCTTTCCTCTCTAACTTTCGAATTTTATGCCAGTCTGATATAAGAATCGACCCATCAAGAAGAAACCAGCCGAAGCAAACACGAACTGGCATTCAGTCTACGATTTTGCTGAGTCGGCTGCACATTCATCTTGTCTAATTATTTATGGAGTAGCAAGACAACAATAAAAACGGGCGAGATTCAAGTTATTGGGAAGTAAAAAGGAAGACATTTTATTAGATATTGTAATGTTAATATTACTATGTATTCTTTCTAAAATGTTGGTTTCTTTTAAAGAAATATTTTGATAGTTACGTGTAATTTATCCATGACTAATTTTCATTTGTCATGCTCTTTCTGTAACCGCGTCCTTCGGGAATTAAATTATTTGCATATAATTTTCCCCTCTCGTTCTATTAAATTAGTAAAAAAGGGGGGAAATACGCAAGGAAATCCGATAATCCATTAGAGAAATGAAATCGATTTCGGAGTAGAATACTGGAGCAGCGACAATATTTGAAAAATATATAGTGAACGAGTAACACAAATTCACTTGAAGCTCTTAACGTTGTGATTTTTAAGAACATAAGTTTCAGATTCGATTCCAAGTTCCAATGGTTTTTATAAATAAATCTTGAGGTTTGCCTTTATTTTAAAATAAAGCGCTGGTGGAATCTGCCAGCAAGAAAATTCGGTAAATTTTTTGCAGGAATATAGAATTTTCCCGCAAATTCTCTAAAGGATCTAGAAGATCGTTTGGTAGATAGCTGGTGTTCGATATTTGTGCGATGCCGAGTCTCTGTAAGCCTGTGGATCAGAAACAGACCTTTGTGTACTTAGAGAGACGAATAGAGCAAATAAATTAACAATGTGTTTTATTTTTTAATTTGTCACATAATCCTAATTTAAGAATTAAATTTGTATTTTAAATTGCTGGAGTATGTTTATAACCTTTGCCATCTTACGGTAAGTATCGGTAGTTTAGGAATTGTGTAAAAAAAGTAGCGAAAACGACCATTAGCCCGTTAAAGACTTTTACCTTTTCATATGTAAAAATGGCCGAATTGCCTCAAGGTAATTGCTTTAAGTACTTTTTAATTGAAGGACAGTATTGCAATACGCCATCATTTATTTCAAACAGGAATAAGGCTTGTATCGCCTAAATTTATGTTAAAAAGTTCCATACTGGAAATATTGTTAATTTGGATAACATGTTTGTATTTTCTCTATAAGCTGTGTCAGTTTCTACATCTGTGTACATATACATTTGTGCATTAGGTGCTTCAGGAATTAACCCTTGTCACTACCAATTTAGTTTTTACATAGGTTTGTAAGTAATAGATGAATGACTTCATCACTAAGTGATAGATTATGTGTTGATTCCTCCAATTAGATTTGTGTCAATTTGCAGCATTTTAAAAATGAAACATTATAGCTGCCACGGGGACAATAGTACTCTTTAACAAACACCACTGAGACATGTACTTCCCCAGTTAACTCATGGAAATTAACAAGTAAGCCTAATACCAGCAAAACGCTAACAATGCTATTGAATCGGAGAGCTTACCTGACTATCTTCTTATTTTCTTAAGCTAAAACAGATTTTCACAATCTCCTGGTAACCAAAGCAATCTTTGAAACTGAAATGCATGCTCGGTTTTGTGCCTTAAAATTGAAGTATGCATTCACAACTATCACTGGAATTAGTTTTAATACAGATGTAAGCTAAAGGAGTCCTGTTTAAATTTTTAAATGCTTGCTGAGGTATGTGATTTGTTCGTAGTGGAATAGTTAAACATACAGCAATAATCTGTGAAGTCAGTAAGTAGCTTAAATCAATAGGTCTCAGTGTACGAGCTTTTAAAATATTAAAATGCAATAAAAGCAAATATCTTCACTTTTATAGATCTAAATTCAATGCTTGTTTAGTTTCTATAAAGCTTCATGCATGATATAGTTTAGAAATTATTTATGAAAATTGAATTTATGAAGTATGAATTTCAAAGTCAATAAATGTTATATCATAGTAAAAATATAAAGATATTTTTTTAAATGAAAACATCCACTTATTTCTCATTTTTTTTTACCAAAAGTCCGTTTCTGGCTCATCATTGTTTATCATCCTAGATACATCTTCTCAATGTCTTAAGGCAATTTGAACAAAATGGTGATTTGAAAAAGAGTAATATCCTTAAAAAATAGTTTTGTCTCATCATTGTATGATTCTCATCATAGTATGATAGGATATAAAGTAATGAAAAGCATTTTTTCGCATTGCATTACTATGCAGTTCCGTTTGCTATAAATATGGAATAAATTTGTCTTTTGAACTTGTATCTTACGTATTAAGTTATCTAAAGCAAAAAAAAAAAGAATAAATAAAAGGTACAGACACAGATGATGATAAAAAGAAAACGACTGATCGAAGTGAGGACAGCTTTAAACGTATTATTAATATACTTATAACTTGATCACTTATATTAAGATGAAGTTGCGAGTTAATTGCTTAATTCTTAAGCGCCGAGCTAATGAACGTTAATTCCTTGATAGGGCACTTAAATTTAATCAGCAGCGTGACTTCGGGCATAATGGCCAATGCTTATCATAGTTTAACGTTTCCTCACTCTTCAGTTCAAGTAGTCACTTTTAATTATATAGCGTTTTATCTACAGAAACTTGTTTTAATAAGCCACTTAGATATGTGAATTATCTGCAACACTACGATATTCAGTTATATTAATATATATTCTTAGATTATTCTTTTTTAGTGGTGCTTATGATGAAACAGCAATGTGCTGGAAATCATGTGCATCACTTTTTGTATAGCCCTAAAAACTAGTTAAGATTATTTACAGGTTCAAAGATAATAAATTTTACTAACTTTGGTATGGAACTGCGCAATGCAGAAACAGTCTGTGTAGTCAGAACAAAAATAAATGCAACGCTATAAATAAGCTAGCTTTTGTACGTGGTAGTTTTGTAAGGTAAAGTGCGTATGCTTATTTTTTAATGCAAAATTTTTTAACGTCTTGATATTTTGAAACTCTTGATCATCATTTGAATCCGGTTTTCAGAATGTTTACTGTAGTTTTCATTTCCTAATTATAGGCCACAACAATAAATTTTTTGACGCCTGTATGAGACTATTAACCCAAGAGAAAGAAGGTACAACTTTGTAGAGCGTAAAGTTGGGTTTAAAGGAATTTTTGACCTATCCTTTTGTAAAACATATTTCAAATTATTACATTTTATTTTGAAATTTTTTATTCCAGTTTCATTTGTAGACCATAAATATTCAGCAACATGGCTGTTTGGTAACTTCGGTGCGTTATCTTGTTGGGATAAGAAATTTCCTTCCAATCCCAACATTATGTAATTTCGGTAGCAATTTATGTAAGCATTCCTAAATAACGAATATAGATCATAATATCCATGAACCCCACCAGTTGACCGAACGATTAAAGACTGCTGTATACTGGTAGTTTGTCTTAGGTTCGAACCCAGGCAAACAGGCTTGCTGCGTGGTTGATTTTCGTGAGTTCCCCCATGTGTACTTTTCCTTAGAAAATCCTTCACTAAGGCGTCCCTTCCCTTAGGCAGGGAGTTCTCGTGTGCTTTGCCACATTCAAATAGCCAAACCAAACATAATATCGAGAAATACAAAATTTCGAACTCCACTTTATGGCCATATAGCTCCACATTATCGCAGATCTACCGTAGTACTTAATAACTATTGGAATTAAATGTTTTAAATCAAGAAGTGCCTGCGGTTTCTTTCAAATAATGCTATGACTATCATTGCCAGAACCATTAAATTTGATACCATCCCTTTATTACTGAAGCGTTTTAATAAATGGATCTTGGCAAACTCAAAATATTTTTCAGTCTGATGAAGAATTTCTTCCTAGCCACTGCTGATGGCAACTTTAAGGAATGTATTAATAAGATTTTGTTCAAGTTTTCTGCAGCATGATTTACCGGGGATTTCTACTTGAATCCTTTCAGTATCTTCCATTCTACACTGTACTGAAGATTGTTCTTCCGTATTTTTCACTTCACTTTTTATTAATCCGTTCATTCTGTACCTTCGAGCCAATTTCTGAAAGCGAATGCGTCCTATAACGTTAGCAATTTGGAAAGAGTTTATTCTTTTTCTGCTAATCTTAAAACGAATTTTTATGTCAAAGCTGACTTTTTTTCCTTTTTGATGTGAAATCTCATTTTATCGTGACGTTGTAATTATACCAAGCGCAATGCTTTTAGAAGAGTTCTTTCCCAAATCTAAATTACAATTTAACTGATTTGAATTTGTAAAACTTAGTGATAATTTTAAGACTGCTTCTGAAATGTTTTTCATTAAAATTTGCCAACTCAACTTTTGAAGCTTCTGAATGTAATTATAAGTTTTTATCTATTTTCTTATATTTTTGCTATTTTCTTATATTCTATTTTTTATCTATTCTTGTATTCTTCATATATCAAATGCCTGTACATTTAAATATTCATCCGAAGTTGCTTATTTTTATATCTTCTTTTTCGTAATTTATTAAATCAAACAAGGAAATTCATAACCAATAAGCGTATCCTAAACTTTTGGGTTAGGTTATGGCAAAGTATGCAAGGCCTATCTAAATTGAAATGGTGCTTTCGTGGTGCATTTTTAAGGGAAACTGGCTTATTTTCTCGAGACTTGCAAAATCACGAATTTACCTTGCCCGTTTGGCGGAATTGGAATTCAAGATGAACTATGTACTAGTGTTCAGTGATTTTCCCGTTCGTTCACTAGTGGACCTCTGAATTTTTAGTGCCACTGTATGAGCTCATAGTATCGAAATCGTTAAACTGTTATATATGTTATATTTTATATAATTGGTTCCGCTAATGACAACAAAATTATATATGGCTATTTTCATATGTTTGTATGTTAATATCTGAATAAATAGAAATAAACAACACAAGACTGTTTATAATTCATTTTGTAAATTTTTGTTATGTTTCTCAACTACCACAGCATTTTTAGTATTGGCTAATACAATGGAGTTTCCTAAGTCGGGACTTCTGATAATTTTGCTGTTCTGTAAGAAGTCTTTAGTGGTTCGGTGAAAGATAGTGCTAAATAAATTAATCAAATATAAATACTATAGTGAGTCATTTTGAGTTTAATCACTTACTCGTAATTTTGCTAATTTACCTTTATTTTTAAATATTTCTAATTTATTTTGTTTTACTAAATTTTACTTATTATCACAATTTATTTAACATTTCTAAATTAACATAATTTACTTAAATTTATCTTACGCCTTCTCATCATAGTAAATAAATTAGCACTGATAGTTATATTTCGCTTAATTTATTTATGCATAGTTAATTATGCAGCACTAATTATTTTATTCTATGCGTGTTTATAGGTAATTGAGTTAATTTTTGTGAATTACTTTTTTAAAGTCTTAAACAAGCAGTTTCATTTTACTTCTTTGCTTTTTTTATAGTGGAAGTAAACTTGAGAAAAGGTCTTATGTCCTTTTCCGTTTAAACCAGCTACCAGGAAAGTATTTTTCTATTGAACTTTAAGTTTGCAAAAGAAAAAGATATATAAAAATTCCTACGCATATTTATTCAGTTTTCTGAGACATGAATATTAATTCAAGGTTTTTGCAAGACTTAAAAAGCATGAGAAACGATGTTATCAGATTGAATCAACATGCTGTGGAGATGCAAATGGGGATAGACCAAGTAGTATGGATCGGAAGGATTGCGCTGATTGTTAAAATTTTCAAAGCTATCTGTACTGGTTGTTAGTTACTTGTTATTGTAATACCATTATTTATGTAAATGAATAAATAAAAATTAGATTTATATATTATCACAGCAACCTTACTGGAAGTCGTCAAATTTTAGGAATGCCAAAACTCTGGCAACTATGTGCATAAACATTCTTATGGCAACCGTGTTCATAATAATCCTTTAGTCAAATAACGTCTTCATTTTCCTATGCGTTTTGTCTTCCAAGCTCCATCGTTTTTAGGCTTTTAGAATATACTGTTGCCTGCATACAGGTTCTTAATAGATTGAATACACGAATCCGATAATAAGTTAATAAAATTTATTCTTATCAAAAGAAATATATCAGAACTCTGGAATTTTCCTCCGAGAAATTCATACAGGTATTCACAATATCACGCAATATAATCAGTAGTTATACTTCAAATTATTAAAAACGTTAAATACAACTCAATATAAAGCGATCTAGAGAAAGCTAACTCTGATATCTCAGTTCACGCGGAACTAAACAATTCGCAACAGCAGTAACTAAGCCATTGAACTCAACCGCTCTCTCTCCAGCCTTTTATACCTTCCAACCGGTCGCAAGCTATTTCTAGTACTCTCTGTTTCTCGAAATTACGGGAGAGCGATAAAAGGATGGAATTACGGTTACAGCTAACATAGTGGTCAATTACATTTATTCAATTTCAATACAAATTACCGAGATATCCATTTACTCAAATGTTAAATACATGTGCCCCTGTATTCTTACTTTTCCTCGCATAGCTTTCTCTTAAAATTTGTCCCACTCTGCATTGCACGTAGAAGTCCAACAATTTTAATTATTCTATTAAAACTAGCTATGTAAATACAAAATTCGTCACAATACAATTGCAAATAAATTTAAAGGAGGAAATAAACGTCGTTAGCTTTTGCCGTACTCGATTAAACAATTTTAAACAATACCAAACTTATTTTCTTTAAAACCAGATTTTACAGAGGACAAAAATTCAAAGGCTATTTAAACATTCAAAGAAAATACAAACTATGCTTTCTTACTATAAATAAGAAAAATATTTTGTTGTAAGACGCAGCATCTAATTTAGGAGAATTTATTTATCCACTGAATAGCAGCTCCGACCGTAGGATGCAAATAAAGGCACATAGTATAAATATTCCGTGCTTTGTTCTCGAGCAATGTTTCTTAACATGATTTGCGAACAGATCACGAAACAGTATAATCTGATAAAAAATGTCATTCTGTAGCTATATATGCCAGAATTTAATTCACTTCGTAAAAGAAAGGAAATCGGCCATCTCTGACATGACGAGTAGAGTGACATTCAAGTGTTCAGAATATTATTTATTCAAGTATAAAACATGTATTCAATATGGTCGTCTTTTATTGAGAGAACGAAACAATGTTTCCTAAACTTAACTCTAAATGGAGGTTGTTTGGGTGTGGCATTAGCTTTTTTATCTGCGGTCGGATCATTTGAGTTGTACAAATATGTCGCCATACCAGTGAAAAGTTAAGCGCAGATTTGTGTTAAGAATTTTGACGCGAGATTATGCATTTAATGTTTGCAGCATTCTCTGAAATAACACTTCTGTACACTGCATTATTTATAATTGATTTGCTTAATTATTCTAAAGCATTTTATTCAACGTGTGGCTATCGCGTGATTGAAATATTCTGCGTTGTTGTCTATCTTAACTATCTATAAACTGCCAGTGCAAAGAAACTTACTCCTGTGCTCTCCCAAAAAGTCCTAATCATTGCATCCTAAGTCCACCTCAAAAGTTAGAAGGCGTAAGAAATTTTACAGGGAAGCAGGAGGATAATTGGATAAGTATCGATTAGCCTGTTTTTTGTGCATCTATGTTATGTAGCACCCAGTAGTAGCTGAATGGATATCCTCGTCGAACATCGGCTGAGTTCCCGTCTATCGGCTTGACTGCACGGCGTTTTCATGTTTTACGCTATGGTAATATGAATACAAACCAGTTCCCTTAGATATCCTCCACAGAGATATTCTTTCCCACAGATAAGTAGCCCGTAGCCTTTAAAGAACTTAGGAAACAAAAGTAGCATAGCAATTATTCAAACAGGAGGCCATTGTTTAACTAAGGAAACAAAAACAGCATTAAATGTGTCCCTAAAGCGTACATTTATTTAGGAAGCAACGTTGCAGTTTCTTATTATGCGCAGGAATATGCGTAACTGCTAATTTGACTTTTTAAAAATCTAAATATGATATGTTCGGTACAATAAGATCCGTGGCGATTGATTTTATGACCTCTGATTAATTTCAGAATTGCACAACCAAAAATTTTTCTAAACTCTCATATTAACACGTTAAGGTGCGTCCACGCGACTGTGCTAGCGACGTAAATCGAAAAACGAAGCGCACGTCGTCGGTGAAGAGTCATCCAAACGAAGACATGAGCGAAGTCTGCGTTTATCCAAGAGAATTATTGAAGAGAAAAGAAAAAACATACGACGCTCATATAAGGTGCAAAACAGCGTTTCATCTACTGTTTTGTGTCTGGTCAGAAGAATGCGACACTCGGTTCGCTTTATTGTGAAATTGTTTATTGAGCAATTTAATAAGACTGAACAGTTATTATACGCACAAGTAAGTTTTATACAAATTAATGTAAATCTCTCCATGTTCAGCTTCTTCGTTCGCGAGAGAAGCTTCGTCGTGGACGAAGAAGCTAACACAGGACGATCTCAGTTTTACTTCTGTGCGTAATGCGATTTACGCCGGCGAAAAAAATGGGGCAACTTCGTCTCGAGCTTACTTGTGTATACGGACTTTAAGTGTCAAGCCTGTTTGTCTCTTTTCCGTTCAGCCCGCGATATCCAATTTCACCGATATACTGGTGACCGGAGATCGGACATAAGGATGTATTTTTTTTAATTATACACTCACGTTTGTGAAAATTGCAACACCAAGAAGGAATCGTCATAATTGAATGCAATTTAATACACAGTTGAGTGGTAGTGGTACAAATAAATGATTAAATGTTCAAAGCAAACAAACAAGAACAAGAGATGATCATCAGTATTTTGTGTGGCCACCACGCGCCGCAATAAGTGCTGCTACACGACGTGGCATGGAGTCAAACAAAGTTTGAATGTCTGACTGAGGAAGAGCATTCCATATCGTTTGTACGCGTACCCAAAGTTCGTCTGCAGACGCAACAGGACGAGGATCACGAGCAAGACGCCGACCAATGACATCCCACACATGTTCAATTGGCGACATATCCGGGGAACACGCAGGCCAAGGAAGAAGCTGTACCTGCTGCGCTGCAAAGAAGGATTTAACAATCCGAGCAGTATGAGGGCGGGCATTGTCCTGTTGAAATACAGCGCCTGGCAAGCTTTGAAGGAAGGGAACAGCTTCGGGCTGTAGAACTTCACGGATATACCGGTTGCTGTTCAGATTGCCCACAATTCGTAGCAATTGAGATCGTCTATGATATGCTATGGCGCCCCAGACCATAACTCCGGGTGTTCGTCCACTGTGGCGTTCGATAATGCACTCCGGAAGGTGGCGTTCACCGGCATAGCGTCTGACACGAATGCGGCCATCATGGTACCACAAATTAAAGCGGGATTCGTCAGAAAACACGACATGCTGCCAATCAGCACGCCAGTCTCTATGCTGATTGGCCCATTGTAGCCGCAGGCGGCGATGGTCGTGCGTTAGGGGGATCCTGTATAAAGGAGTCCGTGCGCGCAGTCCACACTGCAGCAGACGTCTACGAATTGATGAAGCACACAATGAAACACCTGTAGCTATTGACCACAGTGCTGCCAATTGTCTAGAGGAAGCTGTACGGTCCGTCCGCGCCATGCGGACCAGGTGTCTATCATCGCGAGCTGACGTCACATTTCGGGGTCCACTCCCGGATTTCCGAGTTGTCCGACACTCGTCCGTCCACTGCTTCCAAACGCGCATCACTGTGCTGCTGTTACGCTGCACACGAGAGGCTACTGCACGATACGACAATCCAGCTTCACGAAGGCCGATGATTCTCCCTCGTTCAAACTCTGTAAGTTGTTCAAATCTCGCTCTCTTTCGTCGACGAGGCATAAGTACAGATTGAGTTAACGTTTACCACTAGCAGATAACCACCGATAACCATACACGCCTCGCTACAGCCGTCTATTTATTCGGATCCATCAGCCGTTCAGAGGACGCTGCTCAGCATACGCATGCGCTACGGATTTGCAATTCTAATCATTTGCATATCATGCGCTACTTTGCATTTCCTGAAAATTTCAGCTCACTCGCATAAGTCCTTCATGGTGTTGCAATTTTCACAAACGTGAGTGTATATTGTCAGTCAACAGTGACTGAGGCGGAAAGTGCAAAAAGTATAAAATCAATCAACAGTGACTGAGGCGGAAAGTGCGAAAAGTATACAATCAATCAACAGTGACTGAGGCGGAAAGTGCGAAAAGTATACAATCAATCAACAGTGACTGAGGCGGAAAGTGCGAAAAGTGTGCAATCAATCAGCAGTTGACTGACATGGTGCTTAACGGTTTTAGTCTAGTTTGATTACTGAAACGCAAGCGAGGGCTGTCTCCCTAAGAGAAGACATGTCTTCGTGGAGGACTTCTAGAGGGGAACTGGCTTGTATCCACGTTAATCCAGGAAAACGTCCATGTAGACAGCCCATTCACCTGGAAGTGAACTCAGGTCGAACTACCAGTTTTCAGCGACTTAAGTCCTCGGTCGTTAGTGGGCCTAATGGCGCTTAACGCGTTAATATTTTGTCTTCCTTTCTGTTTCTAGCTCAATGACCAAGGGGTAAAATCACTAAATACTGGTAGTCACATTGAAGTTTATAACTTAGCGAACAGGCTGGTTTCATGTGTTTTTGTGGTTTTTCCCAATGTGTAACGTGGATAACAGTCAGTTTCACTTAAAAAATCCTCCACAAAAGCATTCCTTGTTTAGGTTGCCTCACCAGTAGCTGAGTTTTTGAACCTCTGATTTCTGGAAGTATCCGAGGGAAATAGTCTGGCTACATGGTGGTGGTTTTTCTTATATGTAACAAGAATACGAACCAGTTCCACTATAGAAAGTTCTCCGAGAAGACATCTTTCCGTTTAGGCACATAACGCTTGTTTGCTTTGCCCTATCCCAATGACCTAACCCTCCCTTTATCAAACAGCCCTAGCATGCTTTGTCATAATTAAAACAAACTAAAACAATCCTACTTTTTTATTTTATGTCCTTGCGTTTATACAGTAGAATACCTTAACAGAAATTTTGTTTATGCTATGGCTTCTTGTCTTTACTGAAATATAACTGATACAGTAATCTTCAATAGATAGCTAAGCTTTAGTGATTGCAGTTCAGAAATACATTTGTATTTTCTACTTTTGTTTGTGAGCATTTGTGATGTAAAATTCAAAGGACTATTAAGCTTTGATAGGGCTAACGATAAATATACACCATAATTTAACTCGTGTTTTGAAAGGGTATGATATTTAGTGATAAAGAAAATAGTATCAAACTTTTCGTCATAAAACGTAACGTAATGCATATCAATAAGTGTTAAAATTTGAAAAAAATACGTTAAACATTAATCATCTAAAATAAATTACCTGTTTGGCTTCTAATAAAAGCAAAACATGCCCGTGAAATTTAGTAATTTAAAACATCTGCTGATTATCGTAAAGTTATGCTCTGGTGTCTTTAAATGCATTAAAAATGTTTTCTTCAAACTGACCTCTTAATACACTCAACTGAGTTAACGCGAACTAAATTACTAACATCCGAGTAAATAATTTCCAAAAAAAAAATTTTTTTTTGTTCAGATATGAACGCAACAAATATATCCGCTACATTTTTGAGTAATAGATTAAAAGGGGCTGAGTTAAAGTAAACAAAAAATTAGCGGAAAAAGACCATTTCATAATTTTTTATTGTTGCGTTAGGGGTTAATGCCGATCTGTGGTTGAAGTATGAAGATCGACAACATTTGTCCCGTGCTCGTACTCTTAACTGCCACTAAGTTAATAGGGTAATTTGTTTTGTCTCATCACTAGATTTCTTATTTGACTTTGCTAGAATAATTTTCATTAGAACTGCGCAAATTGCCATTGATTTTTAAAATAACGCAAATTGCCATTGATTTTTAAAATAACGCAAATTGCCAACTGGAGTGACAAAGCGTGTCCCTGCGAGCAGATGTGCGAATTTTAGGACACTGTCTGAAATTATCTCGAACATTCTTCGCACTTATCACTCTTAAGTTATCTTCCTAATTTTGCAACTGTTTTATCGCTTTTATTTCATCTGAAACGTTATCTAATTTCATGAACTCGTCTAGCACGTGATTACAGAAAATATGAATAACATTTTGTATGTGAACCCCAAAATTCATTTTATGTATCTTGCTAGCCGATAGTACTACGGATTTTTATCCGAAACGCTAAATATTTCTTTGAATTAAATGAATTTGAAAATACGGAGCAAAATTATATGCAGCTTCCCAGTTGCTAGTAGTTTCTTAGTTCGACATATGGCTAACTCATGTGTATGAACTCGTAAATAATGGTAATCATGGGTCTGGGGTTCTGCTTTCGGCAGAACGGGCTAGTTGTTTATAGTTTTTCATGTGCGTAGTATTATAAACTGAGAATCTTCCGTGAATTGAAAAAAAAGTCTGAAGTTTCTCAGAGCTTAACTCGAATGAGTTTTATGTTATCCAACCTCTCGATCAGTAGAAGATTAAAGCTTGGGCTGTGCGCTGAATGTCCTCCATCCGATCATGTCCGTCAGGGAAAAGTAAGAAAGCTTTTGATTAATTTGAAAACCGATCACCACCACTATCTCCTTTAGGCATTTAGACTGAAATCTTCCTAATTCTGTTTTCCATTTAATGCTCACTCCTTTGCGGACAACAATTAACCATTACATTGCAATATCTCGTTATTACACTTCGATGGCTCTTCTCAGAATGCATGCAATAGATATATATATATACATACTATAAATAGAATAACAGACTATGTGATCAAGTTGTGCTCTACGTAGGAGATAAAATGGTTAAATATGTGAATGAAGCATTCGAAAACGGTGATATACGAGATAGGTGTTGAGATTTGGTCTGAGGTTAAATTTCCATTTTGTTTAATACTAAAAATGCTGAGAATATATCTTATGTTCTTAAATTAATGCGGTTTCGAAGCAAACTGTTACGAAGGCGGCAAAAAGTGATTTATTTCATATAATTAATATTTAGTTCAGTTTCGATAATTATGCAGAAAGTTAAAAATAACAATTTGAAACTGAAAATAAAACATTTAATAAATAATGCAAATTTTTTTATCAAAAATCATTTTTGTTATATTAGGCCTTCTGTAATCAGCCTGCATGGTATTATAGCTTTGGCCGGATAAAAGAAAATCTGTTTGATACAAAATATGCGTAATAAGGTTTAAATGTTATAAATTAAGTCTGTATATGTATGTTGCACATAAATATTTATCAAGCATATATTTATTTCAAGTCAGTAATTCAAATAATGAAAACATGTTCATTTTATAGCTTTTATGTCCGATTTACTAATTAGCTAGTAATTTTACGCTCAAGGAAATGCATCCTCAATTTTTTGGATTGGAATTTTTTGCTACGACAAAGCCGACTAGGGCTGTCAACCCTATGGAGAGGAATGCCTTAGGGGAGTTTTTTTTCGGGGGGGGAGAGGAATAGTGATTTATGTTTACACATCAAATGAGAAAAGCCATGAAAATCTCAGGCTATCAGCCCATCGAATCACTGCAAAAGTAACAGTTGAACTACTAGTGTGCACTGCACCAATAAACTAATTGAAAGCATCTTTTACAAATCTTATGGTTTTTGAGGAAACAAATGGTGAATGTAAGGTGTTAATAACCAAACAAATGGTGAATGTAAAGTGTTAAAGTAGGCAAGGCAAAAAAGTTTATCTTAGTCCCTAAACTAACACTTGAGAAATTTTGACTGTTCATTGGGGAATGCTGAGAGTAGTTTATAGAGTAGTACATCGGTATCACTAGAGCAAGTACTATAAATAAGTCGATGGCTGAAGCAGCAGATCTAGTTCTAGGAAAAGTGTAACTTAATAACATTGGAAATGTGTCATCCTCTAGGACTGATCCAAGTAAACAGCTTACAAGTTTGGTATATCTACGTCGTCTTACATGTTCTTGCGCTCTTAAAATTTAAATTTGTCGGTAAAAAACAAGTCGCTGCATATCATTACGCCATTAACGTAATGCTTTGAGTGACGATTAAAAAATCAGCTATTTTACTTATTTTATTTCATTTAAAACTCTCGTTTATTTAAATCTTTAAACGAATTTCTTTAATGAAAAATCAATATTTCACGGATTGGATATTATGTATGGGCCCACATATAAATTTAAAAAATAAGCGTGCCATAACAATAAATAAGTAAACTTTATCCCTGCATCCATATAATAAAACTTTGCCTCTTTAGATTCAATAACTTCTTATTTTTTCCCTAGTACAAAGAATCCGTAAAATCTTCATTTCTAATATCTATTTAATCTTCCTTTTGTTAGTTTTCCAAGAAATGGAGATACTTATCTCCGAAATATTTTGCTTGGAAAACATTCAAATATTTTGTTTCGGAAACCAGGAATCTTTGAATCAAATTCAATTATTTTGTGAAATGTAACGAGGATGAGTCGTAATACTTTTTGTTTCGAATGCGTCTGGTCTTGGCAACAACAATTGAAAAGGATTGTCTGTAAAGCGTAGCTTTTTTATTAGCTTGATGTAAAGTAATTTCGTTATTTTGAAGAGTTTTGAATTTCTTCCTCATAGCATTGTTTTTGATATTCGAATTCTTTGCAGTTTTCCAACGGACTTCTAAAGTAGTTTCAATAATGATTGTATTGAACCGAAGTGGAATATAATTTTAACTCAAACGGAACCAGAGTTGGTGTGTTTCCTCCCTCTCTCAGATTCTAGTCTCCTAATTCTTCTAATAAAATAAGTAAGTCATTGTGAAAGTTGCAATAAAAGAGGTGGTCAAATTCTACTTTTAAACTTTTCTTAATCACACTTAATTTGATGAATTTTGCAAGAATTATTTTTGGAGGAATTTTTAATTTAATCAGTTGCATTCAATGAACGTTTTATTAGTGTTGGGTTTTTGTGACTTATCTCACTCGTCTGACTGTAACATCAGAACGAAACCACTAAAATTCATCGTGGCAAGGAGTGCAAGATTGGGCCTGTCGTTCGCAAGAGCCTTGAGCACCATACAGGCAGGTAACAGTATGACTTCGCTCAGTTCCGCCCCTAGTTTTGATGAAGAGCACCCCGGGGAAGGACAGGTCCGAGGGTTCCCACCCTCCTCCACTACCCACAACCCCCCGAGAGGACTTTCGTCCCGCCGCATATTTAGAGTGCCCCCATGCCGCACAGACACTATAATTTACAACATCCATGTTTTCTTCGGAATTCGAACCCGGCCCCTTCGGCATCACAGTCCACTAACCATCTAGGCGGCTATGTTTTATTAGTTTCAGGCTTTAAAGGCCATTAATTTTGTTTTATATTTTATGTTAAATGAAAGGTAATCCCGCGTGTAATAAGGCTAGCAAAGCTACAGTTTAAGGGCTGTCAACAGGGAAAGGATTCCCTGGTCAAAAAAGGCTGAGAACCACCAATATAATTAGATTCGAGTTCTGGAGATTATATGTCTTTAAATGCGACACCATTGACTTAATGGCAATAAAATGGACCTGTTGCGTTCTCTTATAGCCTGGTAAATTCGTAATTTAATTTGCTACTATATGTAGTAGAGTTGGATAAAGATTGTATAATTGAAGAGTTTAGGATTTTGTTCTCCTACTGTGCAGTCCTTGTTTTAAGTAATTTTAACCAAAATAATTTTTTCTCATGAATGGAAAAAATCTACTTTTGTACCTTGCTTATATAAAATCTTTGAATTCTGGTTAAAAATTAATACACTTCATCAGCTGTTTCCGATGTCCAGGTTTGAAAGCTTAAACACTTATTCATGAATAATAATTAACGGTAAAATTAAATAGAGAGATAATATTGTCTTTCATTTATTGTAGTTGGAATGCATTTATAACTGAAATTAGTGTTTAATACGAAAAAGGGATAGCACTCGAAATAAATCTGAAACGTATGTTCTTAAAAATCACTACGTTCAAAACTTCAAGTGCATTTGCGTTCATCGCTTTCACTTTATATTTTCAAATATCGCCGTTATTCCAGCGTTCTCTTCCGAAATCGATTTCATTTCTGTGACGGATTACCGGATTTCCTCGCGTATCCCCCCCTCCTTTCTTACTAATTTTATCGTCCGAAAATCAAGAGGGGAAAATTATGGAAATAATTTAATTTCCGAAGGACGCAATTACAATAAGAACAGGACAAATGGGAAGTAGTCATAGATAAATCTAACTATCAGTATTTCTTTAAAAGAAACCAATATTTCACTAAGAATACATAGTTATATTAACATTACAATATCTAATAAAATATCCTCATTTCTACTTTGCTGTAGCTTGAATCTCCCTCATTCTTATTGTCTGTGCTACCCCTGGGCCTTAAACTATCTGTAAGAAAGTAAATGGGCAGCCGACTGACCAGAATCGTAGACTGAATGTCAGTTCCTGTTTGCTTCGCTTGGTTTCTTAATGGGTAGGTTCTTGTATCAGGATGGTATAAAATTCAGCATTTAAGAAGGGAAAGGTTCGGCGTGACCTTTGCAGGTAGTTTGCCATGTTTTTTTTTTTTTTAGTAAGGCGAAAACCATCACTACGTGTAGGAATCTACTTTAAATTTTAGGGAAGTTCCTTCTTTGAACGCATCGAGGAAGGAGAAAATGATACGAGTATTTTTAAAATTTCCAGAACCTAGCGTTAAAAACTGGGGGGGGGGTAATACGCAAAAAAATACGGTATTTACTGTAAAATTGAGTTCTTCATCCATATTTCATGTTTGAACTCGAGATACCCAAGGATTTATTCTTCATTTATTATAGCACTTAATTGGTAATGCAAATCCTTTGGAAGTAATAACCCTTGCGGAATGCCTTAATTGCATTTTTATATTTTTAACTTTGAAATGACGATTAGTTTACGTCTATTAATTTGAAAGATCTTACTTCCGTTCCTTATAATCAACATGGAGTATTAACGCTGTTCTACTAATTATTTGCGTATTCGGAGATCTAATTTGAGTGATCGGAACATATTAAGCATGAGCAACTTTGGGAAGCTTGTTTCCGAAACGCAACGATTGAGAGGCTGTACTGTATAACTTCCTAATACGGTTATATTGATGTAGACAGGTCCTAAAGTGGAAAGGACATTTCCTATTAACCGTCTAGCGTTCGCGAACGTGAATGCCGTTTGTAATTTTGTTGACGGGCTTGGAGGAGCTAAATGTTAAGCGCTTGAGGTTGATGGATTACGGTGCCGATTTAATCGCTATATTAGATAGACCCAATCAACTATTTAACCGCTGGATGTGTTCGGATGCTCAATATTAAACATAGCTAGAGCTGGACTGTTTGCTGTTGCTCATGAGTTATTAATTTTCATGTTCAGCTGCATTGCTGTTAGAGTAGCGTACGATCTTGCTTTAAACATAGTGTACACAGTTTGTTTGTCTAAGATTCAACTAGCCAGTAGGAAGAAATATTTTCAGCTCTTGCGTCTTTGAATGGAGAAAGAGTTAATTTTAATAAACTCGTATGAAAGTGGATGAATCTGAATTGTGCACGAAAAGAAATATTTAATTTTCATTTACGGTCAGTTCATTATTGCGTTCAACATAAATGCTTTAAGTTTGAGAATTTTGATATTATCTTGTCTTTGCCGCATCCCTTGCTATTAACGAACGCCGTAGTTTGATTACCGTTCTACTTTCTACTTGCAGACATAAATTAAATTATTCGAAGCGTAATTTTAAGAGCGCTAATAATAAAATCTTTCAAGATTTATTACTAAGTACATAATATTACGTATATAATATTAAGTATAATTTGATATGTTGCTGGGAAGGAGGAATTTATAATTGGATCTGGAGGATGTTTCGTAATTATCTCGATGAATGACTAAATATTTCTGAATGATTGAAATTCCTTGGCATTTTTAACATAAAATGTATTTTCTATCTCTTGTACTGGGAATTAATTTAATGATACATAACGTGAGGGCCAGTGGCCGAGTAGTCAAGACCGCTGAATACTGGGAGTTCGACCTGGATTCGATCCCGGGCGAGCTACATAGTTGGTTTTCCCCATGTGTAACGTGAATATGAGCCAGTTTTCCTTAGAAAGTCTTCCACTAAGGCATCCCTTCCCTTTGGCAGATAGCCCTTGCATACTTTTATATATCAAATAACCCTCTTTCTCATATTAGACTCGAGCTGTATTTTCCAAATGAATTTAAACAACGCTACTCAAATTACGGGCTTTTGAGTAACTTCTACAGTCTTCAGTAATTTCGGTGACCTGATGCTTTAAAAAATTACTCGAGTGTCACGTAATGTAGTTTTTATGACTGGTTTTATAATCAAATGTGGATTTCAGATATTGCATCAGTCTTTTACAAAATAAAATGCATCACATTAGCTCCATGTAATTTATTACTTGACGAAAACAGTTTTAAATCTTTAAAATTATCAGCATGAAATATTTTAACTTCAGTTTTCCTTTCCATCATCGAAAGTTATCCGTTAGGTTTGGTTTGGTTTAGTTTAGTTTAGTTTATTATGGCAAAGCAAGCTAAGGACTCTCTGCATAAGGCAAAAGATGTCTTTCTAAAGGAAACTGGCTCGTTACACACGGGAAAACTATGAAAGCGCCCATGTAGCTAGCCCAGGACGGAACTATCAGTGTTCAGCGATTTTACTAGTCGACCGTCGTCCGGTAGGAATAATTAAATATTCGTATGAGTGTGCTATTATTACTGAATATTATTTTTCTTTGAATGCAGTCCACAAAATACCAGTGCAAGTTAAATAAAAACTAATGAAATCAACTCGTTTGTACTTAAGCTTTATCTGTAAGGTAAGAAACTTCAAAAATATTTACAAAAAATATTTTCAATTAACCTATATCAATGCAATCACAGAAATTCCTAAGTATTTACTGAAAATTTAGTTTGAGGCTCATTAGCTGTCTATTTTTCATATCTTACGCTGGTCATTTAATCCTATTTCGATATTTTTAATTCCCTTAAAATTTATGGTTTTTCTTTAAATATTGGCGTTTCTTACCGTGCTTGGTGACTTAGGTCTCCAGTTATCAAACTGCTTCCTAAACTGTTCGAGTGCGAATTGAAACATTTTAAGATTTCTTGTAGTCATAACGTCAACGGTTTTTTTTAAGTTAAAATGCTACTCAAATAATTCCGTAATCAAAACATCGAGGCTCATTAGTGAGAAATTTTATCTGAATCAATTAATTTCAGTGCGAAGTTGATCCGAGGCTCTGGGGAGCCTATTACCAGACCGATGTAGCGTAAATACCATACACGAAAGTCACTATTTTAGATAATGGCGCTCTCGATTCTTAGCATTGCGTGAATTAAGTATAATCAGAGTAGCTCAATTCAAAGGAAATAATGAGTCTCACATTCATCTATTTGTTCAGCCAAATTGTTTAATACCTTTTATGACAGTTTTGTATATTCACCATTTTTGAGCTTCTAAGGTTTATTGCTCATTAGCGTCCGAGCCGATCAGATCGCCGAAAAATGATAGTTCAGCACGATCTTCAAATGAGTCGCTGGCTTTTTTTGTGTGCGTGTGATTTTTCCCTATGAATTTGAATACGAGTCAATATCGCCTAGGAAGTCCTTCAAGAGAGCACCTTTCTCTTCGGCAGTTAGCCCTTGTTTGGTTTACTGTAATAAATTAGACTGACCGTTTAAAATTTGTTTTATAACATTTGACCACCCAAACACGAATTTATTAAAGAAAGTTTGCGTACATGTTTTCCATTGCAATATTTGCTTATTTCCGTCCCTTTACATTTGTGCCAAATATCCTTAAATCACGCTAGACTTCTATTCCGCTATAATCGTTTGATGCGGGTTTACTTGCTGTTTTTTATTAACAGACAGTTAGCATTTGTAACACAAACGTAAACTACTACACGATTTTGTAAATACCGCTAATTTTCGTAAGCAAACATTTAACCCAAATTTATAATTCCGCGTTTACATTTATTTGGTTTCAATGTGTGTATATTTTTGATAGTACAGCTAAACTATGTCAAGATAAGCTTATCTAAAGTGATAGATACTTACGTAAAAACCCGTCGACGATTTTTACCTAAGTAAAGACGCCAAACTACGCAATTTTTCGACAAAAATGGAAAAGTCTTCTTCAAACACACTGGGTAAGGTGTAACCTTAATTACAAGTTGTTAGTTATTATTCTTGAGTAAATTGTTTTTTCCCCTTTATCACGCATTTCCGAAAAAAAATGAGTAAAATCTGAGACCTGCCTACTACAGAAGAGCATGCTGTTGAATATTTCCAAAGTTATGGAATCTTACCGGCCTGAAACAAAATATGTGAATGGCCACGATATGGCGATATTATGGAAAAAATAATGGAAATTTTTAATAAAAAATTAAATATAAATATAATAAATTTGAAAGAAAAATAAAATAGAACGTTTTTCCTTGTACACTAGTTATCATAAATTAAGGGAAAATCACAAAAATAGCGATAACTCCCTCAAAAATAACCCAAACCGTGTAAAATTTGAATATTATGCCAAGTAAGAGTAGCTGAGTAAAACTGCAATATGCAAATTAGTGGCGCTGCACTCTGAATACGTCATCTGCGAGGAGCTTAAAAGTCCATGTTTGGGAGCTAGCCCACATATTTCACTGTGACAGTAACATCAGAAATCTGAGATAGCCAGTTCGTAACAATGATAGCCAGGCATCATTTGCCTGCAGAACTACGATAGAGAGCCATTGGGAGACTAGAGGCAGGACAAAGTCAAACAGAAGTGGCCAGATGGCTAAATGTGAGACCTTCTGCGGTTCATAGACTTTGCAGGCAATTTTAAACCACAGATTCGGCATTTAGGAGGTTCAGCCAAGGACGGCCAACTGCTACGACGAGCGCCGATGACCGATATTCGACATTATGTGCACGCAGGAATAAAACCGCTACTCCGACTCCTTAAAAATCCCTGAGATCTTCTTAGATCCTCCCTTGCTGCAGCTACCGAGAGATTGGTGTCAACGACAGTTGTGCGTAGAAGGCTTCACGAAGGTGGTTTGTATGTGAGGCGACCAGCCATATGAGTGCCGCTCACGTCACGCCGTAGGAGAGACCGTTTGCAGTGGGCACGACAACATGTCCACTGGACGCCTGATCAATGGAGGGCTGTTCTCTTTACGGATAAGTCCAGGTTTAGTCTAGAAAGCGATAGTAGGCGTTATTTGACATGGAGAGAACCTGGAACCCATTATCATCCGTGAAAGAGATGCATACGGAAGAGGCAGTACCTGTGTTTGGGGTGGCATCTCTCTGGGTGGAAGCACAGCCCTCCATGTCTTTCCAAGGGGAACCGTGAATGCTCAGGTTTATTGAGATGACATCCTTGATGCTTATGTGTGCCCATATGCCGGGGCAATAGGCGATGCTTTCCTGTTACAGGACGACAACGCAAGATCACACAGGGCTCGCATCGTAGATGATTATCTTCAACAGGAAACAATAATGCGCATAGTGTGGCCAGCTCGATTTTCGGACTTGAATCCTATCGAGCACGTTTGGGATGCTTTAGGGAGATATCTAGTTGCTCTCAGTCCACGCCCTCAGACCCTGCCGCGCTTGCAACTGCTTTGCAAGAGCAATGGAACTGCTTCCTATGGAATTGATAGACCGTATAATTGAAAGCATCACACATCGCTGTATATGCTGTTTTATTCCGTTTGGCAATGTTTCTTAGGTCGGAAGCCACCCCACCGGAAGAGTTGTATATGCTGTATTGCTTCTAGAGACTATCATATTCCATATTGAAGGTACGTTTCCTGTAGCAAACTGACACCTTCGATTTGTTCATTTTATACATGTGCTAATTTCTCGACTATCATAATTAACTGGTAATTTCTTTTTATGTTATTTGATACCTTTCTATGTGTTGTATATTGTGGGTACGTTTCATAAAATTCTACTCGTAATTTTTTCAGTAATCGTGATTTTTGTGATTTTTCCTTAATTTATGATAACCAGTGTATTTAGTAAATGGTTTTTTTTTTGTTGTTGTTGTTTTGGCGCGATTGGCGCCGTGTCTTATGGTCGACGGTATTTTCCGTAAGTACCAAGGGATATTCATGGAAGATTTGAATCACCAGTTGCTTGCAAATTCAGATTTTCTGCTGAATGATACCTTATTCGTTCATGAATAAGTAACTAATAGTAATCGGGTCCTTATTTCAAAAACAGCCTACAAAAAATGGAGTCTAAAATGGATTGGATCATTGATATTTTGGTTGTGTGTTTGGTTCCTAGAGGTTAAAATGTCTTGTTGCTGGTTTTCCCATGAATGCAAATACGAGCTAAATTTTTCTTATCAGTGCCTACACGAAAGTATAAAACATGAAACGATATATAACATTATTAAATGGGAGAAAATAAAGTATATAAAACTAGAGTATATAAAATTATTAAATGTGAGAAATCGAAATGTTCTGGCCGAGTTATACTGCAAGAATGAATATACTTCCGATCGAAGATCAGTTATTAAAAGAAACCCACCGAGTAAAGAAGCAGGGCATTTTATTATAAACAAAAGCAATTATCTGAACCTTCAAGGAGGTAAAAAACAGAATTACTGCAAATTGAAACCAGTACGTTATCCTTTTATGCATAGAGTAAAACTGTTTCATTGGAAAACAAAGATCAGTCCGTAACGATGCACAGTGTACTGCATAGAAAATATCAAAAGTAAAAGAAGTAAATCGTATTGGATATCAAAAAAAGAATTTCAAAACGTTCACCGAAAATGATTGTAGGCTAGTTCTGCTTGTAATATATGAAAAAGTTATTACTCGCGTTCGAATTAATAGTCATGAAACACACACGTTTGCCCTAGCGTTGTTTAGATTCATGAAAACATTAGCAGAGACCGTTTTTAGTACATTGCATAGGTTAGCCGCTGCGTCGTTTTCGTTAGCTTGAATTGTATGAAAACATAGATTCCGAAGAACCATTTTCTTAAATGAAAACAGCTGAATCAGAGGGTGAGAGGTCTAGCAGATAAGGGGGTTGTGGCATGGCAGTTTATTTTTGATTAAAGGAATCCAAACTTCTTTGCATAAACGTCCTTTGATCAAAATACGTTATCTTGCCAAGTGTTTGATATATGCAGAGCTGGATTAACGAATAAGCAATATAAAGCAAAATAAGCACATGCTTAAAAGAAAAATAAGAGCACGCTTAAGGTATCAAGAAAAGGAGGCATATCGAGAAAGTTTTTAGAACTCAAGGCGTACTACAAATTTCTTATTAGCGGTTTTCTTCGTGGAATGTATTGTGCAGCTAAACCAAGAAGACTGCAAATGCATGCTGGGGCACCAACATATTTTAAGTGTTTAGGGAATCTACGAATTTTAATCCTTCCCTGGGTGGATATTTTCAAATTATGTTTGCATTGCAGATTGAGATATGCTGACCGCGATGATGAACTATGCTTCATACATTTCTCTAGAGACAGTACTTTAACATTTTAAACAATCGAATTCACTTACTGCAAGTTTCATTCGCATGACATATAATTTCCGTGAACATTTGTAACAGAAGTTCGAAAATGAGTTTCTATAGTTATGTCCGATAATCATACGACGTGTATTAAGAGATTATTTTAAAAAATATATATATATATATAACATTTGTGTGGAACGTAAGATTCTCAAAACATCAGTAATATCTTTGTTTTTAAGCAACAAACCAAATGCTCTTATGCTTGTTTTAAGTTTCGAAAGGGCTAAATGCTTTGCATGACTGATGTTTCAGCTAGCGTAATATGAATTTTCGGTTTGTTTTAATACGAGTAAAGTTGATATTTAAGCTACCTATTTTAAAATGCATTTGAACTGAAGAAATAAAGCCATCCCTTCTGTTAGGTAGCCTGCTCATGCTTTATCGTGATGAACTGAACTAAAATGTCCATTAATTAACTGAAGACTTCCATACTTACGGAAACGGATGCTCTGAAAGAACTTGTGATTAAAAAGTAAATCCTCATGCTAGTTTTTCCAGCTGCCTCCCTAAATTTGATGGTGGTTAGCATAGGTTGATTGCCAGTCCGAAACTGAGACCACGGGTTCGAGTCCCGTATAAGGTTTGATCGTTTGAGCACTGTCCTTCATTCTTCCGGGTATAAGATGAGTCCCCTTCGTGTGATGCATCATGCACAACGTTCTTAGTTATACAGTTAAATAATGCCTTATCGGCAAGTGGAGGAGGGGGTTCATTTAGGAGAAGTCATTTAAAGTCATCCAAATTTTCATGTTCAATATTTTAATTCGCTCGAACACTGAGAAGTAAACCTTATGTCTCCATTTAAAAAAAACTTATTGCAATTTTATGACTAATAGTCTTTGTAGGACCGTTTTTAATTTTAGCTTCCAGAAGAATTCCCTCTTATGTATCCAAGTAGTAGTAATAACCCTTAACTACACAATTATGGTATCAGACAGCGGCGTTTTCCTTCTTTCTAAAAGTTTCATGTTAATGAAGGATTTTATCTCCTGCTGTTTTAATATATAATCCGCAACTTCAAGGTACCTGTAATTTAAAGTCAGGATTGAATGATAAATTACAAGTAATTTAATAGTAAAAACTCCAGTCTACGACTATATTTGTCTACGTCTCAGACTGCAATACGGAGAACTAGAAGCATTCCAATTATAGTTCGACCCTCTCAAATGCAACCCTGGCTGGCATTCTGCCAAAACACATAGAAACACAAAAGGGGCGTTATCACTTGCTGCGACGTGAAAGGTCACGTGAAAGTCTTCGCTTCTCCGGAAAGAGATTTGCTGGAGGGAAAGAAAGTCTCCATCCTTCCACCCTATTTTGAGAATAATTCGGTCCGAATGGCGCATGCGTGTTTGCGCTCATGGTCGCGGATGAGGCGGTCGAACTATATCGGTTTCGCGGCTTTAACCTCTGGTAACCTTGCGTAACAGACAATGTCGCCCAACCCGAAGGCATAGATGTTAGTAAATGTATAGTGTCTGCAGTATGGGGCAACTCTAAATATGCGACGAACCGAGAGTGCTCTCGAGAGGCTGGTGGTGGGGGAAGAGGGGGTGGAAGACCTTCGTACCCCCCTCGGGGTGTTCTCTCTCTCTCAAAATTGGGGGGAGGGATCTGAGTCAAATCGCATGTCACTTATATGCTACTCAAGGCTCTTGCCAACGACAGGAGCATTTGACTCCGCTATCAAACAAGTGAGATTAACAGAAAATTTAGTAACTTTATTGTAATATAGTTTGTGTGGCTGGCTTGTGATTTCCTGTTTCTCACACTTTTCATTTCATATTAAAAATTTTTGTTCAAATACTTTCGCCATATGAGAATAACCATATGTACTTCAGATATGTAATTTACGTGTTAACCCAATTAAGTCACGATTTTTTTATTCTAAAAGGAAATATTAAGTAACAGCGACTAATGTACCACTTTATTACTCCATATGTGTGTAAAGCGTACTCGAACTTCATTGTGCCTTCAGGCGGTCGAGCGGTAACATCAGTGAGCGCTGCTAGTTAGACCCGGGTTCAAATTTCGACAATCGGATTGTTTGAATGAGAGGTTTGGTGGTCTTTTCCGTATACACAGTTTTTCTTAGCAAGCTGTCCACGAAAGCAGCCCTTTTCCGTACGCAGATAGTTATCCCTTGATTTGCTGTAATCCAAGTAATCGAACTGAACCAATCCAGTCTCAACGAGCGACTTGTGAAATATATCATTAAAAGGTAATAGTATTTTCACCCATATTCTAAAAAAGGAACTGAAATATTCGATAGATTTTTCAGGATATAGCCTCTTAATGTAAATAAATCTGAATATTTTTTACTTCTTGTGAAAAATCGGCGATATATACGATAGAGAGGCCAGACTGCTGAAACCCGAATAGTTTCATTTCACATACAAACCGTGATTGCTGATGATTTTCTTGCTTAGAATTTTAGGCTTTATCAGTTGCTTTAGTATTTCTCAGAAAGCTACCGTGTGGCAGAGAACCCGAGAAATTATCTCGATCTCGGTTTCCCATAAAGCTATTGCAATTAGTGTCTTACACAATTTCAAGGATTATGGCTAAATCGATTGCGCATCTGGATAATGTATTCTGTTTAATTCAATACAATTTTGCTGCGTGGTTGCTAGTGTGTTGCCTTGATTTATACTTCATTATTAAGGAAGAGGACATAAGATTGGTCCAATTGTGTTTGGGGGCTGGAGGGGGCTTTTTCCGTCTCCTGGTCTAATTACAGGTGTGCAGAGATGTGCCGTTCCGGTTATCCGCAGCGGATCGATGAAGCCCAGAGAGGAAATGAAGTTAAGGCCACGACTTCCGTTGGAGAATTTTGAATTGTCTTGGATGAAAAACTAAAGTTTGAGTCAAAGAATTTCTTAATCTTCAATATTTAGAATTAAACATCATTCAGTTTTTTATTTCGTAAATACATTTATTGCTTAAAACTTAGCTTTCAAATGTAACATTTGACGTCCTGTTTTCGTTTTTGCTGCGATTAGGAATGCACTTTGAGCTGTAGGAAAGAATATAAGCGAAAAACTGTGTAATTTTGATTTGTCGAAATTTTTAATTTTCTGTTTCGAATGAAATGCCCTTTAATTTAACTGTAATCCATGAGATTAGACTTGTCGTCCTCGGAATGAAATGTTTATCATTTGATCAACTCTGTTAGTAAAAGACTGAAAATGCGTATGAACTCTGCATAGAATTTTATTATGTTTAAAATTTAAAACAAAGTGCTTTAGATATTTGAAAAATATGTATAGCCTATTGTTAAATTTTTAGTGTGCAAAATTTTCTTTCGAAAATTTTTCTTTTGAAACTGATGTGTACAATAATAAAATACTTTCCGTGTATAGGCCTCATCCTCCAAAGGAGACTTCGAAATAATTGCCAGTAAGATGGAAACCAAAATGTGCTAGGTTGAAGCTAGTAGACATATACTTTTTGATATGTGTCCTTTTGCTAGCTTATGAAGTGAGCCAAACTGAAGCATATTTTTCAAACTTTGTTCGCGGTGAATGTTTTGTCATTTGAGTTCCAGATATGTGCCAAAATTTTAGTAATAATCTTGAAAAGAAAACGTTCTCTAAGAGCAGTAATAATCATCAAGGAGAAATTTGATGAATCCCAGCTGACCACATTAAGATGCCAAATAATAAGCAGACATTTCTGCAATTGATTCCTTCTTCGTACGCCCATTCGTAGTGAGGTACACCTCGCGCAAAAAACAGCAGTTCTATAGCTCCCATTCTAGTGGGACAACTGACGAAATTCAACTTATATTTCTCATGTCTGGAGAGCGCTATTTAGGATGTACTAGATTTATATATAGCATTGTTCTAAAATAGGTATTCTGACACAAAATCGGACTTTTTCTGAAATGGCATACCTATTTTCTGTATTTCCATTCTAGGAGTCAAATTGGGCCAAGTTTTGTAAAAACTGTACGAGTAGTTTTAAAAAAATTGTCTTTAAATTTTAGCTGCTCAATGTTTATTGAATTTGTTATATATTTCGTAATCTCTTTTTTATTGAACATAATTCCTCCTTTCATATCCAAATAAAATTCTCAATTTCTGATTTATTTTTTTAATTTAAATTTTTTGGCAATTTTTATAACTTCTTGAAAACACTTTTAAATTATAACCTATAAAATTTTCCCCGTCATCAAAGTAGGCGTATTTCTAGGCATACCTGCAAAAAATTCGTATATAGTTTTCATTCAAAATTTCCAAAGATATATGGCTCACCAGCGACCGAGCGGTAAAGACGCTGAACACTGGTAGTTCGGTCTGAGGTTCGAGTCCCGCGAACGGGCTGGCTGCATAGGTGTTTTCGTGGTTTTCCCCATGTGTAACGTGTATACGAGCCAGTTTCCCTTAGAAAGTCCTCCACGAAGGCATCCCTCCCTTTAGGCAGATAGCCCTCGTGTGCTTTGCCATAACTGAATAACCTAACCTAACCTAACCATAGGTCATAGGTCATCTTCCTAAATCATGAGTGTTCGATCCGAAGGTCTTTACTCATCCATAATCTAAAGATATATGTGAATTTATATAGTGCCGCCTTTTGAAAATTGGCATATATTTTCTAAGTGATAATAATGCCAAATGTGGTTTACCCACTTTATTAAAATTATTTGAAAGAATGACGATGCACCTTTTATTCTAATTTTAGTCGTAAAATCGAAATATGGAAAAAAAATCGGTATGCCATTTCAGAAAAGTCCGATTTTGTGTCAAAATATCTGTTAGAACAATACTGTATAGATAAATCTAATACATATTCCTAAATCGCGCTTTCGAGACATGAAAAATGGGAATTAAATTTCGTCATTCGGCCCAGTAGAACGGGTGATATAGAACTGACTCCCCCCCAAGGGGTACATTAACTTTCTCCACACGTAATATTATACCTGTAACGAGTATATGTAGTGTTTAAAATATAAATGGAGTAGATTTAACTTGTTTGCATAAAAACTTGTTGATTTAACTTCTTGCAATAAAAAGAAGGTATCATGGTTGTTGGCAACAAAAAAGTTAACATTTTGTTTTCAAAATTATTTACTTTCAGTTTATTTGAACCAGCTTACAATATGTTCTGTATCTAGAATGCGTGCAGCGTGGAATTGACAATTATAGTATAATGTATTTTAGCTTACGGAAGAAGCATACAGAAAGTTAAACAGCAACCTTTCATCTTCGGCCACTTCAGGTTATGTATGACACATTTTTATTCTGTAAGAAATAATTTTCCAGCAAATTAATTTCGAATTTTTATAACGGTTTTGTTTTATTTCGGATTTTCCCAGTTGAACCTTTTTAAAAAGTCTCATTTTAGCCTTTTTATTCAGGATCAATCCACGAAGGCATCCCTCCCTTTAGGCAGATAGCCCTCGTGTGCTTTGTTATAATTGAATAACCTAACCTAACCTATTCAGGATCAACGTTACATCCCAAAAGTGCCACACATTCACGTGACTGAAATATGTATGAAATGGCGACTGGATGGCGTTTGCCCCTTAACTTTTGGCATTAATATTTTGTCTAAGCATTTAGACAACGTTTAGATAAACCACTGATGTCACATAGCGGAGATTTGTGATAAAGTAATTTGATGATTAATAATTAATAATGATTTTATTAATGATTTTCTAATAACCTGATTTACAATTCAGTGGCATTGTTGGCTTGAGATTTGACCATGTCAATTTCTAAAGAATATTTAAGCATTTTATACCTTAAAATGAAAGCGAAAGTTGAGAACTTGAGGTTTAAGTTAGCGTTATATCTCAGTTAAAAATGTAATACACCAAAGACCCATAAAAATCATAAGCGACGCTGCTACTATAGTTTTCCAATAAAAGATGCATTATTTTACTAATTTTTGAATAATATGCCTTTCGTCGATGAGGAGAACGTTAAGCGGTATGCAAAGTAGAGAAATGGGTATTTTTACGAATATTTGGCAGTTACTGCACGCAATTCAAATACAGAATGTGTCCTTTTCATGCTGAAACAACTGTTCACCTACCTTGAAAAGCTTTCTTTTTTCGTGTTTTTTTAATTCTTAGAAACACGCCACTTATTTCTGATGATTAGACGCTGAAGTCCGTCTTGGAGTTAAGTGATTGTCAGCTGACTGTGTTGAGTTGACTTTACTTTTACAATAGAAATAGTTTTCCTCATAAATTCCACCACAAAAGTATTCTTCCTAAAGCAAATTGTTTTCCCGTGTCATTTATTAAATCAAAGTATTTTCCGCCTATTTAAATATGTTAGCTCTTTTTTTTTACGTTTCGTACTTAGTTATACTATTTCTGCGTGTTAGAAGATTATAATTTTTGCTAATCTTTTATAACTTATTAAAGTATTTTCCCAATTAAGAGTTTTTATTGCATCTATTTCAGTGTATTAATCATTTTTATAAAATCATATAGATAAGGGGCTCTCATTCGGGAGGGGCTAGTTTCAGGGGAGAATGTTTCAGAGTTTTTAAACCTGTTAAATATTTAGTTTTAGTTTATGTATATAAGAAAATTTTATTCAGCTTTTGGTATTCATCAGAATTTTCAATAATTATTCTTATTTAATTTATAAGCGCATTAAAAATAATAAATTTAGATAAAAGTATGTATTTTTTTAATTTTGAAAAGGAGGGAGGAGAATGATCATCTAGCAATGAAGAAAGAGCCATTTTAGGCTTTGGCCACTAATGAGAGCAGAAGTGGTGGTCATTTTATTATGGAGGCACCTAATAGACGGCCTAAATGCCTGCTATAAAGTGGCAATTTACATCCATGCCTCCTACGAGATTCGAACACAGGCCCTGCAGTACGGCAGTCAGAGTCCCTAACAACTTAGCCATCTGGGCGCTTGTTTTAAGTATTTATTTGATATATTTTCATATTTCATTATTTCCGCAGTTTTATGCGTAGTTTTACTAATGTGCGGTGTCAAAATAAAAGTTAAATAGAGGATTTTGTACTAAACCTGCATATGATGCAACTTACCAGACAACAACAAAGCAAATTATTTGTACTAATAAATTTTCAAATCACCTTTATTCCTCGAACAATGGTTTTGATTCTTAACAGACGTGATCTGTCAGTCAGTTGAGTAGAGTCTCAACTCACTATTAGCTGCGGAAATCTGTTTAATTTGCATTTACCCACCATTCTGTTAAATTTCGGTGCGCTTATGAATGCTTTTCTGAATTATTAATTACAAACTGAAATATACTGCAAGATCGCTGAATCTTAATTTTCAGGTCACATTGTAAGGAACGCACTTCGTCGTAACTGAATTAGTCGATCATTAATTATAATGACGTCTAATTTACAAAGAGCTTTACTTGAGCAATATTCTATTTTGACATCTTTGTAGTTACAAGAAAGTTGACTTTTTCAAATGTGTATTTGTTTCGTATGATTCATGCGGTTGGTAGCGGTTATTACCCTCATTTCTCTACTTTTAAACGCTTATTAAAATCGTTTCCATTCTTAAATATATTTTTAGTTATTGCTTCCTTACTTAATCTGTGATTCGCTAATACTGGAATCAGTAGGAAAAATTTTTGGGTTTAAATAGATTCATACGCATCCTTTTTCACATGAGTTTTAAAGTTATTAAGCAGTTCAAAATTTAGAAAGTAAATATTTTCCCTTGAATTTTAGAAGTCCAGTCCATTATATAATGTTCGTACCTTACACTGAATAAACAAGGTTTATGATATCAATAACTAATACATAGCGGTAATTTACTCTTATCTGGAGCGTAGTATTCGTTCTTTAAGTTGTCAGTATAACTGAAGGATCTTGCGTTCTGGATTATGTGAAGAGTAAATTTCTATTACTTTCGTGTGAAATTTTCTACTACTTAACTATTCTTAATGTGTGGATCTGAAAATAAGCATTTTGTGACTAAAGCTGCTAAATACGTTGGTTGTTACCCAAAAGACCCACCAGGACAAGACTAATAAACTGATAGTTAATCCCAGGTTAAAATCCCGGCTGTTTGCTTGAGATTTCACTGGCTTTCTTTATGTATTATGTAAATACGAACCAGGTTTCATTGGAAAATCCTTCATGCAGGAATTGCTCTCCTTAGGCAGATAGCCCTCGTGTGCTTTGCCTTAAATGATTAATCAGTTTACCCTCATACGTGAAATGGGTTGACTGCATGTGCGTTTACTCGGGTTTCTCTAATTTAACAAAACGTAGACCAAATTTTCTTACTCGAAAAGATTTCTACGAAAGCATAGCTTCATGGAAAGTAGTTCAGTGCTTTCATTTCTGTAATTAATCTATACACATTTTCTAAGCGCGACTCTAAACAGAAATCATTCTCTCAAAAGTAGCTGCATACTGTTCAGAATTAAGGTCATAATCAGATACGTTGTATCGTAAAATAAGATCAGATGTAAGAAACAGTTATGGTGAAAAAGTATTTAAGATACAAGCAATTTTCGTATCAATTTTATATGCAAGGTTTAATAAGTATGTTAGCATCATTATTTCTTGCATCTGTTATTATGTGCCTTTTACTCCCCTTCGAGAACTGTAACATTCCTCTCCGCCCCCGTTCTGTATTCTTACCCTCTGTGGAAACTTCAGAAACGTTCATCTTGCTTTCGCATTAAATAACTTACACATTCGTGCAATATAAATAAAACACGAGTGTGTATTATTCGCATATGGCTTCATACACAGGCCCACTAGCGGTCGAGGGGTAAAGTTGCTGAACACTGGTAATTCGGTCCGAGGTTTAAATCCCACGAAGGGGCTGGCTGCATGGGCGTTTTCATGGTTTCTCCCACGTGTAACGTGTATTTTCCTTAGAAAGTCTCCACCACGAAGATATCCCTTCCCTTAGACAGATAGCCCTCGAGGCTTTGCCGTAATCACATAAACCAAAACAAACCTTCGTACGCAAATACAATGTAAATTATAGTATGTCTTGAACGCGAAGCGTTTTCCCGGGTATTCAGTGCATCTTATTAGTGATTTGAAGGACAATAAATATACATATTCTCCGATTTGAATTTTAAGATAGATCTAGTGTAGGCATACGTTTAATAAAAATTCTTAACTATTGTAATACATAAGTTAGTTTCAGCGGAAATTCAAACAGTTGATTAAGTTCTCTTAGAAAGTCCTCCAAGAGAGCATCTCTCCTTTTGGTTTTTGATAGCTCTTGGGCTTTTTCTGATATTCAAATAACCGCTGAAAAATTTCAAATAGTTGAGTTTCTGTGAAAAACTTTGAGTACAAATGTAAGCATAAAATGAAACTGTCTATTCTTTGCAAAATGACAGGATTTGGCATGGGGAAAGAGACAGAGAAAAAGGCTTATGGTGAAAAGTAGTACTAAAGTTAAATTTATTGTTGTAATTATAACGTCTGGGAAGGGGGATGCTGAATTCGCTTTCAAATCTGAACAGGGTGATTGACTTTCGAATTCATAACAGAAAAAATGTCAAATATTCTTTTTCCATCAAAAGTGAGGCACTGTCGTCAACATAATGAATCCAGTCTAAAGGACAATTTTTTATATAGCTTAAACCTAAAATAGTGCATGTCAATGTCATCAAATACCTGTTTGGGATATACCCATAACTGATCCTTGAATTTGACGATAACAGTTGTTTTCGAAAACGAAGTGAGTTTGATTCAGCGAAACTTTATTAGGAGAGATTAATTCTTCAGTTTCAATATGACTGAAATGAAATTTTTGAAGTCTGATTTCAAATCATTTTAGCGCTCATTTAGCTGGAACATAAGTAAAAAGTGGTTTAACTTCAAAAGATTATCGTATTTGAATTCTGAGGAGAAATATTTTTTAATTTATTGTTATTCGGACAGGTAATATACGGTCTAAGTATTTTTGAAAATTAAGGAGAAAAATCGTGTAATTAAATATCTGATTAAAGTATATAATGGAGTTAAGAACTACCAGAGTTAGTAGTAAGTTAAGAACTACGAGACTAAATGGAATGCCAGTTTTATGAACTCAAGGGTAGAAATTAGCGGTTTAACTGTGAGTGTATTGAGTTTCGTGTGAAATCTGCTCGAGTCTAAGGCAAATCTGCTTGACCCCAGCAAATGAGCTTTCTGAAAGCGAAGCGCGTTTTCTCCATACGCTACGTGAATACAAGCTAGTTTTCCCTTAGGGATTTCTTCATTGAGGCATCCCTCCCCTTAGCCAAATAGCCCTCGCGTGCTTTGCCATAATCGATTAAAACAAAATATAATGTTGTTTTTATCCTAATATTTTCGCTAAGCAAATTCACTGTTTCCAGTATCATATTAAATTTGACGGTGCATTGTTGTCTGCTGACCATAAAAAGCATTATTATCAACTAATAAAGCAATATTAATAATTTTTACAAGTGAAAATAAACGAAGTTTATATGCAAGGTCTAATGTGTATGTGATAATCTAGGTAATGGTTGGATAAGCTGAGACTTTTTTGCTTTTTCATAAACATTCTTGCATAAGATTCCGATAAAAAGCCTCCGACCTCAGAGCTCTTGGGAAGGGTCACAAATACTGATAAGAAATGTTTTATGTATTATACAGTCTCACTGAAGCATTAATGATCCTCTCTCTTCGCGTCACAAATCTAACCCTGTCTTTGATTTTTTAGCTATCAATACAGACGACATACAACGCCCAGATTATGAGAAGTGTCGGAGAATTAGTTTTGTCGTGTACAAAAAAGGTAAACGTAATAGTTTTGTGTGATGATTTCCTTTTGTATTATAGTAGGAAATACTTTCATTTCGATATGCAGTTTCATTTCTCTTATGTGTAGTTAAGTCTACAGCTGTATGAAATAAAGAAGTGGCACAGATACTTTACTTCCTGTGCTTAAATTCTTTGTTTTAGAGCTTTTCTAAATTTATGTTTATTTCTATAAACTTCCCTTTTTTAATACATCATCAGATATGTCATAATAAAAGAATCCTTATGAAGCTAAGAATTAAGTTAAAAATGTGATCATCAATCATCATCATTTTCTACATTGAGCGGATAAGAATTGTTTCTGGTCACACAATATTCGTTCTAATACTTTGTAAGTCGTTTTAATAACTTTTTTCAGGTTTAATATATTAAAAACTTGAATGCACAATTTTTCGAGCAGAACTTCTCTGCATGTATCTTACCGTTAGGCGGATCAAAGATAATGGGGCTGCATGCTCAAGGTACCTTATATGTTCTGATTCTCTTTTCTTTTCTCCATTTTTGTAACCGTATTATTACCAGCACCGACAAACTAGTAACCGAAACTCTCGTAGCTGTCAAGTCACTTAGAAATAGAGAAACTGATGTTCTTTTTGTTTATGTGTGTGGATATCAAGGAATGTATTGAAATGAAAGAGGTGATTTCTTAGCTAGGTGCTTCAAATTTACCCATTGACATCAATGTAAGTATTCCAAATAAGTCCTTTTATTAAGCTTTCACTTAAGTGGGATGTAGAATATATTTCATCTTTTAATACTGGATGCACTAAAAAATTATTTTCTTCTATTAAGCATGGACTACATTCCGAGTCTTTATTAATTTAAAATTATCTCTATTTTTATCCTGGTCACGGTAAATTTGCAAGTTACCTGTTTCGCTTTGATCTAAGATCAAGTAACTTATGCGAGTGTTCGAAAAATGCACCTCAAGATGTGAAATATTTAATTTTTTTTCTATGCCATTTGGGTACTCCTAGATTGTGCCTACTAAACTGTTTAAAAATGGCTAGGCGTGACTTCTCCAGTGAACTTATCTGTTCTTGAAGTCTAGACTGCTATTCTGATTTTGTTCGTTTTATTAATGCATGTAATATTTTATGCTTTAACTAACCTATTTTTGTAAGTCCCATGGTGTGCATTTGTGATTGCATGGGAAGATTGCATGTGTTCAGAATGGGGGGGGGACGAAAAAAAAAAGAATTCAAAACAAAATATAAAGTGTTAAAAACTCTCATGTTGCTGTATACAAAAAAACTTTGGTTTTCTCTGAATTTCCTTTTAAGCCTATATTCTAGTTTTAACTTGCCATTAAAATATATAGTACATAGCGTGCAATGTTAATTGCATTATAGTGTTAATGCAGAGAATAGCACATATTGGAAATATTTTAATTCTTTTATCCCAGAGCTCTTGTTAAAAATAGTTAAGCGCAGTTTATGTAATTTTTTATTCATATGTACTTTTATTTAATATTTACAAATCACTATTATAGCGTCTTACTAGAGATTACTAACCTAAGTCTGACGCAAAAGAGTGCCTTAAAAACCGCATTCAGCATTGAGAGTTTGACTAAGTAAGGGGCACGATTAGGTAAATGGCCTTTGAGTGCTTTGCCAATCTAATCTACTTCATAAAGGATGCAGTAAACCATTAAAGGAAACTTCAAATCCTAATTTTGTTTCTGGCTTTGAAAGCCAGGTAAAAAAAAATTAATCTTAGAGTGAGTAATAGAATTTTGACATTTCCTTCTTGTAGTTATTAAATTCTGAATTTGCCTGCAGAGTTTTTAACCAATTTAAGAATATTAAGTTTCTGGCAAAACTTTTCCTTAAATATCAAAGAAACCTCCGTGCAATAAACATGAAAAGTCCAAATAATTTGTTTCCGAAATAGTACATAAATTGGGTTCATATGCTTCATTAAATTAACATATATATTAGAAAAATTGAGCTGCATACAAAAAATATAAAAAATGACTATTTCTCCGTAGTTAAATTTGCAGTGATATGAAATGCGTAATATACCTCGAAGTCGCATGAAGTTAATTTTCAATAGAGTTAATTGGAGAGGGGGGAG
This sequence comes from Stegodyphus mimosarum, assembly GCA_000611955.2. NCBI lineage: Eukaryota > Metazoa > Arthropoda > Arachnida > Araneae > Eresidae > Stegodyphus > Stegodyphus mimosarum. Next base: position 390,336 of record KK117188.1, read on the forward strand.
GAAATTTTGTTTGTTTTCTATTCTACATGTACTCATTCACCTGCGCTGTCGGTTGCATGAATCTTAATTTCTTGTAAAGAGCTGAATATTTTGTAAAAGCACACTATTGCGTACTAAAAAGTCTATAGAACACTTACGTGTTATCTTGCTGACCGTGAAACTCTAGCCAAGAAGAGCAATTTAGTGTCAAGCGTGATATTATAATACACACCATCTGCGTTTTCGTTTGATGCAGTCTCGATATATTTTCGGTAAGCCATCTTTTGCTTTTATAAACAAGGTTATAAATTGTTATTGCTGCATTTGTTTCTTGCATTTTGGAAAAAAAATTGTTGGAGACCTGTAGAACAACATTTGACTCCATTTAGATTCATTTACAAATGGTCGAGAGAATTAACTTCTGTTGAATGGGGGAACGAACAGCCGAATATGGCCAACAAAACAGTAATAGATTGGAACAATTCACCTGCAGAAGTTTGTAATCATAAACAGAGCTTCCGATTAAATCGGAGGACCTAACAAAATAGTAGAAATCGACGAAAGCTTTTTTATGAAACGGAAAAAATGAAGGGAGTGAATACTTCTGCAGCAGAGGCTGTTTGGTAGACTGCAGAGAGACTGACGAATGTTTTATTGTAAGAGATGTAAGCAGAAATGTAGCTCAAAATTCCTTAGGATCGATTGGTGCAAATTTTGTGGGATCTCCGACAACCTTAATGGTTCTACAATAGCTGACTTTTCATGATGGATGGGGTAATACGTAAGTACCGGTTATTGCAGAGAAGATAAGCTGTTAAAAATGGAACAGTTTGGAGAGCATGTACAGGACATTAAATTCAAAACTAAAAAAAGAGTGACATAAAAATAAGTACCTTAGTATATTATTGTTTTATATAATATAAATCAACCAAAAAAAGTATATTAACATCATCCTTAACTTTACTAGGCCGATAAAGAACAAACGATCTGGATAATTGTTGTTCAGGATATCTAGAGTGCGAAAAACAAGCTGTAACACGCGAAAAAGAATAAGATTACTTTTTGCGTTAGATATAAAGTAATTATTTATGATGAAAAATATCGCTAAGGTATATGATGTGAACAAGATAAATATCAATTGTTTTCTTACATACCAAAGATTTACTAATTTTCTGTGTGCAATCACCTTGTCAGTCATGTAGCATGTTATTCGGATGGTAATTACTTTCTTGCAATACACAGTGCGCAAGTATAAGTTAATGGTTTCAATGACTGTCGAAATATGTTATTATAATTTTGGCAGAATATGTGATTTGAGTGGCACATTACATAATGTTACAGAAATAAAATCATATTATACAGTCAGGTGAACTTCGTAGCCAGCTACAAAATATCAAGTGTTTGGTTTAGCAGAGCCAATCCAGTTTGTCGTTTTGAGTTACTATGTATTTTAAACTTATTTGAAATTTTTCAGATTAAAATTTTTGTAAGCCTTTTTATTTAACAGAAAACATTAAAAACATTCATACACTTTTACTAAATTATTCATAATATCCTGTCATTTTTGTTTCAATACTTATGTTCAGCACTGTAATACTAAATTTCAACTATATGAATTAGCCGCAACTGCTGCTTTAGACATCAAATATATTTGCTTTCATTTACCTGTACTTCAGAGTTTGGTGCACTACCTGCAACTATGTTCATTAGACACTACATTTTTGTCTATATCAAATTTCGCTTACATTTTGAAAGCTTTTTTTGTATATCTGTTTCTAAATATTGTTTACCAATTCATTCTGAGAATATCCAGGCCTAGAAATCGTCCAGTTTCGTAACAGAAGCACATGGGTTATATATAAAAGTAATAAAATTATCTTATTGTCCTGTAGCTCGAGACAGTTATGACTTTCTTTTATAACTGTATAATTTACTGCATGGATATAGTTGTGATTTTGGCAGTATGTGGTCTCGAATCTAAGAAGCCATGTCTATAAAAGCTTTATATAGCACAAGTTTCGACAATTTTTATTGCCTAGTTCGTGCCTTCCATGAATCTTACGAAATTTCTTCCTTACAAATTAATGAGACTAAGCTTCTGACCAGCTACATAAATAAATTATGTCAACGCTAAAGAATACGTTTTTATCTTTTTTTTATACAATTTTATAAATGCTTTAACTAAATAATTTTTAAGGTTTTTCGATAAGTAGGAGCATCCATAAATGTAAGGATCTTCGCAATAAAAGCTGTATCTGTGCTTGAGTTTGTACGTATTAAATTTGTTGTTTTAGGCTCTGATTGTAGAAATTCATACTTTTCCTTTACATTTTTCTTTCTTTCCACCTATTATCTTATAACGGCTGTCAAAACCATGTGCAAATAGTTATAAAACTCGAAATTCTTAGCGTAGTTTGATAAATTCTTTATATTGGCAATAAAGTTATTATTTGACTTATTATGATTGTTCAGGAAAAATCAAAATATAGCATCATGTATACTGCGAAAACAAAATAAATTTAAAAAAAATTCGGTATTAAGTTATGGATGTTTCTTTTGTGAAATTGATTTGTTCCCTAACTGCTGAGAATATGGAAATGAAACCTTAATGGATATATATCGTATACAATTAGTTAACCCATTTAATTTCAGTCATATGATTTCTTCACGAACTGCCATTTATTTAAAAATCACTTTATAGAGTATAGGTTGCACTTTACAGAAAGCACTTTATTATTTTCAGAAAAGGACTATTTAAACTAATAGTAATTAATTTAATAGCGTCAAGATGAAGCCAGTTTTTATAATAAATCAGCTTCGAGTGTATAGGTTCAATATTTGGCGCATTCCTTTACTAGTTGGGAAACAGGAGACTGTTTGGGAGGTATTTAAATTTAAGATCAAATTATTTACTGTTTTACGAAGTAAGTCAGTCCTTTTTATTAACGTCTTAATGTTTTGTAAAAAAACGTACACTGGTTTCAAAACGTTAAGCAACAAAATGAAAAATCGCGATAAATCAAAAATAGTTCAAATTCTTTTTAATTTGGTATGTTACAAATAAAAATAAGCTGCATCAATTAGAATCATGCTAAAGAATGGCGCTGTTCTCGCTTTAAACACGATACAGCTTAAAACCAGCTGTTTAGGAAAGAATTGCTGTTCAATGAGCGAAGGTATATAAACAATTTCGAGGTATCCAAAGTGTAAGTGAGATCGAGGCGACATTTGCCAGCAGAATTGCATTAGGGAACCGTAGGCCGATTAGAATCAGATCAAAGACAGTCTGACGTTGCAAGATTGTTAAATGTCGAACATTACGTGGTTAAGGCGGTTGTAAAACCACTTTCTAAATTCAGATTCAGCCTCCCAAAGACCCACCGAAAGTAAACTAAGAGTTACCACTTCTGCAGATGACCGGTATATGCGACTTAATGTACGTCGCAACAGGACTTTAATTATATCTCCGCTTAGATTCACGCGCATTTATGCTAGAGGAAGGACAGTATCAGCTACGACAGTACGCAGAAGGCTGCGGGAAAGAGGTCTGTACGCTAGGCGATCATCATTGTACTTCTCGCTTACCTCTCCCTACCGAAGGGAGCGACTGAGATGACATACTGGATCCTATTGTTCGTCCATATGCTGAAAAATAATAAAATAACTTTACTGATTAAATATCCGTACAAAGCACACACCTCTTACCTATTTCTGAAAAACATTAGCGTCGCTTCCTGTTAATACAAATTCTAACATTCAAAAGCCTTTAGACTAAAATTTTATAGAAGCTTTCAAATGTCATTACAGAAATGATGTTCGCAAAAAAGATGAAGAGAAACTGAATTTTGTGAAAATGCAAGCACTTCGAAGGAAATGAATTGATAGCTCTAATAGATGTCATGCATATTATAGTCAGTGCAGGATGTCGAAAGTCTCGCAAAATCAGTTAAAAATCGTTTTCGAAAATGCGGCTTTATGAAGAAGCCTCAGAGGAATTGCAAGCTATAGCTAATGTTTGAGAATTCAGTGAGGGAAGTTATAAAGATTATTTTTTATATGTGCCAATTCTCAAAAATATTGAGAAAACGTGCGCGCAAGCTGCCTAGACAGTGTTAAAGAATTGTGAAAACTAAAGGCGCAAGTGACACAGAAAAAAGGTGATTGTATACTAGCATCAATCGAATTTTGAAAATCAATGCTACTTCTTAGAAAAACTTTTTTACTCAAAGGTTCTTATCAAAACAACTACCAGCAGTTTTACAAAATTGAGAATACAATTCAAAAACTGTTGTTGAACAATGAGATGAATACAGATAGGTTCGTTGTTTGCAAGAGATTAAATTTCATCAGAAACCTAACTACGAAAACATTTTTATAAAAAAATTTGAAAAATGAAATTCAAAATTGCGTAAATAGTTTAATTTTAGCATTAACTTTTAATTATTTTGGAATTAATTACTACATTAGTTGTTAGTTATTATTTTATTCGAAAAGTTTAAAACTGATATCACGGTTTGGAATAGACAAATCGCCATCTATTAAACCCAGTCGCTTAATAAACTAAAATTGAGTTTAATAAGCAGCGAGTACTAAAGACGATTCCAATGTAGAATCGAGCAACAAATAAATTCCGCTGTTGCAATGTCGCCAAAAAGTAATATTCTCAAGAAATATGAAGGATCAGCTAGAGTAACAAGCAAACGACGTAAGAAATGTTGCGCTTTTTCATATTCAGAAAAAAAAGATAAGAGACAAAGTCGAAAAATGTCAACAGTTATTTCCTAGGTAATGAGCCAGTAATTTCTTTTGACTTTATGATTTTTTTCTAAAAATATAAAGGTTTAATACTTCTCTGAAAGTTAATTACAGCCATTTATTTTAATTTTTTATGTGAAACGGAATTACATTTTGATTGAAGAAAAACCTTGGCTTTTTTCGCCTTTTAAACTCATCTAATGTAACAACTATATTTCGGAAATATAGCATTACAGGCATTGTCATTGATTTCTTAACCTCGCGATTCATATTTCACTAAAGTTTTGTTCAGAAATATTTTAGAGAAAGTTTAAAGCAGCATAATTTCGGAGCTAGCCACCGTATTAAGGCACATCTAAAATCACTGTTGGGCAACTTTAAGTTTAAAATGTTAACTCTACTATTGTAGTTAATTGTTTCACTTTGAATCGTAATTTGAATGCTTTTATACGTTAAAGTTTCTATTTTGAATTTTTCTTTAAAATTCTCGATGAAATCCAATATGCAAATGAATTTAAGGTATTCTTTCTTCGTGTATTAAAATATTCAAGTGCATTCATGACGGATAAAAATACAACTAATATCGCTATGCTTGACAGTCTTTTCATATACATTCTGTAATAAATTTTTATTAAATATTGTTCAGTAAAATTATTTTACGAGCCCACTTATTTAATTCGCTCCTTAATTGAGCAAGCGAATATAATAGTTATTTAGTTGTCACATGATTTGGACATTTATTTTGCAAGTAATTTCTTAACCGATTTATTTATTTTGACTTAGTATTTTTTTAATTATATAATTGTTAGTATGGATTTTCTTTCATCTGCACAAAATAGTATCTATTTAAGTTTACAAAAATGTTTTAACCTGCATCTTTACATTTGTTTTCCGATGTTTTTGATAGCAATGGCCTTAGTTCTTGAAGAATTTCTGATACTTTTTTAAATAGACAGTCATTTCAGCAGCAAATTCCGAGTACATGCACTCCAATTGTCTTTCCAGAAGTCGCATTTCCTATTACCTTGGATACAGAAACTTGTAAACAGCAAATCTGCCCCTTTCATCACGCACGCATCCCACGCTATAGTTCGCGGAAAATCAAAGTAATGTAAGAATATATTTCAAAGTGTTTTCCATGCGTACTTTACAGTTATTGTCAGACACAAAAAAATTAACTTGAAGCTTAGTGTTATAGTTGCAGATTCCTACATTCTTTCCTTTCAGACATTTGGTAAAATTTATTTTCATAGTTAAAGAGCGTGTTCGGAATGTCTGAAAAAGTGATAAATTGCAGACATTTTTTGTCTAGTTTGCTTCTTTTTTATGCATTTAAAAGCAGTCGTATGAAATTTGTTATTCACGTGTATTCTGGTAACCTTATTTCACCGTGTAATTTGTTGAATTAGGAAGATTTGAATTCACAGTGTCCTGGTATTTAAAACTTAACTTTTTTCCATCTGCTTTTTTCTTTCCAGTTTTCAGCAGCTGTTCCTGCTTGTCAGAGCTTCTGGAAGTTAAACTAACTAGACTATTTTTTGCTGAGTGTTTGTTATTCATTCTATAAAAGTCATAACAAAAACCATTTTAAAAAGAAAAATATGAATACTTTATAATGCGTTCTTTTTTATAAACGAAAATTCGTCACCAATTCGCTGTTCAGCCTTTGAAATAATTCAGCACATTCAGCTTCGTCATAAATACCGCATTTACTGGCGCCCCCGTTTTGAAGCAGAAAAAATCGTCAAAAGTGTAGTGCATTTTCCCGCATAATAGTCGCATCTAGACTTTCACATTGAAAAATTTGCCAAAAATGTGCGACTGTTACGCAAATGTACACTGTATGTATTCGGCAACGTTGCTATTTTTGCTGTCACTATTTTCTGAAAAATATAGTCTTCTTTTTTCTTGTCCAATGGACTTCCATAGTTCCACGTTCTAATAAATTAAATACACAGAGACTAAATGCAGAAATTTGTACCATCGATGTTTCCTGTTCAGCTTAGAAATGACAGATATATATTTTGCTCTTCAGCATTATAGAATACCCATTGCAATGTTATCTAATTCACTACTGCAATGTTATCTAATTTCTGCTGCTACCTCTATAAGTCCTTAATGTATTATATATTTTAAATTTTGTAAATAGTTTCTGCATTTGTTCTATTTTAAATTATATGATTTTTGTTATCTTATAAGTGCACCAAGGAATTCGTACTTTTTCATGTTTAACCCCTGAGTTTATCTCTCGGTTAGTCACCAGCTCGACAGCTTTTCTATCCAGACGGCATTTTCATGTTTAGACTTGGTCGCATCACTTATTTTAATTTAGTAATTGGCATATTATGTTTATTAGCCTTTTTATCTTAAATACCATTCCAGTTAGGTAATGCCAACACTAATATTCATTTAATAATCAGTTACTTTAGTATTTCTTGATATATTACCTTAGTAAAAAAAAAGAGTTATTACTTCATTTTTCAAGTTATTTTTTGGTACAACTTATTCTAAGCATACTTATGTATTCGAAGAGGGGTAGGGTCCTCGACCCAAGCACCCTGTGTGACAGCACACTCTCCCATCGCGACCACTCAATATTTGGGTACTATGTCCATGTGGAGACATCTTGGAAGTATAGCTGTGTTTTATGTTTCAGACACAAATATACCTCTGAAGTTTGGCTATGTAAAAAAACATTAGGAATACAATAGGGAAACCTGGTGGTTTTTAAATCTGCATCGTACTGATCAGTTTTTTATATTAAACTTTATTATATAAATGTATGTGAAATAATCTGCCCATTTGTTAATATATGAGTATTATATTATTATTATATATATATTATTATATATAATAATAATTTGTTATATATCACCTTATTTTGAAAATGACGTCGTCCACTCGCTTTCCATTTTTCATACCCATTCTTTTGAGCACTGCATTCATCAAAATACTGCGAAGTAGCGAAAATTTTACTATTTACATCACCATTCATACAGAAATGCTCTTCGTCACTTTTGAGAAGAATGTGTTATAAGAGCTAGCCTTTTTAGATCACATTAAACTAGTCTAGATTCTACAAAATGCACTTGGCGAATTCTTGCACAGGTGTGAAGTAATACTAGCAAAAAAGAAGTGTGAAAATAACCTTTATTAATTCTAATCAAGAACAGAAGAACACGTACTTCGTGCTTTACAATAACACCGATAACTTGCGGTGGAACTTAACGTTATTATACAATCAAATTCAAGTCTATAAAGAATAGTGCTGGATTAGCACGTTAAATTACGGTTAAATTAGCTTGACTCAACGAACCTAACAGGCGTGACGATTATTCGAAATGGCCAAGGGGCGTATTAGCCTAACAGCGTTCTCTGGCTAGCGAAAACACGACTATACTCAGATTCACCCGTGTAAATACTCACTTCACTTAACTTTAAATCTACATTCTGGCAAGGAAATGTAAGGGTAAGTTGAGGAGTTCAGGAAAGATATCAAAAATTTGAATAATATATCAATTTTAACTAAAGGAAACCCTACACTGCTATCTATTCAAATTCTTAACCTGATTACCTCTTAGGTTTAAAAGGACGAGATTAAGGCCTAAAATTTTTAAGACTTCTGATCGGCCTATAATTCTTTATAATCCTGTCTTCTCCCTGTACAGGAACTGGGAAAATAGACATGGTCCTTCGAAAGAAAGCTGAGTCTGGGATTCCCCGATAACCATAATCGGATCCTGCCCAAATAACGATCCACTTGATTTTCTAAACGCGCATCTCCCCCCGCCGCAATTATATTGCTTGGATAGCTACTCAGTCGTAAACTTATCCGAAATGAAAATTTTAGATCTAGACGCATTATTCTGCACCTTGACTGTGGAATGACGAAGACTGTTTGCGCCTGTTTGATTGGCATATAATATTCCAATCTTCGGGTAGTTCGTTGAGCCTCTGATGGTTACATTTTCGATCCTGAGCCGATCAGCCTGAAGTTTTCTATTCTTAACTTTCTCTTATTCTGGCTAGGTATTTTCCATAGACGTTCACATTATTAAAAACAAACGACACTTTCGCTTTCTTAAAATAACCAACTCGCCATTTTTTTAAACGCCAACTACAAAAATATACTGTTGCGCATTCCATTGCGTCATAGTTTCTAAAATGCGTCGTGTGGGTTTCCCTCACATTGACTAGTACCATCGGCCAAACAAAGTACAGCCATTTTAAAAGGCGTCAGGTTTCCTTGTCAGATCCCATATAAAGATGAAATTGAAACGCTGACGTTTTTCTATAGCCACGTTCTATCGATGACAGCTGCGAGCTTTATTCTGTAACATCTATGAAATGTTTTAAAATATTTTTTCTTGCATTTATTAAACACAGTTTCAGATTTCAAAACTACACATTAGTTCGAATGGGAAGCATAAAAACGTGATATGTATAATCGCTATATTACATCAGCAAGAATAAATTCTTTCTGTGTAGGACTGAGGTTTTACTATACCTATCGTATTTGCTGTTGTAATTATTACTGGTGAAAATAAAGCTCGTATTTTTCAGTAAGTGTTTTCAAGAATCTCAGAAATTTGTTGTTTTCCAACTTTTTTCATACTCTTCTACTGCTTGGTAAAAATGCAAGCTTGTTCATGTCGGTTAATCTAATGATTTACTTGTCTACTAGTAACTGCTTTAGTATTTTTATACTTTCCATTAATAACCTGCATGCATTTTTACTTTAATACGTATGTACTTTACGCTTTAAATGGAAAATACTTTATAAAGTCCTCGGCGCCATTTTTAGTAATGATATTAATCATTACCATTTAGGAGAAATTTAGACATTAAGGAGAAAAATTTCCAAATTTTCTTTTGGTATTTCTTTATTTGGTGGTATACGCAATCAGATTCATACATGTTCTTTCCACAATGAATACATTAATACTGCACTTAATAAACGTAACATCTGGAATATAATTATGTAACTTTATTACATCGAAGAAAAACGTATTTGAGGTGTTTGTTTTCAGTGTATAATAAAAGTGTTCGTAGTAAATAATGCTGCCGTTCTCCTACAGATAAGAGCTTTTATTTATTCTAATCATATGTAAACTGTATTCTTTTATACAGCATAAGTTAATCATTTAAAAAGTCGTTTTACCTGGAACCGCTAGTGTTCAAGACGAGAGCTGAATACCAAAAGTTCATGTTAGGCTCAGTCCAGACGAAAGGTTTGGTTTTTGTGATTTGCCGCATGTGTAACGTGAATATGAGCCAGTTTTCCTCAGAAAATCCTCCCTTCCTTTAGGCAGGCGTAGCCTTCGCATTCTTTTCCATATTTCAATTACTTAACAAGATCTGGACTTCTTAACAGAATTTTGCGACAAGTATTTTATGCCATAAATAAAATTAACACTCTGTGAATAGTCGATTGTAAAAACAAATTTAAAAAAAGATTAATTTAAAGAAAATTAACACTCTGTGAATACTCGATTGGGAAAACTCTAACTCTGTTCCGTTGTATATGCTGTCATCTCCAACCAGAATGAAGGTCAACCAGCGGTCGAGCTGTAAAGTCGCTTAGCATTGGTAGTTCGGTCCGAGGTTCGAATACCGTGAACGGGCCGGCTGCATGGGCGTTTTCGTGGATTTCCCCATGTGTAACATGTATACGAGCCGGTTCCCTTAGAAAGTCCTCCACGAAGGCAACTCTTTCCTTAGGCAGATAGCCCTCGAGGCTTTCCCGTAATTTAATAAACCAAACCATGCGGAATAGAACTGAATGATTGCGATAAATTTTTTAATAAGATTCCGAACCTCTATATATTTCTGTTTTTAATATTGCTTGAATGGTAAGACACTTTTTTTAATATTTAATATTTTTCTTGCATTTTACTTTCAAACTCTTTTTCTACTTTTTTCTTACATTTCAAAATACAGAAAGATTGAAAAACTTTTAAAATTGTATTTTAATTTTATTTAGTATGAAAGATTTTGTTTTACAAGCTGGTAGGAGTAGATATTGTTCGTGCTTAAGAAGGAAAGTGAAGTGCTTGTGTATTCTTCATATTTTTAGCCCAGAAGGGCTATTAATTTTGTTTTGGCATTTTGCGTCCTCAATTATAAAAGGCGTTTCACTTTTCAAATTGTTGTCACCAAATATTAGAGCCATGCATTATAATTATAGAAACTAGATAATGAAGAATCTGCATGAATGTATGTATGTATGTTTCTCGCATTTTGAAAAAACTACGGTACCTAGAGACATCAAATTTTGAATAACGTAATGCTCCACTCTAATATGGGCATCTGGAAGCCGAAATTTGGAATTTGTTTATTACCTATTTCAAATTTTGTTTAGCGAATTTTTTGATTAACAAACGCAACGATTTAAAAGCGAGCACTATGGGACAACACTATGGGGAAAAAAAAGTTATCTCCAGCTCGCGAGACTGTATATTGGAAATTCTAAAGATAGTTCTTTTCAAATATTTTGTGACATTGCTGTTAAATTGAAGTTTATGGTTTAAGTGCGAAGGACATATATAATAAGTAAAGGTAACACACAAAACGTTAAAATAACCGCCTGAAAGCTTCCAGATTTTGTTTCATTTTTATTTTTTAAACATTTTAACATAAAACTCTTTTAGTTGTTGAATTGCAGTCTGAAGTTTCGAAGTTGCATATTTTTATTTAATTTTTTCCCTGTTATCTTAATGTGAAGAAATGTAGAAGAAATCAAAAACGTCTCTGAAATAAATAACGAATTATAACTCGTCTAATAATAATAAACTGTGATTTTTGTCAAGGCAAATTATTTTTTAAATCGGATTCACTCAAGTAATAATTGAAATAAATGACTTATAATAATAACTGAAGAAAGTAGATGTTAAATAACTGAAGAAACAATTTAAATAACCTTTTAATAAAAACTGTCAGGAGGAAACATTTGTGGTTAAACGGTTATAAATTATTTTTTTCATCGAGGAATCTGTTCATCTAAATGCTTCAAGTAATCTTTTCTGCAAAACCATAGATCATACTTTTGCGACTGAAAATTCTGGTTTGTCACAAAAGATTGTATTCATTATTTTAAAATTTTCTTTAAATTTCAGACCGCTTGCATATCAGAAGTTGTGGATATAAAGCATCCAATAGCTCAGATGAATAAATCCAGAATTAATTTACCCCTTTACTGCAGAAAACTCTTTATTTGTTCTCTTCTGAGTACATTTCTGTTTGTAAAACGTCGTCTTCTTTACCTTTCCGCTAAGTAAACCTTTTCATGCCGGATATGAGGTGAGCCAGGCACATCCCGTTGCGCAGATTAAGAAATAAAAGCCCCTTGCTGTGATTCCTAATTTAGTTATGAAGGGATTTTTAGAGGTTTCATTGTTGAATAAAATGGCAAAACATTTATTATGCAATGGGATCAGAGTTACCCATTTCCTGTTTCGGCCGAAGTTACTTTTTTTTTAGTATTTCTGGTGAAAATAAATGAAGTGTAGATCGGGTTTTTTTTTTTTTGGTTCATTTATTTTGTATTTGTGGAAAACTAAAAATGAGTCATCACTAGAAGCGTATAATCGGAGTGCTTTCATTATGATCTTACTGAACTGAAACTGCATATTAGTAGAACAAATTGTTTCATTTGCGCCACTTTCTGCTGATTTGGGACTGCACATTTAAGTGACCTTTTTAAGAGTTAGAGGAAAAAATTATGTTCATCGCTATCATTTTCAATTTATGATAAAGGATCATCTCCTTTAATTGTAATGTTCGATTTCACCTCCCAATTTCAAATAGGAGTGCTATTTTGTATAAAAGAAATCTAATGTATTTGTGAGTTTTACTGTTTCATTTCGATTCGTGGTAATAATGCAGCGGTATTTCTTGCAATTGCTTGCTTCTGCCATCTGCTGCAGTAAACTCTAATAGGGAATGAAGAGAAAGATTCTCTAAAATTTGTAAATATTAGTCCAAGAGAAATACTTGAAAATATTTTACAGAAACTAATTTAGGTTGTAACAGAACAGCGATTTGATATTCCGAAGTTCATTGTTTTATTAGTATGTACCAATGCCGTGTAATTTAATTTAGCAATATTTTAATCTAATAACGGAAAATACCTTTCTGAAAGAAAGTAAAGTAGTCAGATTCATTCATGAACGGAAATATCTTTCAGTAATGATATATTTATGGTCGTAATTTGACCGTATTACTTAACAGCGATAAAGAACAGCTTTCACGAAATCAGGCTAGCGTCTACTTGAAGAGTTAACTGGCTGCAATGTAAATGTGATGAATTCAGTTTGTCTCAATGTATTTAATGCAGGCTATAAATTAGCTTTATTGCTTGAATTAATATGTATGTAGACGCAATTCTAAATTTAAATAGTAAATGGGACATTCGCTTCGAGTATGGTTATTAACCAAAAATTATTTCTTTCACCATCACAGTTTCTGTAAAGCTGTAGAGAAATTAGGTTATTTCGAAGCAGGAGACGTGAAAAATGAGCAGTGCTCTCGCCAGGACTCGAACCTCTCGAATACGCGCCGAGTGTGCTGACCATTACACCTCAACCTTTTAAAGGGCGACCCAATTGTCAAATTCTGGTGGAGAAGAATCATCATCCACTACCTTTTTTAGTTCGGGAGCCACTGTAGATATATTGGGATTTTTGATGCAGAAGAGGTGAGAAATGAGCAATGCCCTTGCCGGAACCCGGACTTCTCGATACGCGCCGAGTGTGCTGACCATTACACCCCGAAGTCTTGCTAAAACGGTGGGAGAAATACCTTATAAAGCTCGTTCAAAATATAAATAATGCATTCAAAACAATGCATTGCTTGAAACTCTGAAAACTCATTTCAAAATTACAACTGTGAAAACTCGTGTTATTCATTGAAAAGAACATGCTGTTATCAGGCTCAAAGAAGCGAAAGTTTTCGTGCATTGTGCCTCTGTATAACTTGTTCATGAGTTATAATAAGTTATTGGCAAGTTTCATCTTGCATGCACAAGGGAAAATATTAATTTCCCTTGATACGTTTGATTTATCTAAGTCGAGAAGATTTTTCACTGAACAATTTCATTATAAAAATGAATTTTTCTTTTCTTTGAAACGATCTAGACCCGTGCGTGAGATATTCTGTAACCATGGTTATATTTCACCGAAGGTTTCTAACTAGACACTATTTGTAATCAGTTTCGCTCAGACGAAACAGACGGAAAGCTCTTGAAATAAAATTGGTTCTTCTGTTGCAAATGCAAAAAGAGGTTTCTATTGACCTTCCTTTTTGTTTTCTTGCAGCAACCTTATTTTGCCGAAATTGAGAAGCGATTTCTTACTTTTCCGGTATTTACTTCTCAGATCGTTTTATGAATAATATTGAATTTCATTGAATACAAAGCTACCTCGTATTACTTTTTAAAGTGTATTGGTTTCAATTGTACATAACATAATATTTTGTATTTATCTGCTTGTATATGTTTTATACACGTATCGTATTACGTTATTTTCGCATTTTCAATATTGTATTGTTTTGCAGTGTGCCTCTATAGTGCATTCGTTGCCAAATTAATTTGATAAGTTAGCTGATTGTTGTTATGTATTGAGGCTGTAAAGAAAGTTTGAATTATATCCATATATAATTTATTTACTTACAAACTTAACTTTTGTATTGTAAAATCGCAGACAGTAATTATGGTAATCAAAGTATTTGAGATCATTTGTATATTACTGGATTGTTTATTAGCCTAAGTGGCTTATTAGTTTCGAAACACGATATTGCGCTGTTTTCACTTTTCTTTCGAGTTTATTGTCATACGGCAAAATTTAAGGTTTATTTTTCATATTTAATCTGTGTTATTAACAAACTAAGCTATTTAGAAGCAATAAATGTAGTTCTTAAGAATATTATATTTTTACTTTTTAATATGAGTTATTTAAATATAAGTGCATTAAATTTATGCTATATCTAATTCAAAATATTAAGTATTATTGGATTACGTCATATATTATTTTCCCCTTTTCAAATATACAGAAGATATATAACGCCCGCATGTTAGTCTAAATATATATTCATCATCTTATAAAATATTTCGCTATTCCAACTAGACCATCTTTATTGTTAATCTCTGCTAATTAACCTTTTAAACTTTAAGTGAGCCGTCTTGGGCGACTGTTAAAATTTCACCTCTTTCAGAATTTTTATTAGTATTTTGGTATTAACCCTCTCTTGTCGTATTAAGTTTATACATAGGTATCATGCTGGGCAGAATTAATTTTTATTGAACGAAAGGTGAAAAAATGTTTTGGTGGCTGAGAAAGCAGACATACGACCGCATAGGGTTAAACGTTTTCATCTAGTAAAATTTAAGACGATTTTCTTCTGGGAAAAGATTTTAAATCACGGTGGTGTTCGTTGGTTGAAAGTATTCAACTGTCTTTTTAATTTGATCTATATTAGTTATGGCACTTCATCTTTCCTTGTATTCCTTTTATTTCAGTCCTTTAAAAACCAGACCTTTCTCTGAAATGAAGCTGGTAGCTGAAGTGTTATATACCATTTGCAGGAGTGCTTAACCGGAGTTTCATCCTCGTTTACACAAAAATTTTCATCTGTTGTTTGTTCTCTGGTAGTATTGCATAATTACGGATA
This sequence comes from Stegodyphus mimosarum, assembly GCA_000611955.2. Lineage (NCBI taxonomy): Eukaryota > Metazoa > Arthropoda > Arachnida > Araneae > Eresidae > Stegodyphus > Stegodyphus mimosarum. Next base: position 405,735 of record KK117188.1, read on the forward strand.
TGATTAATTCGGAATAATTCCGGCTTTGCGTCTTCCTCGAAAGCCGGTAGAGTCTTATTCGGAAATGGAAAAGAACGTAGAATATGTGGAGCGGTGTCTTTCTTGTTTTTTCTTTTTCCCTTCCTTTGCAGACGCTGAAATCAGAATTGCAAGACTGCAAAAGCGTGCAACTGGCTGCTTGTTTGACATTTAATCCTATTTCTAATTGAAAATGTCTATTGAATAAATAGTTTCCGAGACCGTATTATGCTAAAACTTTTAAAGTATTGTTTTGACGTTAGTATTTGAGACTGTATTACGAAAACTTCTAAAGTATTGTTTTGACGTTAGTATTTGAGACTGTATTACGAAAACTTCTAAAGTATTGTTTTGACGTACACTGCTTAAGATACATTTATTTGGAATGTTATGTCTTAAGTTACTCTTTCTCTTCTAGAATTTTAAGTAAATCGTAACGGAAAATTTGCTGTAGTGTAATAACTTAACACAGGAAGTGTTCTAAGCAAATTTAGTTTTTAATTTTTCAAAGATTCATTGAGCAACAGTTTGATTTTTTATGAAAATTTGTGGACATCGCAAGCTATTTATTTTAATCATCGGAAATCTTTCTAAAATTACAAAAGCTTCGATTTTAGATAAACTTTAGTCTTGATAGGACATTGACTATTGATGCTCTTTTCGAAAACTTCGCTATTAAAATATATTTTTTGTGCCTAAATGCTCTTCATTATTCACTATATTATTTGATAACTTTTAAAACTGGAGTTCAGAATTCTTCTAAACGAAAGGAAGATTGCTTGAAAATTGTCTCCCGAATTTTAATTTGCTCAGTATTTTTTAGCGTGGAGTTCGGTCACATTATTGATTGGTTGTATCACTTATTTTTGATTAACATAGGTGTGCGAAAATAATATATTCCCATAATGATTTAATAAATTACATACAGAACCAGTTGTTGTCGAAGTAATAAATGTAATAGTAATTTTCTTAGAAACACTTAGTTCGTATCCAAGCAAAGAATTTGCAATGAACTGTATAAAGCTAGCTAAGAATTTACTTTAAATTTTAACTTATATATTCAATTGAAATCAATTATTTTAAATTTCAGAACAGAATTCAACATATCGTTATACAATTATAGCATTCTCTAACATGTGTTAGATGTTCTTTGTGATCCTAATTTATTATAGTAGCGAAAAAAGCAGATGTTTCCAAAATTCTGAATTTTAATCAATTATTTGTTATATTTTGCCAAATGCTGAGAGCAAAACGAGTAAAACAATTTCATCTTCAAGCCTTCGAATTAATAAAGTACAGGAATTGCACTGTGTTATTAATTTTCCAATATTAAATTTTCTATGTCAGAATGGTATATTTTGCCCTGCCTAAAATTTCAGACGTTGAGGCAAAGAATTTAAGATACAAACTTGCGAAATACGATAATACAATATTTTTCTGTGGCATCCAGTTATACTTACGCTGTTGTGTTTAACTGCTGTATTTAACGTATCTTAGTCCCTTATAATGTGAAAACTTTCAAAACGCGTTTCATGCTGTCTGATTTTGAATCGGAAATGATGTTTCATGTTTGAGACTTTCCTTGTGGCTACAGTAAAGGTTTGCAGTAAAGGTTCCCGCGTTACTGATGTTTATGGTGAAATTTTATTACATTTAATACCTTAAATAACATGAATATACAGGGTCGTGCCGCTTCGCGTCATTCTGGCGATCTGCAAGCTAATATAAAACGGTGATAAGTGGTCCTTAATTAGAGAATAGTTACGAAAATTATACCAACTAGTGTCTGATTCCTACGTTTAGTGATTTGCTTTTGAACGATCCTCTTATAATCCTTTTCAAAAGTATTACCCATGCGTTTGACTCTTGTTTCGTTGTTTCATCCTATTTTGTCATTTTTCATGTCCTTAGAAGTTGAAACGATTTCATTTTTTGCAGGGCGTTGAAACAGTTAAAGATGCAGTGGAGGAAGTTTAATGAAAGAATTTTGCAAAATCTTAAAGAAACTTATTCCAGCATTTAAGAAGAATTCTGGAGTTTTCAAAAATCTTATGAAAAACATTACTTCAAATACTGTTCATACTGTGATAAAATTAAAACATTCAACCTAAGGATATTCTAAAAATGCTTGGGCTGCATGAACACGTAGCGATGAGAATATTCTTATTGCTGAGAAACTCAAACGACCAGGAAGCCTCTGTGATAAGACTGAGCCTAGGTTATTTACATCTGAAATATCTGAAGACTATCTGACTGTTGTAGAACCCACGAGAGCAAGTTATGTCCATGGGGAAGAACATGCATTCCATTTTACGAGAAAATGGTTTATATTTGCATCGCACGCGAGAAAAAGCACGAAAATCCACGTAAGTAGGCCATTCAGTCACCGAAAAGAGAAAGAAACCGGTGTAAATTACCTACATTTTGCTGCTTTAGTAATTTTGGTTTTTTCGGAAAGGGGACAAAAATTAGATTTCCCGTACGAATTGCCGTCTGAGGCAGGCTGATTGCAGTTTCAAAAGAAGTTTAAATGTAATTTGTATGCTAGACTTAAATATCCTGTTACAAACGACATACAGAAAGGCAAAAGATGTCAATATGGAAAGTTTCATTGTTTTTCTACATTACTATTTCGTCTGTACAAACTTCACTTATCATTTCAAACCTTGCATATAACAGAGCCATCGTTAGCAGCAAAATAACCTGCGTAACGATCTCAATCATTGTTCCATTCTGCAATTCTAGAGAAAAAAACTAATTCTTATCTGAAACTTCTCAACCACCCGCTATCTTCTGTAAATATCCTGTCATTCAGCTATGTTTTCACTGTCACCTTATACTACAATCTTAGCATCTAATTCTTTATTTTACTGTATGTTACTATAATTTGTATGCGCCGTAAAATACGTTAACTTTCTCATTCTACGTTACAAGTTCTTTTTTGCTTTATTTACGCTTTTTGCGACTAAACATTGGTATTTTTAAACATTGGATTCACATTTCGGTGAATTCCATTTTTCTACATAGGTGTGGTCGCTAAACAGCTGAATTTGAGTAGAATATTTGTATAGGGTATTTTACAACGCTTTATCTGTGTGTGCACAAATTTGTGGTACTTCTACCTTAAAGTTGTTACTACGTAACTATACGTTCCAAATACTGAATTTTGTCGAGCATTTAGAACATAAGAATTTTCACATTTTTTAGTAGAGACATAACATTATACATAACATTTTTAGTAGAGAGCGTAGCATATGCTAACCCTTCTTTCCAGAACTTATTTAGAAAACTTCCTGAAAACGTTTTACTAGTGGTATACTATATTAACCAACTAAGTTTTCTTAGCAAAACATATCTGCAATGCATCAGTTTTTTTCAAATTATTGATGCAAGTAGCAAGTGCGGAGCTATGTCGAGAGAATTTTTAAAGTATGCACTGCAATAACTTTCCCTTAAATTTCTAACAGTGAGAGAGAGATAAGTTACATATTTCTTGCTGGATATGATGATTTAGTTAGTAAATGAATTTGTAAAATTACTTTTTCAAAAAGGAAATGGTTGTTTTCGTAAGAAATGATAAACAAAACGTTAAAAGTCCATTAAATCGAGAGGGTGAAATCATTTAACATTAAAACTTCTTTTTGGCTGTAATTCAGTTAATTTATAGTTTACTGCGCATTGCTTTGCATTAGCTTCACGAAGGCCAGCGTTTTGGTGTTTTCTTCCATTTGTTAAGAAAAAGAGCTTATTATTCACTGGTGATTCCTCGAAGCAATAACTTATTCTAATTAAACAGCTTATTTAAATTGGACGTGAATTAATATAGGTTTAGTTAAATTCGAGTAAATGCATTTTTAAGATTGCAACATGCTGATAAAGTATTTTGAAGTGCTTAATTTAATTTTAATTCTTGAGTCTTGTTCGCCTTAAAGCTAAAACTGTCCTCAAATTTTCTTAATTAAATTCCTGTCTGTTATAAAGCGGTAAGCAATTCACAATTACTACCGTTAAAATATTTAATCTTAATTGCACGATTTCCTTAATTTTCTAACTTTGCTTTTTCTTTCTGTGTCTGTTAATTTCCTAATACCGTGTTTAATATGTCGCTAAAAATGTTGCAAAATTTTGTGAATTTAAAGTGTCAAGAAAGTAATTGGGTTTTCGGAATAGCGTAAAGTAATATTCAAAAAGGATGTGCGAAGAATGTATTCACTGTAAAGACATATAATGAATTTTATTTTTAAACTAGGTTCACCAAACTAGCCTTATCTTTTTATTAAAAAGCATATTGCATATATAACACTAAAACATAAATTCATATTATTTTGAAACTGCTTACACCAGACAGCCCTTCCACAATATTTGTTGTTTAGTTTAAGAATATACAATATTTGCTTTCACTTCCGAACATATTACTGTTCCATTAATCAGAAGTCGGCCATGAGACTGTCGATACTCATCTTCCGAAGCAATTAAATTTGCATGACTTTGAGATACCGATTCAGAGCCATCTATTAGAGAAAAACTGAACTAAAGTCGCGCTTTTAACAGTTGCAAACCGCACTCTGATGCGCCAATTTGTTGATTTTATGACTTTTTTTTAAGTATTCAAATTCTTTAGTTCGGTAGCTGCACTGTGAACAATAGTAACAAACGTAATCAGAGCCCATGATTGTATTAGAACCACTAAATACCGGTACTTAATCTAAGTTTGGTTCCGTGGGAATGAGTTAGCTGCATGGGACTAAAGCGCTTTCTCCATTGTATTATCCAGTTTCCCTTCGAAAGTGCTCCCTGAAGGCAAGTCTCCTAAGGAAGCCAGGCCTCGTTTGTTTCGGTTTAACAGTTTACTAAGTACAACTGATTTTTTTTTTGCAGTTGTACATAATACTGTGGGGTTTTACTTAATTCCAATTTTTTATCTCAGAACCCCACAAACACTAACAAGTGAATAATAGCTTAAGTGTGTGAATAAATACGTAAGACTTAAGAAGGATTAACTATCCTTTATTTCTCAGAATAGTTACAATCAGTTCCTAACTCGGAACTTACACAAAGCCTCCACTCGGGCTTGAACTTAAATAATTATGAAATTAAACTAAACTAAGCTTAACTAAAGCTATCTGAAAGATATAGCCGAAGCTATCTGAATTCTGAGCAGTTGGCCCCTAAATATTAATTAAATTGACGAAGCCAAGCAAGGGCCTAAAGTATGGCCGAGCGTAGTAGCTAAGAGAGATACAGCCAAATAGCAAACCCTCGCTAGTCAAGAAAATCAGACTCTCTCTCTCGAAGTCGGCGAAACACCGACTTAAATAGTACTCTTACTCATTTGCATTAACTGCGTTTCTGAAATTACATTCTGGCAGGAAATTGTAAGCTGAAATTAGAATAAATAGGAAAGAATCATAACTTAAAATAGCTGTTAATAAACTTAAGATAAACCATACAATACAAAAGTACATATTTCAGTCTTTAATATAAGGTGGAACACTTTATGTATGTACCATATTCCTAAACGCATATTGTTAAACGATATTTGAATTACGGCTATGCCAAAAATATTATTCGAACTTAATTGTTACAAGAAAAATATCTAATTCATAAAGAAAAAGCATTGGTGATTTTGTTTAGTTTGTTTTTATCTTTCTTGAAATGAAATATTTTGAGCTTTGGTGCTTAATATTTAATCCATAACAAAGTTAATTCTTATTTATTTTCATCCATTTTCTTAGGCTCAAATTCTTGTAAATTCAAGAACGACAAAAATTAGTTTTATGTCATTTGCGATATAAAATTCCAAAACAATCGTTTATTATTTAAAGAAAGCCTTCCCTTTATTCTTTTTCATCTTCAATAAATATACTGTTACCTTTAATCAAGGAAACTCTTCGAATTCACATCGAATTTTCTTTCGGTATATTTATTTGCGACCAAGAAAAGAAAGAACCTAAAAATGATGGAATGAAGAGATATTCATTGTAAGATTAAATGGCATAAAATCTTCCTACAATTTTTGGAATTTTCTTTTATTACTTCTTCATTTTGCGCTAATAAAACCTGTAGATAAAGAGCTTATTTTCTGATTCTTAAGATTATTACTGTTACCTATGATATGTAAATCTTTTTTTAATTAATCTGATTTTTTCTTATAATTATTGGAGAATATCCTCCTTACGTTTGAATTGTTAAGTAAAATATATAGCTGTTTCCTCTCAATTAATAGCTGGCGAGATTATGAAATGATAAAATGCTACTGGTAGAATTTTTTATATGCAGAAACTATGGAATTTAACGACATAAACTGTAGTTAGGAAACGTTTAGAAGGTAATGAAAACCAAAATTTTTAAACTTCTGATGTCTCAATATAGCAATCTTTTTAAATTCATTTCCAGGTGAATTTAAAGCTATATTCAGACCATCATTTCATTATGTTTTTATTTTTTTCCCTTGCGTCTATCATATAGGGTAGCCTTTCTTACCAACTGAAGTTTTGTGGCAACCTCTTGCCAAGCAAATTAACGCCATTATGGGAAGGCTCATTAGAGGCCGATCGGTAAAGTCGCTGAATGCTGGTAGTTCGGTCCGAGGTTTCTAATCCTGCGAACGGGCTGACTGCATGCGCGTTTTCATGGTTTTCCTGATGTAACGTGTAGACTAGCCTGATTGTCACGGTATTACATCGTCATTAATATGTAAATGAGTAAGTCAGGATACCATTAATATAATACTTTTGCATCATTGCTTAAAATTTAATTCTTAAAGCAGCAGTGCAATATTTACCATTTGCCTAAGGCTTATTTACTGTTTATGTGCTTGATCTTTCGAAATGCCAGTCTTTTCTTATTCCCTTCTTCACTCATTGGAGGGAGTATGTCACGCTTGGTAACCGCGGTCAAAACTAATTTATGTGAGATACTCCTGGGGCTTTAAAACGTAATTAAGCCTAACACGGCTCAGTTACAATCACATGTTGTAATGTTGTTATTACTATGTATTACGGATATGCAGGCTTCTTTTAAAGAAATAATATCGTGATAAAATTGTGAAACAAATCAGTAGTTTGTCCATGACTACTTTTTATTTATTTCCGTACTGTAACCGCTTTCTTTGGAAATTAAACCACTCGCACAATTTTCCCCTCTCGATTTTCGGACAATAGAATTAGTTAAAAAAATGCCAGAAAATACGGGAGGAATACGGAAATACGAATCTGATATTGGCACAGTATCTATCAAATATTTTTGTTATTATTATGCGTATGTATTGGAGCATAGGTTTATTTTAAGGAAATAACATTGTGATAATTGCCAGGAATTTATCCGTGATTACTTTTCGTTTGTTATGTTCTTTCTGTAACTGCGTTCTTCGGAAATTAAATTGCTCGCACAATTTTCTCCTCGATTTTCGAACGATAAAATTAATTAAAAGGAGAAAATGTTGGAAGTATGTGAAATATTCTTAGATATGCTGATTCGGGGAGTTTGTTACCTCGGTGTTAAAAATAAAATATCAATGATTTCCAAATTTTTTTTAATGTTTTAATAATAATTCTTGAAACTTCATAATACATTAAGACTTTTGAATTAGCTAAGTTTTCCCCTAAAAACTGTTAACTAGAAAAAACACCTTTCTTACAAACAGTTGAAAAAGGTTACTTTAGTAATTGAGTAAAATAGTATGAAACTATTAGAATATGGAAACGAAACAAGTTACCTTATGGGGAAAGAGAATAAGGTAAAAAATGAAATTTAACAAACCTATTAAATTGCGGGGAAAAAACTGTCTGACGAGAAACTGAAAATTTAGAAAGACTGATAAAAACCCTATAAAATTATCAGAAAATGAAAAGAAAAAAGCTTGCCTTATAGAAAGAGACAGATCGAAAAAGTAAGGAAAAATTAAAAAAAAAAAAAGTGTCTAAAGTAAGAGCCAGGAAAAGATTACTGTTGCTTCCCAGCAGCAGCCGTGTTCCTTTTCAAACTGCTGTTGCCAAATCCAGGAAATTACCAGATACCGATGCCAAATTCAGGAAACGTAGGAGAAAAAGGAAATTAAAAAGAAATCTGCGTAACACGGTCTCCGAGACAAAAAACAAACAATATGAACTAGAAACGGTACGTAAATAAGGCCGAACTGAATGTGACATGTAAATTACATTAAAGAACTGAGGCTGGTAAAAACCTTCTTGGAGCATTATCTGAAATTACGTTACACATTTAACAAAATACGCAAGCAGCTCTGCGGCCAGGCATTTTATCGTTTGAAATTTAATCTAGAATGAAATTACCCTTGTTCCTTTGTTTTAACCTCCAGGGCCCTGAAAGTGCTTGAGTGGTTAAGACCACTGATACTAGTAGTTCGACCCGGACTCGAACCCTGTCGAGCGGGATAGCTGCGTAGGTGTTTTTCGTGCTTTTTTTCTCATTTGTAATGTGAATATAAGCCAGTTCCTCTTAGAAAGCTATTCACGAAGGGACCTCTCTTTAGACGGATAGCCGTTGTGTGTTTTGCCTTATTCTTATAACAGAACCGAACTGTACTTCAACCCACCGAGCCACTGATAGGCGAACGAATTCGAGAAGCTACTGAATACTTAGGAATGTAATGAATAAACGCAAATTCCTTACTCTTTATTCAATAAAAATTTCTGAAGTATTTTACATATATATATATGATAAAAATATAACTATGAATTATATTTTAAATTAGAGCCCTTAATTCCTCCTTTCGGTTTGACTCTTCCCCCTTTCTATTCTAAAGTGGTAATAACCGTGTCATATTTGCATCATATCTGAAAACTAATTCCGCACTGCGCATAGTTCTTAGCTAATCAGATTAATGAAAAATCTTACTATAAGTACTGTGGCAATCCAATTACGCCCTCTCTTAATCCTTCGACTTTTTTGTTTCGACTCTTCTTCTTGGCCACTCTTTGCTTCATCTTGTTGATAACTATGCCGTTATCTAATGTGATACGCTATATAAAATTGTGGTGTGCATATTGCGCCCATGATATGTTATTTTTTGATATTTTTTTATTCTTTGATATCTGTACTTAATTTCAAAATTTTTGAGATTACGATGACTTTTTGGCTATTGTCATTTATTACATTTTTGTAATTTTTATGTGCTTGATTCCGTATTGTGATTGTATTCTATTTGTTTCTTAAGCTAAATGGAGCAAGAGATGACATTCCCGGGGGTTTTGGCAAGCAGCCACTGTCATTTCGATAGATAAACTAAGAATGCGCGCCGGAGACTCTAAGAATTCAACCCATTCTTTTGATTGGCTGCATTCGAAAAGTGATGGGGAAATGGCTGGGACATCAGTTTAAACTTCAATTTTTAAACATACTTTAGTTTTGGTGCATAATAAAATGGAAATAAGAAGTAAACTGCTGGTTAATTATTTACGGGAGTCCGCCGAGGCCTTACCATATATAGAGCGATGATTTTATGGAAGATGTCCTAAGCGAAATTTGTCTATATTTACATTATACGCATGGGGTAAAAAAGCCTGGCGGCAAATAAGCCATCGGCTGATCCTGCGAAACACTGGTAATTTGCTATGGATGCTATACTTGGTGTTGGAGCGGGCTGGGTACAATGAGATTTTAATGGTTTCCCCTAATGCTGTAATTAATAATTACTGGTCTTAAAAATAAATATAGGGTGTCTGTAAAGTCTCTAAACTACTTTGCTCCATTATTGTGAGCATCCTGTAAGAGACAGCGCTATAAATTTTTGTGGTGGATATAAAAACGTATATAAAAGATATAAAGCTATTATTCCAACAAGTTGGTTTTATTAATTTAGAAGACAAACAACAAAAATCAGGGTTATATTTTCAAATTTTCACAGGACTAGTTTCGATGGTTTTACCGAACCACCATTTTCAGCTGCAAAAGCGCAAATGAACGAGAAAAGATATAATGATTAAATAAGATAAGAAAGCCAGGACATGAGCCAAGCTATTGGCGCCATCTGTTGATGAAACAAGAACAAAAACATGATTTCTTTAAAGGTTGAAGGCAAAGATGGATTGGAATTAGGGTCGTTAACTAGAACAGAAAGATTTTTTTGTATGTGAAATACCTCTTGAAAATCCAGTTCACCATGGAAGATGTTTTTTGAATAATTTTAGCAGCAGAAAAATTGAAAGTGTGATTTTCGGACCAACAAGCAACAGAGGACTTCTGTGTTTCCACAGCTTGAGTGAACTTTTACATAATAAAATAATCCAATCCCTATGGATTTAGTGTTCCTGTACTTTAGCTAATGGGCTGCTGTTGGGTCGGATATATATTTTTTTTTCAACAATAGGGCAATGGTTAGGTATTTGCTAAAAAGGTGCTTGCCGAGAGTTAAAAGAACCCATTGGCCATTTAATCATTTCATCACAGAGCATGATGCACCACAGGAGAGACATGTATGGGCGATAAGTAAAAGACATTGGTTTAAGCTGTTATGGTACAAAGCAAGGGCTATCTGGGTGAGAGTGAATGACTAATACTTATTATGTTAATAAAATCGTACATTGAATGATTGATACCTATCGTCTCATCAGTTCATCTAATGAAGACGGCAGTTTTCTGTGCCACTGCTTCCTTCCTTATGTACTTTCAACCTTCCTTTTAATGCGCACTAAGGACCCAACAAAGCATCCTTTTTCGAAATCATTACTTGCTACCTTAGTGATGAGTTGAATCTTTGCAAGAGCATGAGTAAATTAGTCATTACAGCTGTTATTTTCTGTAGCTCGTTCTACTGAAATATTTCCAAAGTAAATAAACTCTACAAGTCAGAAAGTAGAGCTGTGTAAAAAAAAAGTCAGATTTTATATAACGAGTTTTCTTGCTTTGTAAAAATTTGAATATTAGAGCAAAATAATGCCGAATTTGGTAAAGTTGTCTTGAAACATCGGTTACTAAATGTGCATATTGTGATTGTTCTCTTGGGTTTTTGTAACATTTATATCTTTGTCTGGTATTTATTCAGGAAAAGCCTGTTTTTCAGTTTCACATTCTTCTCTCAAAATTTTAACTAAAATTATTTCCCACGCCAAAACTTTTAAACTTTCAGACTAAAGATTGTCTACATTTCCAGCGAAATTCTTTTTTAATGTATCTGAGGAGGACAATGAAGGTTAAATTTTTCTATTTTCACCTGCATAACAGACATTGCTGGCAAGAAACATTCATTTTAATATGACATGTACCTGATTTGGAGAAGCGTAGATTATGCTAGAACAGCTCTTCCATGAATTTTATAGTCGTAATCTAAACATTGAGAATTTTGTATTTGTAAAACGATATATGCATTTTAATACATTAACAGCTTTGTATTATTACTTAAATGTTCGTAAATGCAAGTAATATATTTCTCAACTTGTACATTTGGGTGCTGGTTTCACGGCATCATAAAGTTTATAAAACTGTACTGGTAGGATATGAAATTTTCAGGTCTTCAAATTGGAATTCACCAATTTCTAAACGTTTGTTAGCATTTTTATGCTCTCTTTTCAGTAAGCTTGCGGATATTAAGTTTCACAACTTGGCAGTTTCGTAATGTAAAACGTTATTCCCCGAACTGTAGTAACACCAAACCATATCAACAAAATGTAAAATTTGCCTCAAATCTAAGTTGTTAATATTGAGATTCTTCCAGTGCGCAGGGTTTTCCTTCTGCAGAAGAGCTATCTTATTTGAATGCGGCACGCAAAGAACTACTATCTGCTCCAGGCGAGGGATGCCTTTGTAGAGGACTTTCTAACGAAAACTGGCTCGTATCTACATTATACATGGGAAATGCTACAGAACCAACCACGCAGCCAGCCTGTTCTCCTGGATTACTACCCGGGTTGAATTACAGGTATTCAGCGGTCGTAACACTCGGTCACTCTTTGAGGCCTTCGGGAGAATGCTTTGCTACCTTATTTTATATATATTTTATAAAATATTTATTCCAAAAATATTTCACAAAATAAAATTGCTAATATGAGTATAAAAGTAAAAAGGAAGAAGAAAATTGCTTTTTATTCCAAAAGTATTTCACAATTTCAAGCTAACAATCACATTAAACGGCAAACAGATTACGTTTTTATATCCATTCTATATTTGATGATGTAGTTAACACGCTCATAAATAACAATATATGCTCAAGCATATATATCTTATTTTGCTTAAATTAATTACAGTTCTATCGCATTCGGTAAGTTGCTTCGTTCTAATACTATTTTGCAATTTTTTTTAATGATCTTTCCTTGCAAAATTTTATGCTCATATTAGCAATTTGATTTTTTTAAAACCCAGCAATGCCCTCGGATCTCCCGATTGCTAGCTGGATGTGCTTTCAGTTATATCACGAAGGGACGCGGTAAGGAAGGAAGTAATTCCTTATATTGTCCTCCGCTTAAAGGGTGACTTTGAAATTTGAGGAGCAGGAAGGATGAGAAACGTCTTTGGCAGGATTCGAACTCTGGACTCCCAGTTGCTAACAGAACATGATTCTAATTACGCCACGAAGGCAAGTAGTAAGGAAGAAGAAAATTGCTTTTGGTATAAGCTTTATAAAATGAAGTAAAGTGTAAGATGAAATCTTGAAAAAATCTTTATTTCTTGTGATTCAGATGTCATCTTGAAAACGCCCGTTGGTTTTCATCATAAATCTTTTTCTGTGCGAATTATTGTATGCATAAGAGAACCTGTTCGCCTAAATTTAGATTTATGAAAACCGTGCCGATGATTTATTCTGTGTTCAGTTGGTACATCTCGAAACTGCTGATTAGAACATATTCGTATTTGCTTCGATGTTCTGTAAAATTTATCGTTGGTCTTTCAGATAACAATGATCAGCGGAGAATTAACAGCTTACGATGAACGTTGATTCCTTGTTATGGATATTGATGACTCGGTGATCATACGAGTGGAAATGAATGAGGGTGACAATAGTTGAATGGGAAAAGACAATTTTCCACTCAGCTGGTTGGATTGTTTACCAGACTATTTGAATCTACTATTTTATCCTAAAAGATACTGTTTCATATATCTCTTGGTTCAGTTTTGCAACAGTCGCGTATTCTTACATGGGTGTTTAACTACATGCCATTTTATTTATTGTTAATTGAATTCATTTAGGTGTTTTAAAACTCCAGTCTTCAAAAATATTTTCTTTGATGTATTCGAAAGTGCATTCATTATTAAAATAGTGTTTTCATTACATGACTAGTAAAGTTTGTAGGAAGAAAAAAACCCTCTATCTCTTTGGGCCTGTTTAGCACAGTTGCATCTGCAGTGAATCTGTTCACACCAATAATTAACTCGTGTAATTTCTTCTGCTGTTTTATCTTTCTTGTTAAAAAGACATCAGTAATTCTAAATTACTGCCCGTTTATCACACTTATTTTTGTAGAGGTTATCCATTTATCGCATCAGCTTTCTGCTTATCCATGCTTAATATCGTCATCTTCAAAGCTCACTTGCGTAGACGCAACCGTCTTATCCATAAATTTCTTCGAATTTAAGTGCTATTTCTAATCGCTAGGTTGAAAAGAAATCTGTTTTTCTTTGATAGCAAATGTATCGCCTTTTGCTTTATTTGCTGCAGCGCCAAATTCCAATTGTTCACCTTATCCTTTCTCCGAGAATTATTTATTGTATTTACATGTTTTAAATGAGTTAAAGATGATTCATTGTTGAAGGAAAATGTCTGAGGAATTTTTTTTAATTATTTGGAATAAAAATTAGAAAACAGTAATCGAAGAACATGACCCTGGGTTCCAGGGAAAGAAATCTTAGTGAAGCCTAAAACAGATGCGGAAATATGGATGAAGTCTTGGTTAAAAGTATTTATTGAAATGCGGTGTAGGTTTAATGTATTTTCTGATATGCTGTTCTTCTTTCTACAAAGCTGAATCGTTAAAACTATGCCAGCGCAAATGAGTTTAAAAGTAGAAACGAACGTTTGAGTGCACCATTTTGATATCTTTCTTCTGAAAACATGGCTCTGAGCCAGATTAACACTTCTCGGATATTTAGTTAAACAACTTTGGCGGCATCCCCATCATTGTCGTAGTTCAAAACGCTTAAAAAAACTTTTTGTCTTGTTTTTTAAACAAATGTAAAGAAGCTCAAACACACTTTACCCTTGAATAACCTTAAATATAAATTGATATTCTAGACTTAACGTACCAGGAATAGCGACAAGTTGCATACAATTTAAGAATGTTACCCGACAACTGATGTCTATGGCAAGAACTAGGCATTTACTCAGGAATGTGCTTGCATAATTTTAATCTGAGACTAATCGAAGGAATTTTAGAATTCTAAAGTTACGTACCCAATATTTAAAACTGCGTTTCTCAACCTTTTGAAATATGAACAAACTCGAAAACTTTTTTTTTGCTTTGGATTACTAGTTTGTATGATTCAGTTTCATTTTATTTATGTAATATATAAGCAGAATAGAATTCTTAAAATACATGGTGACCTTAAAGTCAATGTGAACTTAAAAAGTTTATATTTCAATAAATTTTCACCTTATAATAAAACTACCAAGAGAAAAGCACAGAATTTCTGAATTTTTAAAGAATTTTAAATTACGTGAAATTTTATTTACAGTTATATCCGATATACAGTTTCATATGCTGGTATCTTGAATATCTTTATCTAATTCTGGCTTGCGGTTAAGTTCAGCATTACTTTAACCTGTTACAAACTACTTTTCTTTGGGGAGGCATTTGATTTTGTTGCTTCCATATAGGATGAAGAAATTTCATAATTCTTATTCTGTAAAGTAGCTTTTGTTCTAATGTTTTGGAGAGAACCGAAAGATGAGTTTTCATTTTCAGCATGAATGGCCATCCAAATCTCCATACATTAAACCCTGTGGTTTTTGATAATGGGTCACCTGAAGTCGCAGTAAAAAGATATCTGTCAGCGTAAGTGGCAATTTTAAGACGTTTTGCAGCTGCATATAAGAAATGCTCCTTTTCGTAGCTCATCAGTAGACAGTACGGAATAGTGATTTGTTTATTAATAAACTTTTATAGATACTTTCAAGTGTCTATAAAAATTATCCTAAATATAAATAAATCTTGTTGAGAATTCATGTTTAAAAAAATCTCTTTCGTGTATACATTTATTTCTTAAATAAATAAACCTGATCTTCTCTAATCTGGACTTCTGTTACCTAATCGCTTCAATTAACAAAAGTCCAGCTAAGAGATTATTTGAAGACCGCATCATTTTGCATATGAACTCGTCCATGTTTAAGTCATTATTCTGCATATGAAGGCTACCTGTGAGTGAAATTATTTTGAATATTGCGGCGTGCATATGGGTCCGTAATGGATTGAATGCATATAGAACCGATGGTAGCTGCATAAAATTTATTTTTCCAAATGAAGCACTTTAAAATTCTAGAACTTTCCTCAAAAGTACTCGTACAGCTACTCTCAGTATGACAGAGAACAGTCAGTAGTTACACTTCAAACTACTAAGAGCGTTATACACAACGCTATGCAAAGCGTTTCTAAAAGGCAAAGTTCTCACGGAGATCCTCTGAACTAAACTATGCGAATTGATCTGATATCTCTAGGCTTATATAGTTTCCCCGGCCGCCGAGAAATCTCTAATATGCTCCTTTTCTCGAAATAAATGGAAGGCAGATACGGTTAAAGTTACATAAAGGACCGGATATCGTTACCGTTACATTTAAAGATCAATAAGCTATTCAATTAGTTATACAGGGACCGGATCACAATGATCAATTTTAGCGACTTTTTTCGATTTCTTTCCAAATTTGGCGACAAAAATTAGTCGCCAAAACATTGCCAGTTTGGCGATATCTCGCCAATTTCGAGAGCCATTTACCTCAATAGATTTGCCATTATAACCTTATTTTTTCTGGCAGAGCTTTGCTTTTTCAAGCATTTCGTGTTACATTACGCAAGATGCAATATAACATACGATATAAAATTATTTACATATATACAAAATTCATAACCATATTAACGGGTTTATTTTTGAGCCATATCATTTTTAATATGAACTCGTCTATTTATTAGCCAGATTATTATATATAATCTCGAGAACTTTTGCGTCACTTTTGAATGTGAACAAATACAGCGATTTTTTTTAACTTAATGCGAATTCATTCCCTGTTTTGTGCAAATAACTATCGGAGACCTTAAGAAGGGGAAAAGAAACTAAAAAGTATTTTCACCCATATTCTGAAATCTAACTTCATTCGCTTTCTCTCAAAATGGTTTCATTAAAAAGAAAGGGTTTTGGAATACAAGGGATTCAATAAATCTACTCTTTTCGACGCAAGTTTTAACTTTCAATGCAAATTATGAAATATAAAGATGTAGCGTGAAGTTAAATTAAGTGTTTCAGTAATATGTTTCGACGTAATTTTATATTTTATCTTTTCTGCTGTTTAGGTTTTACAGAAAATGGCTTTAGCGCAGAATAAGTTGTTACTAATCTACAGGACTTGAAATGGTTTGTTTTAGGATTATAACATCACACTGCTTGTCAGTGTAGCAAATTGAGTCAATTTAAAACGACATTGATTGTTCAGAATATTTGCTGTTTTCGCTATTATGCAGTGATTTCATTATTTGGAATCGGAAGGTTGACTTTTGTGACGATTTGTTATTGCTTAAATATTACTGTAGTTAATCTTTTAAAAAAGTTTATAATGTCATATGTATTTGTGCGCCTATCCAACTCAGTATTATCGTCAGCATCAAAAATAATAAGTCTTAATAACAATCTGCAGTGACTTAGATTAAGATTTAACTTTAGGTTGTAAAGTATGATTTTTATCATAAGCGAAACAA
>KK117188.1:422644-497674 GCA_000611955.2 Stegodyphus mimosarum
GTGAAACACTTTATTTCCTACTGTTTTGCGTAATTCACATTTTGTAGTTTTTTCTTTACGTGCTTTGCGTAGTTATAAATGCATAGCTATTTATTTCTAAAAAACGATTTCACTTGCAAGGATGCAAGATTTTCTTTGAGCCCATATGCTATGTGAATTCTGACCTGAAGGATACCTTTTAATATTTAATCATGTTACAGCTCTTCCTCTTACAAAACTGTTTCGCTCTTACACGATAAGAAAATTGCGGAAATTCTCGTCTAGCACGGCAATACGGTTTCATTGTAGCACGTTAATGCACATGCGTAAAACCCTCTTACAACACTATGACTGTACGTATTTCGGTAATACGATTTCTATTCTAAACATTTACAAAATTATGTTACGTAGTATGCCATAGTGCGTAATACACAATAATAACCTATATATTTTTACACACAAAAATAAATTCTGGGAGTACCCAACCTCTCAAATCGACATTGTTTTGAAATTAACTCGCGCCCATCATTTACACTGTATGCAACTTGTGCCCCAGGTTTGTAGATTGCATAAATTACGTAATTGTGAAAGACTACTTTTTAAAATATTTTGGGTATGTTACTAATTAGCTTTGTCAGTTTAAAAAGTAATTGTTGCAAAATAATATTTCGGTCCCAAACTACGCTGAGAGTAAGAAGACAACTTTTAAAAGAAAATTTATTTCTTTGAAGATTGAAAATACAATTTTGAAGCCTTTGTTAAAGCGAGAAAATCATATTACGTTATAAAAAGTCTAAATTTAAATACGTAACAGAGAGAACAATTAAAAATAGTTTAAGTTTTCGGGACGCATCCCTATATTTTTATAGGTTCTTAGTTTCGTATGACGCGGTTTCACACAACATTGTATTTTCTTGGAACCTATCTACCTTGTTATAGGAGGGATAACTGTTCAGAAAGAATAAATGTATCAGTTTCATATACTAATGGAATTAGGTTTTAACTAAATTCATAAGGTTCTGTAGGCTTTCTTAGCTACAGAAGTTTTGTACCTGCGTTATAAAATTGCATCTTGTATAGTAACTTTGTATACTCTATCTGGACTGAAATTCACTTGAATTCAAGAATAAATTTCTGCATTCCTCAGACCGACATAATCTTCCGCACTTAATCCATTTGCAGCCTGGCGCTAATCAGCTGATGTAACTGTCGAGAGAAATTTGCTGTAAGGAGAAATTTTGTTTCTTTTGCCCCGATTTGATTGCACTCTTAATCTTCACACCGCATACAGAAGCGTTTTTCGTGGGACAATGCCTGTTTTGCGAAAGCAGTGTTATACATAACATAGTAGCTAATCTGGTCCATATTACTAGGTAACTAGCTTTCAAAAGCGCTCATCAGTATATCTTTTACAGTAAAAACTAGATTTCTATGAAACTGAAAAAAGTGCTAAAAAGCAGAAGCATCAAAGATTTTAATAATTGTTGAATATGCTGTTTCAAAGTAAATGTCTTCAGTATTTGCTCATTAGCGCAACTACTTTGGCACCGTTTGTCGATTTTTGCAGAAAGAAAAGAATAACTTATTACAAAAATTACCTATTATATACATACATATCATTACATGTGTATTTAGCGCTTTAATTAGGTATTTATCCCGAAAACCTTTGAATGAACCTACTTACAAGCAGGTTTTTTTCCCGTTCTGGTGGAAATTTAGGGAAAATCGCTTCAAGAAAAATTTTAGAACAGTTGTTTCCTATAGCAGTTTTGTGACAAAATATTGTATTCCTGCAGGAATTTTATCTAAGTTTCTTTTATTGCAGACAGATCTTACAGGCGCATATTGTAAAACTGAGTTTAAAACAAATATTTCGATTTATCTATAAAAGTTGTTGCAACGTGGAATGTAACATGACAGGAACGCGTAAAAAAACAGGGACGTTGCTTGTTGAATCTGAAGAATTGTTTAGCATGCAGTCATGGAGTTTGGCATATTCTTAAAATTTGGCGACTTCTACCAAGGTAGTTGCGCTAATACATAAGTATCAGTTTTGATTGCTCGCATAAGAAAATTTGTCAGTGGCCTATTTGTGATATTGAGAATATTCGAGTAGGATTTCTGAAATTGGGAACTTACTAATATTAACTTGTGTGAATGTTTCATTTCTGTAATTTGCAGTTTTTTCTGCCTTTTCAAATGTTTATGCATTTAAACTTCGTATTACTAATTTTCATCATGAGTTTTTAAACTTAATTTCAAGAATATTGGTTTTAAGGGTTTCAAAATGTTAATTCAAATGAAAATACACATTTTGCATCTTATTTCTGTAATTACAAATCCACAGTAATTTTTTGTCATCTGAAAGACAGAAAAAGTGTAAAAAAGAAATTTTGAAATTTATTTTATGCGAAAGGTTTTGAAAAGCGGCTATATCGTCGAAACTGATGTGCAAAAAAAATTTAACTAATTCTACGTTTTTCAGCCAAAACAAAAAGGTTTTTTTTAATTAAATTTTAAATTTATTCGCTAAGTATTGATCAAAACATATATAGTAATAATGACGCGAAGGTAAGGAAACATTTTCAATTTTATTTGAAAATGTTTCTGTCTGAAATTTGGAAATTTGTCTGTTGGTTACACTTTGTAATTCAAGCGTACTTATAGTTGATATTAATTTTCAAACTGGCATTTTTTTCGAATAATTTTAATATGTTGAATTAACCCCTAAATAACTTAAGCTAAAAATATAGAAATTACGAAAACTTTCCAACGGGAAAAATTAAGTTTTTCTTCGGACGCATATAGACAAAATACATATATTTGTATGTAAATAATTATAAATTTCTTTATTTACTTTAACTTTCAACCACAACTCCAAATGGCGTTTTGGTTTTGAAGTTTGTAGTCTTGGAAAAAAAAGGCTTGGAATGATTTATATCACGAATTACAGATGCTCATCAGTTAGCCTGATTCTCATTTTTTAGACTTAATTTAGTTAAAATTATTAATTGTTAATTTACTGCTGCGTTAACGCTTCGCATATATATGCATTCCTAAACAAGGGATTATTTCTGTTTGTAACAATTCGTAAGTGATTGTATTTAACTTTTCTCAAGTGCGAAAAAAGATTAATTAAATCTGTATCTTCAGTTCTTTGAATAAGATTTATGTTGCAGTGTCATTAGTCGCATTTGTAGACTTTCTGGGGCATTACGTAGTGTTCTTTTTTAATGTTAATGAAAATGTTAGAATTGGCCTCGGAATGATTACAACCTTAAGCCTTTCTTCAAACTCTTGCCTTAATAATTGTCATAATAATGCCTTATGGGCAACTTACGTAAAAGGCATTCGAGGGGCTCCAGTGTGAGATCACTAAATTAAGAAACTGTTTCTGAATTTGTCACAAAGAATGAAATAAAACTGGCGAACAACTGGCAAGTTCAATACGTTTAGCGATAGACCAGCACATCTCTGTGCAATTGTAACTTTTTAAAACCTAAATTCTAGAGCACTATAATTTGAAAACTTAATTTAAATGATGGCATTATTTTTGAGCGCTATACTGGTTTCCATTATTAAGTTTGAAATATGAGCGCGATTATTTCTGTTAAGAAAATAATGTAGTCACTGATACTTCTAAATTCTGAAAAGTTATATATTGCTGCAAGGTGAAACAGCAGTGACGAAGCTGATCCTCAAGCGTACCTAAAAATGCATGCACTTTTGAATAATGTACCGTTATTTGAATTATAAATAGTTCGACATTTCGTGGCTGTCTGTAGTCATTCCCGGTGCTTGTAAATTTTGTAAAATTCGAGCGAGATGAAACACAAAACATTATGACGACAAAAAGCAAAGTAGTATTATAACAGCCTGAAGAGATCGGACATTTACGTTCTAAGACGACGCAAAAGAAGGCATTGTCATCTTTGCGATAAGGCTGCTTTTGCTCTGTAGAATTTCCCCTTTGGCAGTCATTGGATTAGAGGTAGCTTTTAGCGCTAAGTCTGCCTTTGCTCCCTAGAGTCCTGTTTGGCACTCATTGGATCAGAGATAAAGAGCATCCTATGTCGCCAGATCCAGGTCAAGTATCGAACTTCAACGATCAGGATAGGAAGACGATTCCTACCCTTAACCCTATTCACCGAGTCACTTGGGACCGTGCATAATATAACAGTAGTTACAAAAAATATGTGCCATTCTTTTGATGATGAATACATCAAAATTTTTCATAATAATTGCATAATACTGTGCGGCCTTTTATTAAAATTTTAAATTTTCCGCCTCGGTCAGGATTGAATGCAGCCTTTTTAATTCTTTGAGATGAGGAATTTAAAAATAAGGGGGGAAAGGGATTCCTACCATCGACGTTTCATATTTTTATTATTTGATTGTTATCCCAGGAACTATTTAATTATATATTATCCACTGTTGCACATAGCGTCAAAATTAAATTAGCGTTTGTCGAGTACCAATAATAAGCATTGTTGTACGATTAATTAATATCTCACTAAAAATATGTTAGACCCCTAACGGGCATTAGGAAATACCTGAGATTATAGATTAAAATAATTTTTAGCACATAGAGAAACATATATGGAATAAAAAACATCTAGTACCTTTTTACGTTAAAAATTTTTATACTCTCAGAAATTCCAAGAATGCAGAGGAAAATTATTTGCTCATGCGTTTCTGCTGAAGAACTCCCGGGATTATACTCGAAATTATTTCTTGAGTTTCGACTCTTAACAAAAGAATTTCGCTCAGCTCAAAACGTGATGAATTTCATTATGTGTATTGATTTTCGCCCAGCGGGGTAGCAGAATTCGTAAGCCATTTCACTATCTTCTAATTTATTTCCCATTGTTATCATTAACAGAAAAGTTTTTGCATGCAGGTATGTGTTTCGACGTATTGTATTCAGCTTAGATTTGTGATCTTGAGAAATGTACTTTTCTGGAAGTTTTATTTATTTCGCAGGCCTTATTTTTCCTCCCCGTTGTCATTTTATTGAATCAATTTTTTTTCATTGAAAGTGACCTGAATTGTAATGCCTCCCTGTAAAGGATATATTTTGTGTTATAAAAATTAAAGGATATTTTAGTGTTCCTAAAAGTTCCTTTTATTTTATTATCCAAAAATTAAATTTATGCCTTTTGATTTAAGGCATTTTATATGATAATTAATTTTTGAAGGCATTTTATATGCTATATTAGCTCCTTGGAGCAAGGGAGGAGTAACCCTCCCCAAAATACCCAATTCTTAGTATCGCAAAAGTTCGGATTTCAAGAAACTAAAGTATAGCTTTAAAATTTAAATAAACCATAGATCAGTTATAATTATTATAACAATATTAATCATATTTTAGAACTAATAACAATTTTAGGAGAATTAAAATTTCCATTTACTCACCAATTGAACTGCGTGTTACCATTGTCTTATATCAATGAACTGATATATTTGTCATGTAAATTTTATGTTGTTAACTTATCCTTAATGTGTTTAGTAATTCGCAAATGCTATTCAGCAATAATGATAAATTATGATACATCAACCGTTAGGATATGCTACCTTGAATTATTTCGTATATTAATATTTTGTACATTATTTATCCGAAATTAATTTATGCTGTGTATTAACATATTATTGTAAGATTATATTATATGCGATGTATGCATTATACACAAGCTATAGTCTATTGTATAGATCGTGTATTACATACTGTTAGAATATAAGTAGTATGAAATGGGGGAGTTCAGGTGCAGGATCTCAAACTCTCAGACGCTGTGCGCAGCAAGCACGCAGGCGGATTGCGGTTAAGCTTTCAAGCAGAGCCGCAGCTAAGTGATAAGGAGGAATGTTTTTATGATTCTTAATTTAGTTAATAAGGTGATATCACCGAGGGAGATAAGATGTGTTATGAGTTTATATGTGAACACATATAGTTTATTGTGAGTCATTAGAGAGTTCAGGTACCTTCTGAAAAATCTTCCCATCGCGGGTAGCGAACTCCTCTCATGAGCGAAGTAAATCCCACAGAGTTTGGTAACTCTTCCTTATGAGATTAAATAACGTAATTTCTTATCGGCTTTCGCTTGCAGCTTCCACATATGGCTGTAACTTCAGGTCATCGATTTGATCTTTCTTAAATTCCTTTTTGTTCCAGTGTTGTAACATTTCCAGACTCATAGATATTATGAAGTCTGCCTAAACTTGGCTTTCTACTGAGACTTTAAAAACCATATTTTTCTTCGGCTTTCAACTTTTTACGCACATGGCCTTCTCGAAATGCATCAGAATTACCACGCTCATATTCACCTATCATTCCGTTTGAATTGGACGTTCTTCGTTGCGAAGTCAACCAACTTACGGTGAAGTTCTTTCGCAACGATGTGTTTCTGACCATTTCTGTATAATCTTTCAAACCGTGATTCAAAATTTCTTGCTTCTCCAGGAAAGAATTGTCAAGACAGTTGAATATTTTCATCGTTAATACATAGGTCCCTCATTCGATTTCCCGGAGGGATGATCTGCAATCTCTCTATGCTAATATTCTGCCTCGGTCAAACTCGGAAACTTCCTCGAATGATCCTCATGGTTTTTTACGAGGCATAATGAAGCTGCACACACAAAAAATCTCACCAGAGAACAATTCAAGTTATTCAAAACAGCAATGTTTCCTCCCTTCGTATACGCATTGTAAGGAGCGCTGCAGTCGCCCGTGATGTGTACGTGCTCTGAAATCGTAATCATTTGCATATTTCATCGCGTTATACACATGACGAAAGTTTCATGCTGTTTGAATGCTTCCTTCGTGGTGTTGCGTTTTGGATGGCCGAGAATTTATCATTAAAAAATATCAAAGTTGGATTTGAAACTGATATATTAAATGATAAATATGTACTTGATCGTGATTGTTTCAATGTTCTTTAGCAAAATGAACTTTATTTCTTAAGTAAAAAAAATTATATTCCAATGAAAGTATGTCTAAAGTTAAATAAATGGAAGGATGAAATAATCCGAGTGTGATATTGGATATGTAATTGCATTTTCTCCCAGTTACGCTTGGGGCTAATCGCTTGGGACATATAGCATAAATATGCTTATCTTTTAAAAATTCTAATTGAAAGTTATAGTTGAATCGGTATTAAATGTAGCTAAAATCCTTATTGTACTATAAAATTATTCATGATTTTTGTGTGTATACTGATAAGGCAAAATAAAGTGAATTTCAGTATTTTCACTCATCATTAATCCGAAGCCTATAAGAATCTGTTAAGACTCATGTTTAGGTAAAACTCTGTTGACTCGCTAAAGTTTCTATCCTCTTTTGGATAAAACAGTAATTATTCTACAATGGAACATGCTTAATTAGTATTTACCTTTTAATATTTTAAGAAAATTGTTCTAAGATGGGTATTCTGTACCAAGGTAGTACGTAATGTATTAAAATTTGAATGAATTAGATAGCCTTTGAAGTTTTCTTCTAGGAAAAAGGTAACATCTAGCAACATTAATTAAATCTCAGTTCTATAAAATGCGTAGAAGATTCCTATAATGCAACCTTATACGTACAATTATAAGAAAATGACATATTATTTGGGTGTGTAATTTTGCATTGAAAAAGAGTTATTCCTCATTAAATGGGCATCAATAAACAATATTAGGTGATATGATGAGGATTTTATTAAATTTCAGTATTATGGATGCATGAAAGTTGAAATATAACGTAGATTCCGGTAAAATGCTACCTCTTACTGTTTCTTTGGTCTCTTCTGTAAATATATGTATATTGGTAATAATATGTTATGTAGAGGTACAGTAGTCTTTAACAAGGTTTCGTTACTACGAAATTACGTAGGGCGATCAAATATGAAAGAGCCTTGATTGGCTGAGCGTCGGGATGTTTATTTGTACGTGTTTGGCCAGTTGAAGTCATTAGATGGGGTTGCCTAGAGTCAGGGAACCACACCAGCCGCTTTGTCCCGTGCTTTATTTAGTAGTCCTTACGATGAATGAGAGGAGTGTGCTCATCCTTATTGAGCAATGCATAATTATAAAGTTTTCTCGTCCGTGAAAACATGAAATCAGCCGAAGTTAACCACAGACTACATGCCCTCTTCGTGGAAGCTACCCGTTCATGGTCAAGAGTGAAGGTTTGTTGCAACGAATTCAAGCAAGGCCGTGAACGTGTTGCGAATGAAAGTCATCCCCATCGTTTTCGCACTAGTGCGACTAATGAAAACATTGCACGTGTATGTGAGTTTATCGAATGGGATCTTTTCTGCACAATGCTTCAGATCTTGGTGTCAGCCATGGAAGTGTCCAATAAATCATCACAAAGCGGTTAGGCTTCAGAAAAATATCAGCTCGTTGGTTTCCAAAGTTGCTGAATGAGGATCAAAAAGCTGCCGAGTTCGCATTTCCCAAATTCTTCAACTCGTTTTGAAGAATGGGAACCTTTTTTTTTTTCATGAAATTACGGTGATTCAAAAAATATGGTTACGAGACATAGGAGCATTACACCCCTCCATTAAAGCTTGCAAACATGAATTGGAAAAGGAAAGGTGAAAGAAACCCCTTGAAAGCCAAAACTCGATTTTCTAGCGGGGAAAGTGTTGGCCATGGTTTTTTGGGACTGGAGGGAGGTCTTAATGGTAAATTTCTTACACAGACGTCAGAATATCAACGCAACCTGCTATTGGGGTCTCTTGGACTAAGTTAGGCTTAGCATCGACGCAAAAGACGAGATTGTCCCATCCACGAAGAGTTGATCCTCCACGACAACGCCACACTCCACTTAAAAGCTGTAACACAGCAGAAACTGATGGAAATGCACTGGAAAATGTTTGATATCATCCACTTTGCAGCCTAGACTTATCGCCATGCGATTTCATGTGTTTAGACATCTCAAAGAAGCACTTGGAGACAAGCGAATTGAGTCTAAAGATCAAGTAGAAATATTCATGTGCAACCGGTTAGACATCCACCCAACTTCATTCTACGAGAACGGAATGAAAAACATTATCAAAACGTTGGGTAAAGTGTGTCGTAAAAAGAGATTATTTAGAAAACTAATTTGGAGAAATGTAGATGTTTCCTATAAAATAAATTTTGTTTAAACAAACGGCTGGTTTATATTTGATTCACCCTCGTACATTGGCAAATAAATTGATGAAAACTGATATTCATGAAAGAAGATCCTAATATAAGAAATTATAAAATAGACTACAAGCAAAGTTGGCTAGTGAATTAGGATGGAGCTATCGAATAAACGTATTAAGGTTACGTATTAGAAATAACAGTATGTTCAAACAAAATTTAAAGTCATGAAATGGAAACCGATGGGCAGAATCGTGGAACACTGGATAATTTACCTCTGATTCGATACTGGAAATGTTGATCTTGGGAATATCTTTGTACAGTTGACGTATATGATTATTAGTTTCTTTTGAATGATGGCCGTGAAAGCAAAAATATCTGATTATTAACTCAGGAAAAAGGTAATGAAGTAAAATTTGCATTGTCAGAGCATTTAAAGCGTAAAAATAATGGTATGAATGTAATAAATTGGAAAACTAATAAATTAAAAACTATTAAACGTTAAAAATAATAGGAATGATATCTGTATCAGTACACGAAACGGTGACTATGGTTCTAAAATTATGAATGAATGTTGAGATTTCATTCTAAAAAATTCAGAATAAATCAAGTTCGTTATTAAAGGCAATCAAGTTTCGAAACTAAACTTTGCAATATCGAAGAGCTTTGAAACATGCATTCAGATATAAATTATATAAAAAAAGTATAAAGAAATACCTGAATATTCACGAACTTTTTAAGGATGGGAATATGAGTGAAGTTAATAATTAAGTAAAATAGTAGAACTGGAAATGGTAAGACTATTACAGAATGAAAAATTGTAGAATATGTAAATTAAAATATAACTATAAAATGTAGATTCAGGAATATTCAGTAAAATGTATATGATTAATAGTTAACACATAAAGTAAAATACTTAATTGAAAAATATTAATATGTTGATGGAAGTTAAACATGTGAAAAAACATGTAAAGTTAAGTGAACAAGTAAAATTAAAAGCGTTATTACGATCGAAAATTAGAATAAGCGAGTTAAAAACAGTAAGAAAATGTCCGAGTACGCAGAAAAATTAGCTATTAAGCATATAAAAGGAATTAAAATTACATCTAAAAGTAAATTTCATGGATGTGGTCAGAAAATATAACAAGGTAATTAAAATTCAGGCTATGATGGAACTTACGACCCTTAAATACACGAAAGAAGTTAAAAATTACATCTAAAACTAAATAATATGATAAATAAAAAGTGTCTATTTGAATACTTGTGCTAAAAAATTAAAAGTAAATTAAAATTAAAATGAGTAAACTAAACTACGTAAGTTACTAAAGTAAATTAAAATGAAGCGTATGTTTGTTAAAATGTACGATAATAATTAAAAAAATTGCATCTGAAATTAAGTAAAGATCTTGCGAATCAATCATTTAAAATTGAAAGTAAGAGCGGAAATTCCTAAATGTAGATGTTAAAATAGCTGGAATACGAAGATTAATGCAAAGGCTACAAATCCTAAAATTAAAGGTAATTACCGCCTTAAAATCAATAAAAGATAACCTCTTATCAAATTGTGACGTCATCTTAACTAAATTAAGAAACATAAGAACAATCCTCCTTATCAGCTAGTCGAGCCTTCGCATGCAAGTTGATCCTCAACTTGCCTGCGAGGTTGAGATTATGTTGGTGAACCCTTACCTTTCATACTACCAATATGGCACTTTGTATTTTTTCGTGAAATACAAATACTTCTGTAAAAAATCCTCAACTGTTTCTTGGAAGAGACAGTCTGACTTTCGATTATTTTTCATATTTTGAAGAAACTTAAATTTTTTATAAAATTTTAAGGTCTATGAAATATTTAGTGCTCTCTGCCTATAGACTCGTATAATGCAATAATTGTTATTTGAGTTAAAATAACACGTTGAATAACGAATATTGGAGTTAAAGCGACAAGAATCAGCTTAATATTCATAAATTTGCAGGACTAGTTTCGAAGGTTTAAATGGAGGATCTCTTCAGCTGCAGAAGTGCGAAATTTAGAGATAATAAATGCAAACTATTAGTTATCTCTAAATATTTTAAGTGACTCTTTGTAGAAAGTCCTCAGTTTACGGATTTGTATTGTTCTGTACTAAAGAAACGCTGTGCCAAGTTTCCTTGTAAATGTAATTTGTAATTAAATAAGATAATTCCAAACTAGTGTCTTCTACGCATGTAAACAAACCCACATGGCATACCTCATTCGTTTACGCGACATCTTTACAATAACTCTTGATCTCATTATTTATATGATCGTTAACGAACTTTCCTGTTCCATCTTCTTAACTTTCTTGTTTAGTCAGTATTTAACTTATCTATGGTTTCAAAGAGTATCAGTTCTAATTTTCAGCGCCAACTGCATTGCTATAAGTCTTTACATTAGTGTTAGCCCTTTTTTTTTCACGGAGGAGTCTGTTCTAGTAAATAAGATATTAAGACATCATTAAGTTAGTATTAATTTTTTACTTTTTAAAATTTCCCTATGTAGTCTTTTCGTATGAGTTATTTTTAAGTTCTTTTTTGTTTGAGTTTATTGCAGTTTCTCCTATTTATTTTTCTCCTATTTATTATTTAACTACGAGTGTTTTGTTATTGCAATTCAAGAGCCTTTGTGGTGATGTTATCGTATAGGCGTCACCAGTGGCTTTACGACTCCGGGGCTTGGGTTCGATCCCAAGCGAATGGCTGTTTTTCTCTGTTGTTATGGTACTGTTTTGGTTTAATTCTATTTAAGTCAAGCGTATTTTTATAAATTGCTAATGGCTGATTTCTGTACTCAGTCCTCTCAAAAATTATATTTTAAACATTTTTTCATAAAATTTTAAAAGCTTTCTTTTAAACATCGTATTTCGTTTAAATCATATAAAGGATAATTTTATTTACCACAAAAGTTTTATTACAACTATTTTATTGTTAGATTACTAATCCTGTTAACCAGTATCCTGCGAATCGTATTAGAAACCTGCACGAGGAAAATTAATAGTACTGTAACTCACCAACAGTTAAATACCTATGATCGCTCAGCGCTAATAGTTCTTTAGAATCCCTGGGAAAGGCGTTGGGTCCATTAATGGTATTAATGGTTTTTCTAATACATTTAACATGGATACAAGTAAGGTTTGCCTTAAAGAAAGCCTTCTCCAAAGGCATACCTAAATTTGTAGGTAACATTACATGCTTTCTTTTAATTGAAATCGTTTAACCAGTTCATTAATTTTGCGTATGCTACAGTAAGATCACATGTTTGCATTAAAATATTTATTAACTTCTAAAGATTGAAACAATAAAAGATTATTTTACGAAAATTCATCAGTAGCTTCTCGTAATTACAATTTGAATTTTTGTAATTCTCCTTTTTTGTCTGTCTTTTCGGTTAAGAGTAATCCGGTTAATTGAGGTTTGGTTATATTTCTAAAAATAAATTTAACGTCTAGGATTATCTACGAAAGGGAACTGTCTGTTTAAACTGCTATACGATTTCGCAGGACATATAGATCGATATTTTAGCCATCGATTTTTGTAACGGTAGCAAGAATGATTTAAGATACGATGTAGCCAGTGCGTCTAAAAATATATAGTTCGCTAATACCTCAAGATTTTAGTTATGTGATCAGTTCCCCGATATAAAAAGCGTAACTACTCTTGGTGTGTTTGGTATGCAGTTGAGAAATACTAATAAACTTACTGCATGGAATGGAAAATAAGTTCAAAGATTGAGCGTTTTTAACCCGATTTCTTTTTTCTATTAATATAGTGTGTAAATTTAATAGGTAATTAATTAATTAATTAATGGTAAATATTTGATTTTTTTATTAAATCTTTTTATTGGAAAATTTTAAAATCAGATTTTGGTTTTAGTTTTTCATTATTTAAAACGGAAAAAAGGTTTACCTTATATTTACTATAGTTGTCTTGACTTGATGAGGGCGAAGTTTCGTTGGATATCTCTGTGTATGTGTAGAATTGATGTGGAGAGTACAGGCGCTGAATATCGATTCCGAAAATTCAATACATTCCCTCATATAATGGAAATGCTTTCCATCAGTTATAAATCATGTCAAGAAAATGTGTTATTCTGCATCAAAGTACTGTTATTTCATTTTACGTTAGAATCAATTCGCTTTCTGCGAAAACCTGCTGTGACTTATTTTCTTTCATTCTATTTTATCAGATTGCAGAACTTCAAAAATAACAAAGTCTAAAGAGATGGCTATTCAGCTTTAAAGATAACTTAATCGTAGTCTCTGACTGCATAGAATCATTTTTGTTTTAAGGATATTCTAAATTTTTGAAAACTTTTTTTAAGGATATACAATGTGCTCCATCATCTTAGGGCTGCTTCTCACACATAAATTTCCATACAGCTAGTTCTAAAGCATGCTGTATTACATAGATATCCGTACCTTGATGTCCAAAATATGCCTTTCAGGACAAGGGTATATGTCTGTCTGAATGCTACAATTTTAAACAGCATTCGTGAAATATATTAAAATTTTCACTATTGTCACCACACTGTTATGAGCAGAAAGCGCTTCCTTTACGCGATTAGTGGTATATTTCGATTCATGATTGGTTTCTTTAGAGGTCTAGATATACTCCTAATGAACAAAAAGTTTTGAAAATGAGAATGGAGAACGTAATTATAAAAATTTTCTGCTCAGTGTTATACCAGTGCAGTTGTTAGTGAGCGGATTCGAAGGACTTAGGTGGAGTCACCTTTAAACGAATATCTTGTGTAAAACCTTTTAGTTTTGTTTCCATTGAGAGCACCCATGTCAGCGCGCACATGCTCGCAATAATGAATTTTCATATTCATAAAGCTAATCTCTAAAATGGTATTCAAAATAATTTCTAAATAATTTTATTGTAACTATTTTTTGAGACATTTTTATTTCTTAATTAAAAAACTTGAAAGAAACCAGAAATGCCTTAAAAACATCTATTTTCAGTAAGTAATGTGTTTTATGAAAGAAATTGTTTTGAAAGCCATTTAAATAAATATATTGCTTAAAGTAAAAAAAATGAAGATTTAAATAATTTTTTATGAACTTTCTCCCAACAGAGAATACTTGCAAATAAACTCTTAAGCAGAGAGAAACTGATGTAATTTAATAATTTGGTAGAAAAACCCAGTTCTGAAATACTACGTGTAGTAATGTATTAAGCGCTGGAATCTATTATCACGTCACAATCTGAGAAAAGTTGTTTCTTCATTGGACGAACATTTCCAGCTTTCTCTATATTATATGAATGCAATTTTATTAGAATACAGTTAGTTGTTATATTTTTCTTTTCGCTTTTTCCATGTATCAAAAGCATCTTCTGGGGAAAAATTTTGATATTTGTATATGTTATGTCGTATTTTCGTCTACAGCTACTGGAATACACCTCTACCGAAAAGATTTGATTAGATTAAGTACATAACTGCGAATAAAAAAGTGAGATCTTTCGTCGATATTCTTGAGCTTTCGCTGATAACAAAATCCTCTTGCAAAAATCAGTTCTTCCTTCGTTTAGAACCTTCCCATTCCGTTTCCGGCAGCTTTCGTGATCGCGTGTCAGGTGGGTAGAACTACCCAGTTCTTGTTGCACTGCGGAGAGAAATCTTAATTTAAGTTGTTGTTCTTTTTTTTTTGCAGTTTAAGAAGCCATTTTGTTACCTGTATGTATGTCTTTTTATAGTTGTATACTTATTCTCCTATCCAACTTGAATCATTTCTTCGTGTATTACTGCGGATAGGTTTATATGTACTGTACACTTTTTATTCCTGTTTGAAAAGAAAAATTTTCTAATAAAATACCTGTTTTTACAACGAAGAATTCAAATCATTAGATCATTGACACAAAGATAACAAAATAGAAGCGAATTTTCTAATGCGTGTACTTCTAATCTCAATTTTAGGAAAATTAAGTCGAACTCTATTGACCTGGTACAACTAACTCCAGTTTCAAAGGACCTCCATCTCGCCAGTGGATAATGCCGCTAAACTCTGTTCTTATCCAGTTCGAGTTTCTATGTGAATGCGCTAGCAGCATTGAGTTTTTGTGGTCGTGAATATGAGCCAATTTTCCTTGTCCACGAAAGCATCTCATTTAAAGTACATTATCTGTGCTTTAACGGATTATCGTAGATTCTTGCGAGCAGACTGGCTGCGGAAGGAGAGTTTCTTAGTTCTTTTTCGTGTAGCAGTTGTCCTAAAACGTTCTTCACGAAGGTATTCTTTTTGTAGCAGGTAGGCCCTCTTCTTGTTTCAAGATAACCAATTAATCAGAAGAAATCATCGAACGTCTATGCCTACCAGTGGCCAAGTGATTAATCCGTAGTACAATGGTAATTTAACTGGTTTCAAATCCGGATGAACAGGCTGGCTACTTGGATTTTTTGGTAATTTTTACAAGCTGTAAAGTAATGCGAGGCAATTTTCCCTAGAATGCTCCTCTCAGGCAGATAGTCCCGTGTTTTGCTTTAATCAGTTAAGCGGACCTGAACATCTAACGATCTACCGATCTTTGTTTCGCATATAGGAAGGTGAAACATGTTTCCATCGATTTGATTCCTATGCTAGTTTTACCAGAGTTGCTAACTATTTACTCTTTTGCACTATATGCGACTTAAGTGCTCATAGTCAATTATTTCGCTAACTACTTAGCAACTACAACGCATTTACGCAATAGCTATTCTGTGGCAGCTAATTAAATCTGTCAGTATGAACTTGTCTGTAAATAAATAAGTCTTTCAAAAAATCGGTCAAAATTTGCTGCCAAATCTCTGGAGATATAAAGTTTTTGATCTCCAAAGACTAACGTTGACACTATCTCGCAGCATTTTGAAATTTCGGAAAGTTGCGAAACTGCGTTGCATTGCCAAATGTATTTATATATTTTAAATCGCCAAATTTAGGTTTGTAATTGCTTATCAGCAAATTATTTTTTTCTATAAAGTAGAAAACTGCTCCTGATTTGCGTGTGATACGGAAACTGGAGCTCCTTACACTGAAATTAAAGCTTTTATTTAATTCGATACATGTAATTCTTATGCAGTATTAGTTTGACAGTTTCTCATCTTATACCTAATTAGCTTATTAATTGTTATGGGCATTTGCATGAAAAGTATATCTTTTGCACAACATAGACCTTCAATGTGAAACACTCTTCTTGCACTGAGACTATAGAGTCATTGCGTTATTTTGAAACAGGGCGCATGAAAAATCTGTAAGGTCCTCGCTGGGTTTCGAATCTTGGAACTCTTGAATACGCGTCAAGTATGCTTTCAATTACACCACGAAGGCGTGCGGAAAGGAGGGAGGAAAAATAACTTATAAGATGTTTTTAAAAAGTTTCGGAATTCTGGCTACACTTTTCAAATTTTAATTTTTTTCCTGGACTTTGGTAAACTTATTAAATTAGTTCATATTGATGAAAAGAATATTCTTGCAAGGAATAATATAACAAGTGACAGAATCTTAGTAAAACAAATATCTCTCTAGTCACTTATAATAAATAAAATATAAACGATTGAAACTCGTGTAAATTAAAATTCTACATGGATCTATTTATTTATCGATTTATGTTTTTCTTTCAAGGTTAGTTTATTTGAATACGACAAAGAACACCAGGGCTATGGTGGAGACATTCTAAGGGAATTGGCTCGTATTCATATTACATATGGGGAACCACGAAAATCAATTATGTATCTAGCTCATTCGTCTGGGTTCGAACGCAAGACGAACTACCAGTATTCGGCAGTCTCTAAAGCTCAGCCACTATTTTCGTTTTAAGAATGTCATCTGGGGACTCTGGAAATGGCATTCTGAAATTTTAGAATATTTTAAAAAAATGCTATATAACTAGATATCGATATATTTGTAATGTACAGCATTTTAGCGTGAGACTTTTATATGAGTAGATTACATTATTAAGAGATAATTATATCAAACTAGGCACTAGGCTTAGTTATGAAATTTCTAAACTCTTGTTATACATATAATTTCAAAAATGCTGAGAGTTCAAGCTTGTCAAGCCTTCTTTGTGAGTTTCTGCGACTGTGTGTATTTTGAACTGAAATTTCAACTGCTCATGAACGCACTCTTGAAGTATATGAAGTTTTCACAAATACTTGAATGAAGTCAAGATATTTATATCAACATATGAGCTTTCACTTGTCCTTGCAGTAGAGGAGGAGGAGGAAAGAAAGAAGAATGGGCTTCCCAATATGATCAAATGAAGTAGAATTGTAGAGATTGTTTCCATTATCAATTTGTATTGCTTTCTACTTTTCATATGTAGAAAAATTAGAGGAACACAGAAATACAAGTCACAGTAATTTGGAAGGTACTCGGAATGAACTAATATTTGGTTTATATAAAGTGCGGTAAGAAGGCGCAGATAATCTCAAACTAAAATACATGGAAAGGATTAAATATTTAATGTCTTCTGATGTACGTCATGAAATGCTATGTGGAACAAAGCCGCTAGATGATAGCTGCTAGCCTAGTGAAGGTACTTTTAAGGGTTAAATGGCTTGAAGTGCTTATTTAAAATTTGCTGTTGGACTAGCGAGAGACATTTTCGTGTAAAGTCATGCCAGAAATTTGTCGTAATATCTGCAAACAGAAAGGATTTTTATTTAAATACAACTCTTTTTTGGATAAAGAGCTCATTCTGATATATAGATGTAAGTTTTCTGCTGTGCCTTTTTTTTCCTCTAGCGGCTATTATAACAACATCAAATCTTACTTGAAACACTTTTAATTAATATCAGAATATGTCATTAGCTCTTTCAGTCTCAATACACTTATTCACAAGAGCACTTAAAATTTTAAAAATAATGAGTTATCGAAAGTTTGTATTAATGCTTCAAATAATTTCCGTATCTCCAAAATTTCATACATTTTCTCACATGTTAGTGGGTTTCTTAGCTCAGATAAACGCACGTGAGTGTTATTTGCCTAAGGGAAATAACACCTTTTAGGAAAGAGGAAGGAAAGGAAACATTTTCCCTTAGAAATATTTACCTTAAAAATGGGGAAAGTTACGTAAACCTCATGGAACCGTCCCATTCGGCAGAATTTAAACCCACCTTGAACTACCAGTATTCAGCGGTGTTTTATTCGGCCACTGGTGGATTTTTTATATCTAAGAGGCAAAAGTGTACTGTATTATTCGATTACAGAAAATACACTAATCCTTATCTGTCTGTAGAAAGAAATACGTTTACGTTATATTTACGCTATATGAGGGAAATGATGAAATCCTTATGCAGCCAGACAAGAACATAGTTCGGCCGAATTTACCTGTATTTTGAAGTTTTGATCATTTGTACACTGAATGGGTATAGAAAGAGAAAAGTGGGCCTAAAAACAGTAGAAATTGAAAGTTAGGGTATTAAATTTTGATTGTATTTTATTTTGAAAGCTAAGTTAGAATATATATTTTTCTGTTAATTCTTCTGACAATTTATGTTGTAAAACTGAGTAGTTCTGCATTAAGAGTAAGGCTACTGAGATTGATTAGCAAAGCCGCAGCTGCACGCTTGTAGTTTGGTCTTTGATACCGTATCCAATGCTAAACTTGTTAATTACAGCCGTGTTTTGTATATTTTCTATCTGCGATGTTAATAAAATCAAATTTTCATGGAACATGGCATAACTAAAGCATCTCTTTCAAAGTACACAGCAAGTTTGCTTTAACAAAGTACCTCTGACGAGCATATACAAATACCAGAAATAATTTAAGGTGACTTAGCGAATTTAAGATGATATGTATATTTTATGTCCCGTACTAAAAACATAAAATACAGCGCACTAAATATAAGATATGCCAGTAGACGAAAACTGGCATATAATAATGGAGTCATCTAAACATTGGAGAAAATTTCGTCAAATATTTTCATTGTGGGATTTGCCTGTTTCTAATGTTAATTAGGTTTTTTAATTGCCCTGCAAAACGTTTGCGTGTGTATTTGTGTTTTGCTTTTCCAAAGTAAACAATAAGAGAAAGAGGCTGAATACTAGACAGCATTGTACCGCTGCCAAGGCGTGGTTGTCACACATTTCACCTCGGAAGAGGAAGTTCTTTATCACATTTCTCTTCGACTAGAGGATGCGATGTACTTGTTTCAAGAACTCTTTGCTGACACATTTTTTCATCTTCCAGTGATTATGACAGCCTAATTTGTCTTTTTTGGAAGATTTTTACTCTTCTCTTTTTGAACTTTCTAGTTCTGGTGCGTATTTTGGATCGTCTTTCCGCACATTCTCTCTCGTTCTGTGGGCCGTCATCAATCAACTTGTTCTCTAAAGTTGTGTTTACATTAGGAATATGACAGCGGAAATATAGTTTTTCGTATCCAGTTCCTGCTCTCCTTTTCCACTACGTATTCTTCATTAGAATGAATGCTTTTATAGATGGGATGACCGTTTTGTAGAATGCTTGTAGCTATTTTCAACTGGAAAACTCCACACGACAAAACATTTGTCGTACATATACCTGTGAGTTTTATTTCTTTAGTATGTTGCTATAATTTTTAAATATGTGTCAACCACCATGTTTCAGTTATTAAATTTGGGAGTCTGGAATTTGTTTTCAAGAAAATCTTTAGCAAACCAGTCAGGCTTATCTTTTAATTCTAATTAGTCGAGTTAAGTTTAGGTTAATTCAGACCAAAGTTACGTGATATCTAACTTTCGCATAATAAGCCTAAAATAATTTCTTGAGGAGGAAAGGTATCTTTGTGTGAAGATTTATAAAAAAATTATCATGCCATATAAGCAGTTGTTTGTGAAAATCCTTTAAACTGTATTACTTAATATTTGACTTATATTGCAAAATACCGGAAAGCTTAATATCTAGAAAATAGTCTCCTGCATTGAGTAATGACCATTCTATCACGTATGTATTTTTCCTGCGGCATATTAAATATTTTAAATCAGAATTTTTAAAATATGTATTACAATTACAAATGAAAATGAATAAAGTAAAATCTAGTTAATTTAAAAAAATTGTTTCGCAGCGATCCGTGTTTCGTGATTAAGTTTTTAATCAAGAAAACATATATAGTAGATGAACTGCTTAGCTATGAACAATAGAAATTTTCGCTTGATGTCAAGAACAAATATTTCAATTGTTGGTACTTAAAAATATTCATCACTTTCAAAATTGATTAAAACAGTTTGATAGTGCTGAGTATTTAATATATCTTTAAATAGTGATATTAGTTTCGTGTGAAATTTTTACAATTATTTAAAAACTGGTTTGTTAGAATTTTTCTAAAAGGAACTAAATCAGCAATTCAATTTTCATCTGAATTTTTGCTTTCCTTCTCGTATCAAGGACTCACTTTTCATGGCATTAGCCTTATACTAACTTTGTTGATTTCTTGGATAAAAAGCTGTATCTTTTGGTTTAATTTTGTATTTTTCAGTTGAATAAAGATGAGCCATGAGGTCGTAGTGGATCAAGTCACGCAATAACCAAGACTTGTTTTAGTAGTACAGATTACTCTTTAAGCTGAGCCTTTTTTGACGTCTTAACCATATAACCAGGTTAGTTACGGTAATATCTAAACATCATCGCTGATTACAGTAACGTACTCTTTAACCTTGCATTACTGCTGTTTGTGCAAATGAATAAAGAAGTTTGATCTGAAAGAATTGCTTATATACGGGTAATAATGAGCAGTGTTTGTTCTTCTGCTTTTCTCTCTTCTAAACCAAGCATTATTCGACGTGTCGATTTCCCTGCGTTTCTCCATTAATTGCTTCAGGTGTGATTATAATCCTTGAGTAATAATGATAGTAAGAGTTTGGGTATTTAATTACAAACTAGTTCAAATGACGCACAGACTGAGATTGTGGGAACTCGATCATATGTCATAAAATTTTTATCTGTAGCAGCTGAGTGCTCATTATGCGTTGCTAATATTAGGCGACTTGAACAGGCGCCATCTAATCCCTGTGTGTTTTCGTTTTCCGTGGATAGGTGCATCTACATATTGAAACTCCTTAAATAGATTGTCATGAACGTTGCAAATTTTCATTTGGATGGATAAAGCGCACTTCCTATAATTGGCTCAGGAATTAAATTTGGGGTAATTAGGTGTGACAGTTGTGCTAAAATATTAATCACCCGCATTACGAAAACTTCGGTCCTCATCAATTATACTTCACTATGTTTAGTATCGACAGGGCACTGTGTATTTTTGTTCCATTTTTTAAACACAATTTAGATTCTTTTATGCGAATTGTAGCTTATTATCAAAGTAAACGTTGTGCCTGGACTAACATTTCCATCCTTAGGTTCGTTTAATTGATACCTTATATTTCTGAAGATATTCACCGTTTAGATGCTTTCTATTCAAATTGCACTGAATACAAAACCAATCCAGTGCATAATTATATCCGTGAATGTTAATTTAATGAGTTTCCAAAATCTTGTGTATTCCTATAGGAACGTGCACAGCAATAGAAACGTACAAACCTTCATTAGTCCTGAGAAGATTCCGCACAGTTTTTACAAATGAGCATCTTACTACGGGAAGAATAATTTACTTTTCTCACAGGTAAGTACACATACGTGCACATATATGCATATATGTGCATGTGTGTGTACTTAACTACATGCTTCTTTTTAACCATGTGGAAGATGGACTACTTTAATGAACAATTAGCGACTTTCATGTTTAAATTTTAAAACATTTTGTTTTAAAAACTATTGCTGTTCTATTACATTATCTCATGGCACCAACCCCCTGATGGCCTTCTACGAGATATGTAAGATTTTTAGTTTTTATTTTTTCCCAATTTTTGGTGTATTCTATTTGTTAATATTTTAAAATTTTTTGTCCTTTTATTGACTTCTGGTTTTTTCTTTATACTTTAAAATGTCGACTTCTGGTTGTTCCGAAAAGATGATGGAAAATTTATTCATTGTGTTTTATGTGTTTATAAAATATAATATACGTAATTATGTGTTATGCGTATGTGAACTAGGAAGGAGAGAGTTTCCATTCCTTTAACATTCTGAATTTAAAAATTGTTTTTAATATTTAATATTAGTGACACATTTATTTCTCATATTCGATTGGACCGGCCGCAGCTATTTTTGCCATCGTGGCGGAAAACGTCTATTAGTAGTACAATATACTACTAATAGACTCTACAATATACTACTAATAGACTAATAGACTAATTTTTCACTTATTTGTCACAGCATTAAGCCTAGCGCCTCAAACAATTGCCCATAAAACCTGCCCTTTATGTGCCACTTGCTGGGTTCCATAGCTGTATAAAACCGACAGTTGATTGTCCTCATATTTCGTAGTATTTCATGATGTGTACAGAGTTTAAAATTCAATTTTAAGTTTCTTAAATGAAAAGACAAATTTAATGTTCATTTCATTCATTTCGAGTATTCAATTTTAGTAAGACACGTTTATGAGTGTGCTGGACACTGCCATTTGATTCTTCATTCTTTAAAACTTTTGTGTGTATATGTTTCAAGTTATAGTGACTCTATAGAAGATGATGATGGCTTTTGAACTGCGCGCTCTTTCCTTGTAAAACTTGTTCGTATCTCATTCACTTGTAGAGCTTTCAAAATCCGCTGTAACGTCAATGAATTCCGTGACGTCTAAAACCTGATTGTTCGACATTCCCTGGAAATATATTTTAGAAATAATTTGAATCGTTTCTAACTTTATCGTTATCTCATGTATGTGTAAGCCCCTTTCGTACGTAATTCGTCTTCATTTAACAAAGTATCATTTTGTAATATCAGTAGTCCCTACTTCATTATCCAAGGTGTAGTTCTTCGAATTTGAACTTTGGATCTTTATTGTGCAAAATTCTATATTATAATCGATGGAGAATGCTCATGAATTATGAGTTAGTCAGCGTTCGTTGTCAGGCTCTTATGGTACTGAATATTTTGCCGTCTCCATCTTTTATCCCTTGCTTGAACTTTTCTTGGTCTTTGTTAAAATCTTACATATCGCCATTGATGGAGCGCAAATTCGGACTTGCTAAGAATGATATGATTTGACTGCTTGAATATTAGTTTTGAAGTGCATTATGCTTCAAAACAAACTCGTAATTTAATCGCACGGGAATTGAATTTTATTTTGCATTTGTAATGCATATTATTTGCGAAGACTGAGAAATAAAACCATACAGATACCCCATCAATAGCCGAGTAGCTAAGATCGCTAAATGCCGGGAGTTCCACCCAGGTTCGATCTCAGCGAACGGACTGCCTGCATGGGTGGTTTCCGCTATTTTCCCTGCTTCGTGTAACATGAATAAAAGCCAGTTTTCCTTAGAAAGTCTTCCACGAAGGCATCCCTCATCTTATATAGATAGTCCGAGTATGCTTTGCCATAGTTGAATAACCTACCCTTATAACCGGAAGTTGAATTTATCATCGCTTACAACATTGTACACATAAGCATTGACATAGCGGTATTAACCAAACTAGTTCTAGTTTTAAAATCGCAATAGATATCCGTTTTTATAAATATTTCATCCTAATCGTTGGTTAATTGAGGCAAAGCATATGAAGCTTTCTAAGGGATAGTAGCTGGTATTTACATTACACAAGGAGGTGAGGGAGAACATGTAAACTCCGTGCGCAAGCCTCACTAGATTTCCCTTCACAGCGAACTGCCAGTGTTCAACGGTCATATGCATTCACCCATTGGCGAACACCCATCTTAATGAATTCAGTTATTCCTGATTGAAGCATTCGTTATAACGTGTTATGTATATATAATATTTCCACCGGTAAGTAACATTTGGAAAATTCAATTAAATTATTCCTCGTACTAAACATTTTCAGGAGGTAGTACATTTGATGAAATTAGATTGACAGTGTTTACCAAGTAAAAAGTCAAATTGGGGAAGTAGTTTTGAAGCGCTCGCTCGAGGTATTAATCATGCGAGAAGCTGCAAGATGCTAGGGGGAAAAAGGTACAAGCCAGTCGAACGTCTCTAGATCTCTAGCGAAACAAAGCGTTAAGGAAAATCGATGAACGAAATGTTCACCAGTCTGGATCACATTCTGTTTTATATACTTTGTATGATTCTGGAGAAGAAACGTAAGAATGTCCTCGCAAAATCTGAGGAGGGGAAAATAATGTTGGGAGAAAAGCCTCGAAAGAATGCTCCAAGCTCTTCTGTATTTCGAATTGTGTTTGAATTTTCTTTAATTTT
Organism: Stegodyphus mimosarum; assembly: GCA_000611955.2. Taxonomy (NCBI): domain Eukaryota; kingdom Metazoa; phylum Arthropoda; class Arachnida; order Araneae; family Eresidae; genus Stegodyphus; species Stegodyphus mimosarum. The sequence goes on from KK117188.1 coordinate 446,968, forward strand.
AGAGTATACGTTCGAAACACTCATCGCATGCTGATACGGTATACGCTAATAGGAAAATTCCTTCCAGAAAGAAAAACCATATATTCACATCAGGTTCTATCAAAAAAGTCTTTTCACAGAAATACTTTTCTAGCTACGCTTCTGTACTCCAGGCTGTATTAAGTTGCTTCTTATAAATTTTCTCCTTGCAAGCGAGGATTTTGAGATTTTTTTCAAATATAAAAAACTAAGGGCCATTGAAGTTTTATTAAAATTTACTGTAGTATTGGCAATGCCGGTGACATGAGTTTATTGCACTTGAAAGTGAGTCGTTTTGTTTTTAGTTGCTAGTGAATTAATATGTTTTGTAGTTTATGAGAATTTTTGCTTGCAACTTTAAGCAATGTAATTCTATCCATTATTTCAGATTCCCTGAAAGAAGATTTATTCAACATGCCTTTTCAGTTATTTTATAGTTTCTTCGTGTTATCTAAATCCAGAATTTCTGCAGAGAGAGAACTGTTTCTGATTTCACATTAAATGTTTTTTACGCATTAATTAATACTTATTTAAAATTTCCAATATTTTTATCATTAATATTTACAAATATATGCATTTCTAAATATTATAAACTTCTGAATGTTATATATTATATTTAATAGTTTTAAAATTGTTCTCAAACTGATTGAACACTTTCTATTTATATAATATAATTTATTTTCTTTTACCTAATAGTTTTTCAGTTCTTTCCCTTACGCAGTTTTGTTGAAAGGAATTGTCGCTGAATTAATCGCATTGCATTAGCTGAAATGTTAGCCGTTGTTTTCGCGTTTAGTGAATTCAGATTGTTATAAACAGATTGTTAATTTAGATTGTTTGTTTGTTAAAAACCGATGTGAAAGATGGGACCTAACACTTTTTTCTCATCAGTAATTTGCTAACAATGTATGTATAGAAATTAGTATCGCTCGAATCATTTTCAACATTTTTATTAAAATCTTTTTTCTGAATATTCTGAAGATTTCATACTTGAAATTTCATTTATTATTTATTTAAAATTTCACCTCTGAACATGCGTCTTTTATTGTAATTTATTTTGCAACGCCAAAAGAGAATTTTGGGAAATTTTATGTCAGTATTTCCTTTATGAAAGTCATTTTCGAAACGATATCTTTTGCCCAGGTTTCAGGTTAGTTACTTCCTTTCTCAGTAATGCGCAGCCCAATCTCTATAGCGTAATTTCGAACCAAAAAAAAAATCGTTTCTTTTAGTCATATGATTCTAATTTTATTGGAAATTTAACAATTTTTGAGACCTTCAGAATTCCTTGGGACTAGGTAAGTCTTTTAAAATTTATCCTTATTAATTCATATTGTACTTTAAAATTTTCTATAAAATTTATCTTTTTGTTTTAGTGAATGCCTTTGTTTTGAAATTTCGTTTTAGTCGAAGCTGATATTACTATAAAATTACCGTTGTAAAAATAAATTCTTATTTAAAAAATGCTAAATTAAGATCATTTAACCATACTTTATATTGCTTCGAGTGTAAATTTAATATGCTGATGAAGTTCATTTCATCTGATCTGCATCAAATACTACGAATGGTATATGCAGCTGTCAAAATGTGTTATATAAAGTTAAGAAATGGGTACGTCAAAATGCATTAGGAAGTTTTCTTGTTTCCTTCATTTTCGTCTTTAATCATACTTCAGTGTAGAATGTACAGGGTGTCCTATAAGTTTAGACACTTTTTTTAACAGAGTTGTATAGCGTAAACGAAGATATTTGAGTAAGCTTGCACTTATCAGAAAGGCGGATTTATTTTAGCGTAACAATTAATTTTAGCTCTTTGAGCTAAATTATATCAGTATATGGTGATGTTACTATCATGCTTTTTGTAGAATAATAAAGATTATACAGAATTTGTTCCTTTGAAGCCTCGCTAGTGGCTAATTGCTTTAGACCGCTGAATACTGGATGTCTGACCTATGTTTAATCCCAGGTGAGCTCTGCGTGGTCGTTTTCCTCGTGTGTAATGGATCCACCAGCGGCCGACGAATAAAGTTACTGAACACTAACAGTTCGACCAGGATTCAAATCCGGGCGAAGGGCTGGCTGCTTGGTCGTTTCGTGGTTTTCTTATGTGCAACGTGGATACGAGCCAGCTTTCCATAAAGTGTCGGGAAGGCATCCCACCTCTTAAGCAAATAGCTATGGGGTTCTTTTTCATAATCAAATAAACCAAATCAAGCCAAGTCAAACCAAACTCCATTTGTAACGTGTATACCAGCCAGCTTCCCTTAGAAAAGTCCTCCAAGATGTCATCCCTGCCCTTAGGCAGATAGGTTGTTTTGGGTTTGTTATAATAGGACAAACCTGAGGGGCAATCTATCTGCCTGAGGGGAGAGATGCCTTCGTGGAAGATTTTTTTTAGTTTCTAGGATTAGTCTTTGTGTGCTTAGATATATTTCGAAAACCTTATTCATTTAAATTAGCGAGCTTATTACCCAGTTACTACTAACAACGTCTCAGTCATTTATGAGCGCTCTATTTCTAATTGTCTTTTAAATTTGTATACTTTTGGCGATATTAAAGATGCAACATCTATCGAGGAACACTGAACTAAAATATACCTCAATGTCTACTCCCAACACGCCACTTTTATATGCTAATTTATCGATTCTATTTTTATAATGTTCTTAAATTTATGGAACATCGTATGTTGTATATTTTTTGTAGGAAAAAAAAAGTTTACCGTAAATGTGGTTTTACGTGATCCTAGTCCAGAATATTATGGCCTTTCTTAAAAAGAAAAGCTTTGATCCTAGTTATATCTTAAGGGAAATCGTAGGTTCAATAGCAAAGTATTATTTCATTTGTAGGATTTAAATTTAAACTGCCTCTTATTTCAAATAGTTTAATCGAATAAGTTTAAAACAAAGTGAAAACTTTTATTTGTTCTTCGTCCTCTGAGAGTTCACTAACTGTACGTAAAATTTAAGTAGAACAGCCGGTGCTTCTTACGCGGTTGCAAATAAAAGATAAATTAAGTTACTGTCAACATTAAGATAAAAATTAAACTGTCAAAGACTGCCTACCTAGCAAACGGATCTTGAGGAATTTCTAACTAGTTTCTTTCCCAGTATAAAAAAGTTATCAATTATTCTACCTTCAGGCAAACGTAATATAACTAAGCAGCTAGAACTCGAACGGTCAAAAAGATAACGGGCGAGCTGTCGTAGCTAATTTTTAACTTTAACTCCTTACAGTATCTTTTTAAATGATCTGCTAATATTAATTTACATCTTCTGAAGGAACTGAGCAAAAGCGAGAGTTTCAAAAGAAAGGAAAAAAGTGGAAATGAAATTGGTTAATTAATGCTCAAAGTCTTATATCTTAAGTTTTCCGAAACATTCTTTTTCATCTTAAAATTGTATAATCTTCTGAGTTTTTATGCAGTTGCTGCTCCAATGTGTTCTTCAGATTACCTTTCGAAACTGCCTCTTCTCTTGATGCATTTTTTAAAGTCTTTCCTCATCCACTGAATACCCTTATTTCCTCGCATATTTCTTCCTTTTTTTTAATTGATTTTGTTATCCGAAAACCGAAAGGAGAAAATTATGCGAGTCATTTTATTTTCGAAGAATGCCATTGCAGTAAGAACATGGTAAATGAAAAGTACTCATGAATAAATTACTGGTAACTATATAGAGCCTCATCCTGTTTGGTAACATAAACTAATGGAAACTTCGGAAGACGTAAAACTAATTGTCGCTGTCTTGGAGTTACAACAAAGGCGTGGGGAAAGTATGTGGAAGACACTTTTATTTAACTCTGATAAATTAGCAGAAGACAGAGCTTGTGCTTACGAAACCAGCTGCATGTATTGCCTAACTGAAAAATAATGAATAGAAATTAAGTAAACTGTAAGTTAGGCAGACAGAATGCGCATACGTTGGCTGAGATCTAAAATCGTTGGGATAAGCCTGTAGAATCATTTTCTTTTTTTTAAAAAGCCGGAGACATGAAAAATGCGTATTGCCCTTGCCGGGACACGAACTCGGGACCTCTCGAATACCCTGGAGTATGATTTCAATTACACCACGAAAGCATGCAGGAAAGAGGGAGAAAACACCTTATATACTTCCCTTTTAAAGGGCGAATGGGGATTAGGGAACCCAGTTGACAAATCCTGGTAGTGATGAATTATCGGCCATAAACTTTTGTTAGTTCGCGGGGCCAGTTGTAGATTTATTATTTTTTTTTAAGCAGTAGACGTGAAAAATGTGCAGTGCCCTCGCTGGGACTTGAACCCTGAACCTCTCGAATGCGCGTCGCGTGTGCTTCCAATTACACCAGGAAGGCATCCGGAAAGGAGGGAGAAAATACTTTATATGCCTAATCGTGAGGCCCACCAACGGCCGAGGGGATAAAGCCGCTAGACACATGTATTCCGATCCGGGGCTCGAATCCCGGCTAATGGGCTGGATTCATGGGCGTTTTCCTGATTTTTCCCATGTTTATCGTGTATACAAGTCAGCTTTCCTTAGGAAGTCCTCCACGTAGGCATCTCTCCCCTTAGGCAGATAGCTCTCGAGTGCTTTGGCATAATTAAATAAACCAAACCAAGCCTAATGGGGAGAATAACGCAACGTCGCAGATAAACTGCTATTAAGAGGTTCAACTAATAGCATAACCTACAGCAGGCAGAACACGCTCTGATTCTACAATCTAAAACCTTCCTTTAAATCATCTCTTTCTACTTCTTTTGAATACGCGTGAACTAGAAATTAGCATTGTGGCAGAAAAACAAGAAAGAGAATAAAGATAATTAATAAAATAACTGTTTAGTAAAATTAAATAAATCCTTGTCACTATGACAATATTACTTCTTTAAAAGAAACGTTCTAATAAGAATGCATAATAATCTTACCATTACAATATCTGACGGATAAGAGACGATAAATAATGGTAACTGGGCCGTTAGATATCGGCTGACGGCTCAGTCACCGCAAAGGGCTCAATTTATCTCGTATAGCCCCCGAGGCACCTCACATGAATGAGTCTTGACCGCAGTTCCCAAGAGGAACATCGGAGGAACAAAGCAGAAGGGGGGAAGAACAAAAGACTCGGATTTCAAAAGCTTGAACGCATTAGTAGTAAATAAAGCTACAGTGAGCTAGAACGTAAATAACAGAAGTAAAGTGAAATGACATGTTTGGTAAGCTTAACGAAGAATCTGCATAAATACTTTTCAGATAACTGCAAGGGAAAATAAATTGAATATGCTGATACAGAAGTGCAAATACAAATTCAGTAGACTGATTAAAAAGAAATAATCAAGGGAATGTTATTTACCAATAAATTAGCCTTCAAAGGGGAAACTGTGTGCAACAGACGAATGGGAGGAATTATGCGAATATTTTTAGAATTTTCCAAATCTAGCGCTAAAACGCTAGAGGTAATACTCAAAGAAATATATAAATTTTTTCTTTTGCATTTATGTGTCATCATGTTATGTATGATTCCACGAAAATTCATTAAATTATAAGTCATAGTCTCTGAGAAATCCGTGAATTTATGCATGTAAATATAATTTTGGACATAGTGTATTATTTAAAGTAAAACTGGTCTTATCTGTTTAGATTTAAACTACCGTACGTAAAAATATTTCTTTAAATTTAATACGGTGAGTAACATTACACCAACTTCTTTTCAAAGCGATCATTTTATTCAAAGTAAAATGCTTTTAGAATAGTTTATCGAATCAAGTAGGCTTCAATAACTTTCCGCAACAGGAATTGTCCGTGATTATCGTAGGTTTTTCTAGCCTTAAGCCTGAGTCTTTGAAATGCAAATTATAATCTAAACTGAATTCCCACTTTCTTTGGCTAATAATACATTTGGTTTACCTCATTAGCATAAGGAAGTGGGTTCAAATGTGTGCTGTCACCTTGTTTCAAACTTTTTTAGGGCATGCAGACTTCAATCTTAGTACAACTTATAAAATTAAATTTATCTCATCACATGATAACTAGTGAAATATCTTTTCTCTATATATTCTTTAAGATTAATTTGGGAAAAGTATAAAGTTGACATCTAAATTTCACGTTTGATTTATTCGTAATCCTTAAAACTGTTTTAAATAGTTGGAAGTTTTATATATAATAGAACTCAAGTTGCTTAAAATGCTTTAAGCTGAGATGCAAATATAGTATTCGAAATCAATATAGACTTTTCTCGGCAAGTTGAATTTTTCATTCCTCTACATTTTTTTATGCTGGCTTCTGTAAGAAGTTATTGTAATCCGAATGTATTTTTTTTTTATTTTGAAAATGCTCATTATCAAAATTTCTGCGTCTTTCTTCTCTATGAAAAGATTTAGTTAATTTTTTTTAATGTTTTCTAATATTTTCATGCCTCCGTATCGGTTTTATTTCTAATTCTTCTAATTAGGTCCAAAAACATCACCTTTGTCTAGACAAAATATCGATTTTTTTTTTAAGTTTAAAACTACCTTTTATCATTAAAAAGTCTTGCTTATTAAGAAAGGGAAATCCTCATAATTATGATTGAGATTTTATTCGTATGAGCTTAGTCCTAAAGCTTAATTTTTTTTTCTTGCAGCGATAAGTCTTTTATCTTTCTCAGAGCTGAAAATATAGTAATTTTCGTATTTTTTATGATCAAAAGTTATATTTCTCCTTGATTCTCTTTGTATTTCTCGTGTTTTGCAATTATAATGCCAAGTTTATCTCAATGTTAGCAACCGTGAGTAATTTATGCGATAAAAATATGCTTAAGGAAATAAAAAATACTATTGTTTAGTCTCTAAGGATTTCATATTTTAAGAATATTTTAAACGTCTAAATTCCCGCATGCTGGCTTGCATTACTTGAATCTGTATACTTCTTTCTGAACCAGTTGAGATATCAGTTTATACACTTCTGTATTGTGCATTTTATTCATTTATCTAATACGATTATGCAGCAATGCAGTACCACATTTCTATGTATTCATTTCAAATTATTGGCCCACCAACAGCCGAGCGGTAAAGTCGCTCAACACTGTTAGTTCGGTCCGAGGTTCGAATCCCGCGAACGGGCTGGCTGCATGGGCGTTCCTATGTTTTTCCGCATATGTAACGTGTATACGAGCCAGTTTCCCTTAGAAAGTCCTCCTCGAAGGCATCCTTCCCCTTAGGTAGATAACTATCGGGACTTTGCCGTAATTACATAAACTAACCCAAACCATTTTACTTTATTCATGAACGCTGTTTTATTTTGTGTTATGCAGCATTCATATCGCGCTGAGGCCCATTGGTCGCCAAATTCGAAAGGAGAGAGATTTTCCAGTAGTGTGAGGTGAGGAGCTGTCGAAGGATAGCGGTGGTCCTCGTTCGAAATATCGCGATGAAACAGTTCTGTGTTCATAATAGGATAGTAATTGTTTATAATAATAATAATTGTTTTATATGAATTCATAATTGTTTGTTCTACAATTATGGATGCGTGTTATCATCAATTAACTAGTTTTCTTTTGGATTATGATAGTGTGCAATTTGATGTGATTAGTCAAGATTATGCCGTTCCCTTATTTTGATCGTCAATAAAATTATGGGCTATTCTTAAGCATCTGGTTGTATGCTATAGTGCGCATATAAGTTTACGCTATTAAATAAATTTTCATGGTGAGGGCACTTTCAGAACTACTTAAGAAAAACTGAAGCACTAAAACTACCAGCGCTAAAGGTTTTAGTGCTAGTAGTAATGTTTCCTATCTACTGTATGAATCATTTGCTACTAGCACTTAACTTAAAGTGGTAGTACTAATGATTCGTACAGTAGATACGTAACATATTAACGCAATTTCTTACTAATTAGAGGGGGAAAAAACCCTTATATGTCTTATAAATTTGTATATATGTACATAGGCAATTATTAATGTAGTAGCATATTCGTGAAATTGCAATTTAGTTAGAAGTGGGGGTAGGTCCTTCGGACTAGGTACCCCGGTGTCGCACCCGTCTACCGTGGAGATTCATATTAACGCAATTTCTTAGTCTAGGTTCCGTCGAAGGTTGCTGGAGGATCTCAGAGTAGTGGGATCAGAGAGGGAGTGAATTCTGCTTCCAGTGTCTGAAAACGAAATCCTATTTGACTTAAGCCAGTCGCTTTACAGAAATATATATGCCTTGCATGCTATTAAAATTTTTTAAGTAAAAAATTAACTTAAGAAGGTTACTGATGTACTTTACGAGTACCCCTTTTCTCAAGAAAAATTGGTTAAAAAGTTAAATTTTTTATCTCAAACAAGGGAAAAAATTTTTCGTATTCGATTTCATTGGTGTCTTTTAAATAAATTCCTACGTTTTAGCTTGCTTCAGTAATATGTAATAGATTTCAAAACGTTTATTTACTACTAACTTCTTTTATGTACAGACCTGACCTGTAGGCTCACCAATGGCCGAATTGGTGAGCCTATAGACAGACTTGAACATTGGTAATTCGATACTTGTTCAAGCCTCAGAGAACAAATTGGCTGCATGCGCGTTTTTCCTTTGTGTATTTTGAACACGAGCCAGTTTCTTTGCGAATAATATCTTTTAGGAAAGAAGACAAAAGCCTGCAAGATCCGTAGAAACGTTTTCGGAAGAACTTCGATAATTATTTCGCTGTCATTACTAAAACTACGAGTATAATGTTGTTGTGGCTAATCTCGCTTGTTTGGCCTGATCAGAACAAGCCCACGAATTTTATTGGAGCAAAGAATACAAGATTACATCTGTCATTGGCAAGAGCCTTGAGCGCTATGTAGGTGACAGTACGATTTTTCTCATTTCCTCCCCAATTTTGAGAAAGAGCGCCCCTGGGAACGGGTTCGATGGTCTCTCACTCCTCTTCCCCTACCATCCAACTACACGAGAGAACTTTCGGTTCACCATATGTTTTATAGTACCTGTATGCCACTAAGAAACACTAAGAAGCTAAACCTTGAATGCCTCTATACATATACAACGTCCGTGCCTTCTCCTGGATTCGAAACCGGGTCCTTCGGTTACAGCAGCAAAAGTTATTAACAACCATACCGTTGGGCGGCGTACTTTGGTAATCATGTTAACGAAGGTTTATTTCGTACAAAGGGGCTGTTAGAATGCAGAATGTTTTCAAGGTTTCAAGAAAGAGATCGGAGAAGTGCTCGAGCTAATATGTTTCATAGATGTCTTCAAAGTTATGTTAACAAAAAGCATTTTGCATTACGTAATAATTCAAACAAACAAAAGCATTCTTCTAGATACATGTAGTTCTGATCTCTTTTATTAGAGTTACCTTGTATCTCTTCTAGCTAGAATGACTTACTGATTGCCATTTTTGGAAAAAAAATATGAACAAATATCTCGACTGGAGGGGTTTAGGGAACAGTGAAAAAGTAAGGCGAAAAATCATTGAAGGAATTTCAAAAAATCGATTATGTGGGAGTAAAGTCAGTGAAAAGAATAAAATTTCCGTTCTATTCAAAGCAAGAAAATCCTTTGCGAAGCAGTTAACCGATTTAAAATTTTAATTACCATGCGAGAACTTTCGTAACCGAGTCTCAAAATTATTTCCCTGCTAAATTGCCAGTATACCTTAATTGTCATTATTTCTAGAAGACGGTAACAAGTAGTTGATCACTATTCCTTTACACACATTTGTGAGCAATACGACATCAGCATTTCGTTTTCTGGTGAATTTTATTAGAATTGTATATCCTTTTTTCTGTCGTCCCTAATCGGCCTCTTTCTGATTCTTCTAAAATTTATGTTTGTTGCTACTTGCACAGTACGATGTAATTTTATTTTCTTTACCAAATGCTTTTAGCTGCTAAAATATTGAGTTCTGTGTATCAGAGTTTAACTGCAAAGCATGAGACACGTTCTGATTGACTTAATTAACAAATGATTGGACAAATATTCTTCTTGGATTGATTTATTATGAGTGAACAAATATTCTCTTTGATTTAACTGATTTAGTTAAATGAACTAGTGACCTAATTTCGGTATGCCGTTGTGGAGAAGTTTCGTAGGAAAACTGGCTTGTATTGACTTACGCAAAAAGCACATGCAGACAGTATGTTCGCTGATAATTGAACTCTGAACTATCTATAGTTTTTAGTCGTCTTATCCACTCGGCTACTGGAGCGGGGGCTTAAATTCTGTTTGGAACAGATAAAAAGATTTATATAATATACTGTAGGCGTCCACAGATCTGTTTAACTCATTTTGTTCTTTATTTATTACAAACGTCAATATTAAGTTGTTAGTTAATACGCGTATTTCGTTAATTTACTGAAGTTTACGTATTTCGTTAATTTTGCTAATATGAACAAAACTTTTAAAACAAACTTTCTAGATTGAATAATAAGTAAGGTCTAGTAAGATAAAACGGCCATTATTTAATTTTGCTAGGCAATACAGAAAATCCGTTTGTAGTTGCAAATATGTTCATAAGGTGTAATGTAACTAGATGTGTGAAAACATATCTGCTGTAAAGTTACTGAATTCTTCGATACTTGAAGTAAAATGGCAAATCATTTAATGATCCGTTCGTGTACAAAGGGAACTAACGTTTCGTGGTTTCACTTGCTGTTTAAATGCGTATTACATTGCATAGTTCCTCTAATATTTTCACCATAAGCAACTCGATACTTGGATATCACTGCAGTTGCTATCAATCATTTCTTTTTTCCGCCACCTAATGACGTCAACACCTTTTTGGCCTTCTTGACGCATCTTAACTTGTTTTGGTATCATTTTGTATTATGTTGTCAGTAAGTTGAGAGTAAGCGAGAAGTGCAGTGGAATTGAATTTGCTTATCGGTTTCAATCTGCAGTGTTGCGGTTTATCGATTAATTATTTTTTCCCAGAACGCTTAACACAAAATCCTCTTTTGTTCAAGCAAGGGTGCTTTCTGCGTCCAAAGTATGTTTGGTGCGTTACTGTAAATTCCAGATTTTTTTCTAGTTTAATAAAATTGGCCTTAGATAAGGTATTTTGGAACTTATTTGACCTATTTCTTGTAATGAAAGTTTTGAAGTTGCGCGGCGGTGCGCTTTTTGTTCCGTAGCACTAAACATGTAAGACATGGATGCCGATGTGAGAAAAATTCAGCCATTTATTACTGTACCTGTACTGGGATGGCGAGTGTAGATTAATTTGGCCAAAAACAGTTTATTTACTGCGCAAAGATGGGCAAATTACTATCACAAAAATCAGCGTAAACTAAAATGTAAAGTACCAAAAGAAAACCAAAATGCGTAAAACGGGTTATGTCATATTTCCGAGTAGCTTTTATCCCCATCCCTATGTAATTTAATTGCACATAATCCAGAATTTATACACATCATTACGTAATATAAAAACTTAAGATCATCTATTTAAGAAACGGGAACTTTGCTTCCTCAAAAAACCTCTAGCCAACGTTTTTACGCGAGTATGAAGCGAATGACATTGTTAAAGTTCTTTTGTAAATATTTTTATTTTATCCTATTATTTATAACTTAGCTACTTCATTAGTAATGTTTATTCTTCTGTTATTTATAGTGTTTTCGTTTTGCTTTGAATACCAAGTTACACAACCAAAGGAAATTATTCCCCACATTAAACTGGAGATGCCAAATGCTAAAACTGCTGAGCTCTGGTGAGTTGATTCTGGCTCAAAACAGCCAAAAGTCTCGCTGCATGGAAATTTCCGTGATATTTCCTGTATGTAATGTGAATACAAAAATTTCCTTTTAAAAGTTCTCCATAAAAGAATTTTTCGGCTTGGGCAAATAACCCTTGTGTGCTTTGTCAAAATCTAAATAATCTGTTCTAGATTAAATCGAATAATTGAAAATACAGATAAATTGTTAATATTAATTCTCTGTTAAATATAACTTGGCTTATTCCTCTGTCCCGGGTTCAAGTGGACTCTGTTTAACAGTATACATTGTTCTCAGTAATACCCGATTGTTTAGGAGTTTACTGTATTTTGATTATAGCAGGACACTCAAGGGCTATGTGGAGGATGAGGAATGCCTTTGTGAAGGGCATTTTAAGGACATTACAAGTTGATTCGTATTCAGATTACACGTGGGGAAAAGCACGAAAACTTTTATATAGCGAACCCTCTGCTGGGATGTGAACCCGGTCTGAATTACCGGCGTTGAGCGATATTGCAGCTCGCTCGTTGGTGGACACCTAACCATGCTATGTAAAGCAAATTCGCGTGAAAAAAATTGTGCTGTAATACATGAAGCATGGTAAAACAAATCAAATTATACTTATTAAAATATGCTATGATTTTAGGTTCATTTGAAAAGCTTTTAAGATCATTTAGACGTTTATCTACGTCGTAAATTAGTTTCGTAGTAACAGACAAGTTTTTGAACTCTGAATAAAGAATAGAACACGAGAAATCTGATCATAATGTATATATGTTAATAACAATAAAAAAAGCCAAATTAGTGCTCTCGTTCAAAACGCTTATTCATTCCTTATTTATTATTCTGTCTCAGATTTGTGTGCCTTCAAAATATTTAATTTTTCGAAACTGGTTCTAAAACTGAATCATTCAGAAGTATGTGAGTGGATCAAAAAACAAAAGAAAGAGAAAAGCAATTGTTGTGAAGTAAATACTTTATGCCAGGAGTGTATGCAGATGGCACTAGTTGTCTAGCAGGGGTTGTCCGAGTAGGTAGACGTTTGGTAAGGTAAGTTTGCAGACGCGTCAAAACAATTGAAATAGTAAGATGTGTAGAAAAGTGGTCTTGCTTGGAGGTGCGAGCCGCAATTTGTTGTCTTTGTCGAGTATCTGGAAGGTGGCCATGCCGTTACTGCCGGACGTTATCGTGCCGTTTAAGTAAGGTTATGTGAAGCCATCCACATGAAGCACCGTGCCATGTTGAGTGATGGTGTCAGTCGCCCAGACGGTATAGTGGTTAGGGTAGCCTGATTGCGATACCGGAGAAGGCATGGACGTAAAATTGTCTGTCCCTTCATAGGATGGTAGCGGTGGCCGCCTATTAGATGCCTCCACAATAAAAAAAGACAATGCCGTTATTGACAAGAGCCCGCCATTGGGGGAAAAAGTGATGGTGTCATGCCTCTGCATCCTCCTCAAATTTAAATTGAAATCTGCAGTCACCCAACATATAGCACAGGTTTAGCACCCAGTGACTAATTTGTTTTTCCGAAATTGAGCATTTATCCGGAATGAGGTTCTCTTTAGACAGTAATGTGAAAACTGCCACTGAGAACTAGCTCAATTTGCAGGAACGTGATTTCTACCAAGCCAGGTTAAGCAAGTCATCCTGCGTTCAGATAAATGCCTAAATAGATTTGGTGATTATGTGGAAAAATGATAAGTGAATATGCCTCTTAATTCCCTTTTGTATTTCCTGCCTGTTGTTAACAAATAATTTTTATTACCCTTGTAACCTTTTTATGTAGGGGGATACACCCTCATATGAATGCTTATTTGTTAAATATTTGAGTTTTAAAAATAAGCAAGTAATAGAATTTTTAAAGCCTGTATGGTATATACCTGAATATACCTGTATGGTAACAAGCTATATATTGTTTCAATATAGTAATAAATGTGTGTAGCGAATTTGTAAAATTTCAAGCATCTTTCAAATTAATTCTTCAAATCATTATGCGTTTTATGGCCTGTTTAAATTTTAACAATACCACATGCTTATAAAGCAGTTCTTTAAAATATGTAAGTAGTAATATATGTATATCTAATATGGTACCTTAGTTGCATTGCTCTTATTTGCTCTGAGTAGTGTTAAGCGTAATCTATGATTCCTCCCCCCCTGCAATAATAAGCCTTATCAATATCCATGCAAAATACGGATTGAAAATAAATTCTATTCAACAAATCCGTAAAGTCTCTGTTAGTTGATAAACGTTCGAGGGGGAGGGGACTGTTAATAATATAGATCTAAATAAATGCTCCATTTTTCGGCATTAAATGTGTTATTTTTTGTACATTTGAATACGTGCAATAAAATTTAATATATATATATATATTCATATACTTTCTTTTATACTTTTGAGGCAAAACAATCGTGTGGTGAAAAGTAAGGTCGATGAGCGTCTTTGCGTTCGCGGCATTTCTAATCCAATAGTCCCTTTTTAAAAATGGAAAGATACAAACAAGGTCAGTCGCCAGCTTATCGCTGACGGACTATACCAGCTGAGGGGGGGAAGGCATTTTATTGAGGCATAAAAACGTATTTCACACAGCTGTGAATAAATAATTCCAAGAATGTGTCTGTAGAGTAGCTTTTCCCCTCTGCATGTAATCCTGCGAAACTGAACAGGCATAAAAGTCTTAAAAAGCTAAGAAATGACGGTATGGAAAAATTCTTAGAAGTGGCATTCGCACCTTGTGGAAAAAGCCTGTCATGATAGATACCACTAACAGATTATACAGTCAGTTTTCTGCGTATAGAACAAGCTTGAGTATTAAAAATGTGTTTATAGTATTTGAGACCGTGTTAGTTTAAAGGTAACATGCTCTAAAATTTTTTAAATTGTTTTAAAACAGGAAAATACTCAAAATTTGCATATGTCATCAAAATCCGGGCTTTAGTTTAATATATTTTTCTTCTTTTCAGTTCATTCATTCGTTAGATTGTTACTAAACCTCCCTTAAATTATAGTTACTGCTTGTATTAAATTTGCTTAAAAATCTTTCCTTTTACAATGAATAAAACTAAACCTCTGTACCTTTAAAATAATCTCTGTTATGAAACTAAGAATCTTAAGATTTCGTTGCACTGTAAAAAGTCGGTGGCACCTATAGCCACCAGATTTTGAACACAAATAGTCCTGCATCCGAATATGTGCATCCCGAAGTTTGAACTTCGAAATATTTTTTCATTTAGTTTATGCGAATTTAATGAATTTTATATTTAAGAAGCTCCATGAAATCAAAGTATATATTATTTTCCCACTCCTGTTATTATGATGATCCCTTAAATTTTATAGAATAAAAGTCTGAAGTACCAAGAAAAGTTGGTTTTAAGAGATATATATATATATAAACTTATGATCAACAGAGTCAATATATAATTGACTCTGTTGATCATAAGTTTTTAGCTCGAAGGGGTTAGCCCAAAAGGCCTATTAATTTCATTTTGGCATTTTGCGTTGAAAACTTTAAATGTCCTTTTCAAATTGTTGCCACCAAATATTATCGCCCTGTGTTGTATTTAAAGAAATTAAATAATGAAGAATCTGCATAAATGTATATGTTTCTTGCATTGTGATAAAACAACGGTACCCACAGCCGTCAAATTTTGAATAATGTAATCCTCCACCGAATATAGGCTTCTGGAAGCCCTAATTTGGAATTTGTTTTACTATCGATTTTATATTTTGTAAAACATTTATGAGTTTTTGATTAAGAAACAACGATTTCAAAGCGAGCAATGGCAACACTGTACGCGGAGGAAAACACATTTTTGTCTCCAGCGCGCGAGATAGTGTATCGGAACTTCTAAAGATATGCTTATTTTAAAATTATTGTGCGATATTGCTGTTGAATTGAATTTTATGTTTTAAGTGCGAAGAACATGATATTTAATAAATAAAGGTAATACAAAAAACATTAAAAAAACGGGCTTAATGTAAAATCTGAAAGCTTTCAGATTCTTTTTTCTGAAGCTGGAGACGTGAAAAGTGTGCAGTATCCTCACCGGGACTCGGAACCTGGACCTCTCGAATACGCATCGAGTATGCTTCCACTAGCACTTCGAAGACATGTGGAAAGGAGGGAGAAAATGCGTTATATGCTTCCCTTTTTAAAAGGCGACTGAGGATTAGGGTACCCAACAGCCAAATCTTGGGGAGGGGGGTGACGAATTATCGTCCACTACTTTTTACTTCGGGCACCTCTTGTCATTAGGTTTCTTTAAAGCAGAAGTCGGGAAAAATGTGCAGTGCCCTTGCCGGGACTCGAACCCTGGACCTCTCCAATACGCGTCGAGTATGCTTCCAAGTGCACCACGAAGGCATGCTGAAAGGAGGGAGAAAACACCTTATAGCCCATATTATTTTAGATACGTTATTTTATTTTTCAGTACATAAAATCATCTTACTGTTTAATAATCATTTAAATACGGAGAACAAAATATGGCTCAACCTATTTCTTTCCTTCATATCTTCTCGACTATATTTATATTTTTGGTATTTAGTTTTCTTTTTCAGTACATATTGGCAGTACTCATGTCATTTTTTTACCAACCTTTTGTTGCAGCCGAGAGGTGAAGTCGCTGAGCACTGGTAGTTCGGTCCGAGATTGGAATCCCGTGTACGGTTTGCATATAAGCAAAATGTACGCTGCTAGGATAACACTTGAATTTGCTAATGACTATCCAGATGAGGATCACCATTAACTCAGGCCACAGGAATGATGTCACATTACTGACGTTTGTTTACATTCTGCTGTTGCGCGTTGGGAAGTGCGTTCTTGAATATACATTTGGTTTTTCGGAATCAAAATGTTTATATATGTATATATCTGTATATAACGATTTAATGTTTATTTTGGAATATTAGGAATTACTCTACTGTTCCAATACAAAATGAGACCCAGTCAGATGGTAAGAATGTGCTATGTATGGCCTGTGTATGCCAAGTGAGAATGCTCTATGTATGATGAAATACAGCACCTAATTAACACCGCTTTGCTATAAAAGATGCTTCCCAAACAGGCTTACTGATGTTTTTCCAGGCAGATGATTGAGTACATGGTATTGTAAGAGGTATGTACTTATACACACACATAGATGCATGTATTACACAAATGAATAAAACACAAATTATGAAACAACAGACTTTTACGTGCATAAAACTACAGTAAGATAAAGTAGGTTAATATAAATTTGAGTATGCTTATGTAAGCTGTAATATCAAATGGAACAGAAACATGGCAATGCAAAAAGCAAGACTTTTTCAGAAGCAAAACGCTTTTGCTCCCTGAAAAGACAAGACTGTTTGAATGCTCTTGCAGTTGACAGTTTTATTAAAATTTTCACGATCTGCATTTTTTGAGACACTAGTTCCACTCATTTTTCTACCGACTTTCCTGTGAGAACTGTGATGGCATATAAATTGCTTTCGGAAAATATTAGGATTATCAATATAAGCTATTTCGTTGTGTATTTTATATTAATTTATTGAAGATAAAATATTAATACATATAATTATTTTAAAATATTATTAACAAACATTAATATATTGCACATAATTTTGTTATTAATCATTGTAAATAGACAAAATTATAGTAGTTGCAATATATATATATATATTAACCATAATAACTATTAATAAAAATTTATTGTTACTTATGTTATATATATGTATAACAATATGTATAATACTTATATATAATATATTATATATTAATAAATTAAGAAGTTAGAAAACTTAATCTAGTATGTTTTTTCCGAATTACTTAATCATATCGCAATCCAATATATTACAATTATATATAATAATAATGCTTACATAATTGTGCAAGTTAAGTTACAATATATTATGTATCAGTAGCATAGTGATTTAGGTATGCTTAAATTCATGAATCTAAGGAAATGAATAATGATTACGTACTTAACGAACAAATAAGATGTTCGCAATTTGGATATGAAGCTTTGGTATTCCATTGAGTATTTGTTTTCTGATCAAATTCTTGTATCCATTTGTTGATATTTTCCATATTTTTCAAGTTACTTCTTATTGTAACAGTGTCATCTAATGATTCCACTCACCTATTTTCAAATGAGTCAGGAAGTTCAGTGGCGGTAATTTTCAGAATAGAGGCCCTATTGCAAACTAAAAAAACTACTTCAAAAAATGTCGGTAAAATAAATTTCAGGCCTTCCGACATCATCGTAGGCGGAGTTAATGGTGATGGTCGTCTGGATTGTCATTGGCTAAATTCAAGCCGTTTGTCCTAGCACTGTACATTTTGCTTATATGCATGAGCATTTGAGGGTTTTCCCCATGTACAACGTGCATCCGAACCAGTTTCCCTTAGATTGTCCTCTACGAAGGCATTCCTTCCTTTAGGCAGATAACCCTCGTGTGCTTTGCCATAATCAAAAAAACAAAACAAAAAACAAAACAAAACCAACCCACCCCACCCCACCTTTTGTTTTTAATTGAAGATACGATATTAGTTTTGTAATAACGGTCATATATATATACATATATATTACTTCTGTAGTAAAACAACTTCTCTCTAGCTATCCAACGAAACCTGGGGTAATTGTAAGCATACTTAACGCGTATTCGAGAGGTCCCCCAGGGTTCGAGTGCCGGCATATTTTTCACGTTTGCTGCTTCAAAATAACCTAATGACTCTACGGTGTGATCTAATAAATCCGAAGCATAATTAATGCCATTCACATTTATGCGTATCTTGCTTCCGTTGCTAATATAAAATTGTCATAGGACTATTCATTGTCATAATTTTCATTAAAATCTTAGGATGTTTTCTTTTTAACCCATAGCATGGCCACGTTTCTGAACGTGGGCTTACAAAAGTATCGTTTTTATTACTAAATAAAACAAATATTTTTGGAAAACAGTTTATGTTAACTTACAAAAATATGGTGAGAAATTAGTTTTTATTAATTAAAATTGTACCAGTAATGATTTTGAACACATTAAAATCAGTGTTAGTTTTTATATTCTCAGTTTTTAATAGGTTAATATTGTGCAGATGCATAATTTTCTGTCCTACTTTCAGTATTTTGCCTATATGATAAACTTTACCTGATGATACGTTATGGATGTAATAAATTCTGTCTGAAATTTGACATTTCTTTCACTACCTAAACTAAAAATTCAGATTCCATCTTTAATTAGATGCATTCATGAAATATGTAAATTGCAGTGAATATTTGTAAATTCTGTATAAAATATAATTTGACGTAGATGATTAAATTTATTTCCTGCCTTTTATTAGATTTATTTATTACGCTTTAGCCGCAGATTTCATTGAGCTCAATATCATTTTCTATTTGATTCATTGATGTTTTAAACAAAACTGGTTGTCTGACCAGTATTTATTTCGAAGCTTATTTAATTGAGTCTGCCAGTATTTACTCCTCTGTAAATTCCGGAGCTTTCTGTGAACTCATCGTTAAGCTATAGCAGTTAACAAACAAGAATAGAACTCCGGAGCTGAGCATCTTTCTAATCTCAGGGATTATCTCCGTTGACTGAAATGGGAAATAATTCTTAGTAGATGAATGCACTGGTTCTTCGTACGCTTTTCTATCTAAATTAATGAGCTGTGTCTGTATTAATACTTAGTATAATTATCGTATTTTTTTACTCTGCGTTTCCATTCTTTTTGACTTAGGTGTAATCCCAGAAGCTATTTCGTTGTGTATTATAGTTCAGAAACTCATTTTCGATAAGACTGTTTATATGCTAATAGTTAAACATATATCATTAGGAGATACGTCAAGTTCAAACCTGGCATATCTGTAGTATACAATTAGTAGAATAATACTTTATTTTTTTACCCAAAGGTAATTTTCCTCTTAGAAAAGGATGAAATAATACTCTATTACCCTGTTCATTTAATTATTATTTTAGGCTTTAGAAAAAGATTTGGGTTTTACAGTGAAAAATGTAATATATCTGGAATAGTGAATGCGTTGTAATATCGAAATAGATTTCTATATACGATAGAAACAACTTAAGAAATTACCGTGGAGTGGAGCTTAGGTTATTTAAATATGGCAAAGACGCGAAGGCTATCTGATTAAGGAAGGGAACGCTTTCGTGGACGACTTTCTGACGAAAACTGGCTCGTATTTGCGTTACACATGGGGTAAAAAATACGCGCACAAACAAAAAATATCCAGTTCGCCTGGGTACAAGCTGCCAGTTAGGGTTTTAACCGTTCGTCGGCTGAGAGTCTACCGTGGAGGGAAAATGCCTGCTTTTAAAACGCTTTACGTCTTTCCACTAAAGATTTTAACTTGCGCTTTTCCTGTTTAAAAATTTCGGTAAAATAATATTCTAAAAATCTTTGAAAAATGTTTTAAGTACATTTTCTTTATAAATCTAGAAACAGATGCAGGTCTATATAACGGACCAGTGTTTGTCAAAAAGTATGATAGGCCTTTATGGGTTACATTAATGTCCGGTTTATTTCATTGGTATTCGTTTTCCACGCCGCTAAAAGTTGCGGAAGCAAACAAGAAAAACACGGTCTCCCAAACCCATTTGCTGGATGGTCGGATCAGTGAGTTCGCCTACTGGACCTCCAGGGCTCTCCGTGCGTAAATACGCTTAGAAGGCTCTGACCGCTCACCGTATAAAAATAACGAGCTCGTTTCTTACCACCGTCCCTTGAGTGCAGCGACCGGTTTGTGAGCAGATTTGCGGAACTCATGCAAAAGAAAGGCTAATGACATGTCTTCCTACAAAAGATTTTCATTTCGATGTCCGTCTGTTTGCACAAGCATGCTAATGGATAATTTATATTTATTTAGCGCTAACGCATTTCACAAAATCTTAGAAGAAATTTTTTTCTCCGTTCCTAATCATGTTGCAAAAATTATATTCCCTCTTTAGATGTTCCTGTACAGTCTTGATCGTAAATTACGGTTTTTATCTAAAATGAAATATTTCAGATCTGGAGAAATAGAATTTCTGCTGATATTTTCTCTGATAAATATTTATGATGAAACTAAATGAACAACTTTGATTTTACCCTGAATTTTTGGTATGGCTGTGAACAATGCTGCATATGTAAGCTTCGAAATCACAGTATTTTAATACATTTAACCACTTAATTACTGAAAGACCATTTATAAAATATATTCTCAGTCTACATCGAAATGAGTGCTGATTTTGGAAGATCTATAATTTACTTTTATAATTTCCGGTGTTGCACGTAAAATACTTTGTAATCTCTGATATTGCTTCGTAAGTAGTAATAAATGTCTTAAAAAATGGTGTAATGCAAGCGGAATAGATTGCTAATGATTACAGTCCTCATTGGAAAAGTAGTCACGCAGACTGGCTTAAGATAACGATATTGTTCTCTTCGTGAGATTGTCGCATTAGCGATGTGTCTGATCCGTTTGTTTAGCTTCACATGCCCCAAACCCTTGGCGATTTAATCGACGATAAATGGGACCGGCCAATTACGGGTTAAGTATAACGTGACTTTAGGGCGTATATTTGGTAAATGGTTATTGTGATTGTTTATTAGAAATAAGTGATAAAAAATTAATTATAATTACGAACGAAGACCGTCTCTTCAAAACAACCTTGTTTCTAATGCAGTTTCATGGGATATGTACATTTTCCTGAGTTAGTGCTATCAAACCCGTTAAAAAGACAAAATTTTGGTTACAGTTACTGGAAGTCATAAATATTTCTGTTGATTTGAAAATGTACTTACCTATCAAAATTTATTTCTGATTCATTACTCTAATTTTGAAAATTTACACATAAAGTGCCTAAGTTTATAAAGTCTGTCAAAATGACGGGCGTAACAATTTCATGTTTCATCAAAATCTCTAGACTGTATTCTGATAAAGTCATTAACAATGTCCATTCATTTTTACTTGGCTTAACAAATGTTTCTGAAATATTCCGATCTTAATCGTATGCGAAAAAAATCGAAGCTGCATTACCAGCTTTACTCTGATAGATACAGTATTGTCAGGAAAGAAGAATCAGGTAATTATCTCACCATGGTCAGCGTAATCCTAATTGTGCTAATTTAATTGTCTACTAGGGAAAATCTTGTGCGATAAGGAAAATATATTGCACTTTTAACGGACTTTAACTAATTTTAATCAAATTAATTTTTCATTTGACAATTTCTTTTGAATTTTTTCAAGAATTTATAAGGAAAATTCCAGATGTATGAAATTTCAGATATAAATCAGAAACGTGACTTTGTTGAAACTTCTTCAGCTGCCCTATGAAAATGACTAAGGATTTTTCAACAATTTGTTAAATTTTTTTGTTTTTATTTAATTGAATTGTCTTGTTGTTAGTTTTGATGTGTGTACCTCCAGTTATATTTTTAACTTCCTATTTTGATTTAATTTTTTAAAACTTAAATTGTAAGTTAGGATTAAAATTGTATACTTTTAGTCTGTTTTTTTAATTATAATTACATAATAGTTTAAATTGTGTAATATTCTTTCATTGGGTTTATAAGCATTGATACGTCTAAAGTTCTTATCAGTTTTTGTCATTCTTTTTGTAAATATGGTCTTTTTTGATCGCGTCCGGAAATAAATTAGTTCCATGCTTGAAAAGTATATATTATTCATTTATACATTGATTTTTGGCGATTAAAAGAATTCTTTCAAACGTACGAAGGCGATGAATCTTGATCATACCCAAACAGTTGCGGATTTTTGGGGGGAGGGTGTTAATTCTCCTTGATAAGTCAACCCTCTGCCGGCAAATCAGCAATAACTTACTCGCTTTTTTTTGTATGTATGTTTTTACGTACTGTTCTGCCTTATTTTTAATGTATGTACTATTTTTCTTTTTTAAAAAATGCGATTTTAATGCTAAACTTCTTTTATTACAAATTTTTAAGTTTCAACACAGCCCTCTTGCGTATTAAACAAAAAAATGTTGTTTGCAATGGTTTTGCATTTCCGTTCCTAGGAGATAATGATAAATAGAAAATTAATACTTAAATTTCTATATATACAGAGAGAGAGAGTTTAGAACCAAATCCACAAACACACAAAAGAAATGAAATTCGGAACCAGCAAAATCCAAAATTCTCTATAAATATGTAAAAAATCAACCAATAGTCGCCAAACCAGCAGAATTAGATACGAGAAACACAAAAATTATAAAAAATATGTAGGGAGAAGAATGCAATCTAAATCTGATTCAACGTTATCGAGAAGAAGGTAAATGAGCTTCAATATATTTGAATAATATTGGGACAGTTTTGTTTTAAAATGAAAAAAAAATTGATACTGTAATATATATATATCATATGCGCATTCGTTGATTTGAAAATATATAAAGATAACAAAATTTAGACTTTAAAATAGCGTAGACAACTGGAATATATGTAAATTGTAACGATATTTGCCGACGTGGTGCTAATTTGGTGGTTTCTAGAAGTTTCAAAATTTTGTTTTTTGTGTGCCCGGATTATCGATTCTCCGAAGGAAAATGTAAAATAGCAAATGGGTAGATAGAATTTGCTTGTATTTATTCTTGTAATGAATTTCATGTTTATCTTTTATTTGTTATTTGCAACATATTTGTTTTTAATATGTGTTCGTTCATTTTCTTTCAAGAGCGGCAAGCTCATGCAAGATGTTATTTTTGTCAATATGAACTAATTCAATGAGGCTTAAAAAAGAATGAAACTAAGGTTTCATAAAATGGACCAGAGTTCAACGAGGTTTTGAAGATCGTATTACTACATTCGTATTGCATACTACAGGCTCCCGCAGCGCAAACAATTTACATTTCTTGTAATTAAGACACTGATTACGGATTAAATATACAGTGCAATTCAGGGTCACTGAATAAACGATCAGATGAGTAATATATTGTACAATGTGTACAGACACATTGTAAAAGTAAAAACATACATAGTTTCATCACTTTGCTTCAAAGTAAAAATTTCAAATTTGAGAAGACTCTGAGGAAGTATTTCCAATAAAGCTCTGAAATTGTTAGCATAGTCAGATTATTACAAATTTGAACAATGCGTAAACCGTTCATAAAAAATTGCTAGAGGATTTTGCTTGTTTAGAAGCACAGGGTGTTAAAAAATCAGCTACAATATCGGTATAAATTGGCAACGTTAAGACACACGAGGCATAAAGCATACAACAGCTCTTTAGTTGAGGGCAGGGATGTTTTCGTGGAGAACTTTCTTAAGGGAAACTAATTTGTGTTTACGTTACATACGGGGAAAATCACGAAAGCGCCCATGCAACCTGCCCGTCTCCCGGGATTTCAGTGTGAGTCTAACTATCAGTGTTCGTTGGTCTTAGCAACTTGGCCACTAGTAGAAGGATCTTAATTAGCGTTTGAAAATATGTATATGTAATTATATTTGGTAATTTTCCTAAATTTAAAAATGCTGGAAAATTTTGTCACAGTTGCCCTTTTGAGGTTAAAAATTTCATATTTAATAACTTTTTGGAATATATTTAGATATTTAGCAGCTAGTTTTAACTGATATCATTCTTAATGTATACAGCCAGCTGTATTTCTTTCAAACCTGTCGGTCGTTGGCAATTGGCAGATCTTCCTTGTGAAGGGTAACCTAGAAAGAACCAGAATATTTGAATATTCTTCTCACAACTTTCTCTTCTGTTCTTCAAGGTATACATATACCCTGACAGCTTCCCGATTTTCGAATTCTCGAATACTTTTGAAAAGTTAGCAAGGACTCTCACGGATGACGCCCATCCACCCTATGTCGCAAATAAATTATCTTAATTACATATACGTGTTTATTCTCAACGTAATGATATTTGAAAAAAAGACTGTTGTAAAGCGGTAATTCTAAATTGCGAATTATATTAATTTATACTAACTATAGCATGCTAACGTGCCCTTATATACCAGTTATTCGAGGTTTGTATATATAAGAGGAAGATGCTTAACTAATACGCGGACGCATGGTAACTAATTCTCTGGCTTATCTATATCCGTCGAAAATCTGGTATCGTGGGACTCGAAAGTATCAAGAGACTCTAGAGTTGCTCTGTAAACTAGATTAGACAGACGTAGCTCACACGCTCCGCGTAAACCTAATAATGCGCCCATGCAGTTATGATGCGTAGGCCATCCAGCTCTCTCGTGACGTCACCATAAAGAATGTGATCACTCTCCTCGAATGGGATAGGTTTCTTCGCGCTGTTCTGGTGATGTTACTAAAGAGCTGGAAGGCCTCGTTTTGTACTAATTATTGGGTTCTGTTGACCTAACATGAGCTATATACTATTGCTGCATGTGCTGTATACTATTGCAAAGGTAACATAAGCTTTCTTGTAATAAAACTTTAACAAAATAAATCCAAGTTATTTCCACGTATGGTAATCTCAAATGGAGTCCGGTTAATAATGGTAGCAGTAGTTCGAAATTAATTCATAGATCTCGATCCGAGTCTGTTTCTTATTAAAAAAAAGTGTTCTTAGATAGGCAGTTTCATATACACAGAAGTTTCCCTATATTCGTTGGCTCCTGCGATGTATACCTATTACATTTGTAAAAGCCCTTTTAGTTCTGAAAACTTTTAATAACCAAAGTTTTCAAAACGCATAAACGCAGATCACAAAAGTTTTCACTTTAAAAACTTGCTAAACATAATCCACTGCATAAAAGTATAATATAAGAAATCTTTTTTTAATTTGTAGCCCTTCGAGTATAACCCATAGAATCCAAAGCGTGGCATCTCTCTTTACGAAGCTGAGAGTAGTTTAACGGCTGAAAAGAACTGTTAATGGAGTTTGACCCATAGTTAGTTATATGCACTAAGTCTGTTAGTTTTGCAAGAGAACCCCTATATCTTTTCTTCTTTCTGTTATGAAATTACATCTTGATTTAGTTATTTTTTATATTATTTTATATTTATTTACTTTTATTTATTTTTTTTTTCAAATGCTGCCCGTAGCCGATAATGTTCCTGAGATTGAGTGGAAGTTTTCAGTTTTATTTGGAACTTCATATGGATTATGCAGTTTAAAATAAAACTTCAAAAACAAAACACTTAAAAGGAATATAGCTACAGCTTCTACTTATCAGAATATCTGAGTTAGATAAAGTAGAACAAATGATTAAAACTTCAGCCTTATAGGACCGCATATTTTCGACCCGAGCGAATGAGATCTCAAGGCATATCGATATGTAAATTAGTCTTTATTCTTTTATAAGCGCGTTATGACTAAATACAATTTCAGTCCTTATTTCAGAAGTGAGTAAAGATCTAGGAAGACAACCGTGTAATTACATCAACGACTTTGACAGAGGATGCATTACTGGTATGAAAGAACACATTTCCATCTTTATTACTGCTGCAGTATTTGCTCGTGGAGTTTGCTTATTTCTTTACACTTCTGATGCTCATATTAAGTAAAAGAAAATGCGTTTATAAAGTCTTTTGGTCAGATATCTATTCCTCAATCTTATCTGTATATTTAGCTCAACTGTAATAACGTATTTCTAAACGCAGATTACTAATATTATCCAATTATGAGTATAGATATGATTATAGATTTAGTGCGTATCTGGAATCTGATTCAAATAATTTTGTGTCTTTCAGAATCACCACCGATTCCAAGTGAAGCCGGATTTTTAACTTACCCTGGTGGTACAAACAGTGGTTCCAAACCAAGAGGAAATTTTAGGTACGCCAATTTTATTTACAGTCTATATATTTTATGTATTTTCAATGAAGTACCATCGAGCTTTTATTTTCTCATGTATTTGTGAGTTTTGCAGTGAAAGGATTGGATTCTGATCATAGATATTAGACTGCATATACTTTAAACAATGCAACTTGATCCAGTTAAGTCCCAAATTAATGACGATAGAGCACGAACTCAATTAATCATGACTGAAAACCATGAAAATGGTTAAATAACAAATCTGAAAGGTCGTTTTGCTTGTGATTGGGTAACTATGTTGAGTTATATGTTCAGTTTAAACTGCTGCTCTAAAACTGCATATAAACGAGCATTATAAATGAATGTGCATAGCTTTCATGAGAAAATAACTCAACTTTGAATTACTTGGTTCCATTTCCGACATAAAATAAGGCCTTCTTTTCATTCCTCCCGGAATGAGATGCATCCATGTTTCTTAACACATAAATGACAGAACAAGAAAATTGCCTCGAGAAATTTTTAATGTATACTTTACCAGTAAAATATCTTAACCATTTCATTTCTTTTATAAAATGCCTTTCTAGCACAGTCTGGTCTATTTGCATTGTTCCAGTGGATTAAAAATATGACTTGCGTACTAGATAGAATTTTAATTCCAGTTTTGGAAAGTATAATCCACAAAACGGAATGTTTGTTATTTTAGATGTATATGTAATTTACAGTGCATGGGTGTATTAATATTTCTCAGATTTCAAGAATTATTAACTCTCGAGTTTGAGTAATAAAACTCGTATTATAATTTGAAGACAAATTCTAATTTTCCTAGCAATAGGTATAATTATTTTCCATTGAATTACGATTGCTCCATAAGAAATTTCATAAGCATCAAGGCAGTTACATAAGCGATTTTATTTTTCCTATTTCGCCAACTGGAAGTTTTAATACATGGTTTTTATTCTAATCAATTTCATTTCCCATAACATAAATCATCTCTAAAATTCGATTTAGAATTTAATTAGAAAATTTAGTTACGGTTTAGAAAGATTTAATAGGTATTGCTGACACTTTATCTGAATTTCAGCATTCTCTGTTAAATTATTCGAAATATCTAAACTGTCATTTATTAAAAATCATTTATTTTTTCAATATTTTTAAAGCAAAAGGAAATTTCGTATTCACAGTTTTATGAGTAATGACCACTTTTGGATGTTTCATTACGATGTGTCACCCAGGAATAATAATGATATGTCCCCATACTGACATATCACCAGTGTTCTTCATTCTGTAAATGTGAAGGTCATCTACAATAATATTCCGTGGCTGCTGCTTTTCATCTTTCATTTCATTCGTTGAAATTGGTTTTATAAACGTATTTTACGTAGTCTCTTATTCATAAAAACTATTTCCGTATTGATTTTTGTAGCCCCTCCCCCCCAAAAAAATTCCGTATTTGGTATTGATTTTTGTTACTAAAAAGAAAAAAGGTTGATCTGCACAGATTCCTTCTCACTAAGCTGTTCTCTATATTTGGAATTAAGGCGTATTTCACTGATTTTGCTTCTTTTCGTGACTGTGTTATCAAATATGTGAATATGCGTGGAATTTTATTAAATGCAATGTGTAACACGAACTTTATTGTAGAAAAATCCAAGCTTTCAAATTTGCTTATCTATTTAGGGATTTTAAATCAGTTTTTCATAAAACATGGTAATGTATAGTATCAATCATTTGTAAATTTATTTTGCTTTTTTGGCTACATCTTTTTCTGAATTTTGATTCACTTTTTCAAAAAACTTTTCTGAGACGCTTTTGATTGGCAAATGCTTTTGGACTATACTGCTTACATTTGTATTTATAAACTTAAGTAATAAAGACTTCAAGTAGTACAGCAATAAAGATTGGTAATAAACACTTTTGTTGTGTCTCTCACGTACATGCGAAAGTTAACCTGGGAAAACGACGGTGGTAACCATGGTTACAGAATTTTGCGCGAGCATTAAAAATGCTTTCATGTGTTTGAAAGTATCTCGTTCTAAAGTTAATTTTAATTTTTAACACTGTGTTATAAAATGGAGTTCTGGTTTTTAGTTGGGTGACTTACGAAATAAAACCCGCTGCGTATATTGGGGGAAGTTTTTCAATTTGCTGCGCCTAGGAAATGAGGTCCCCTGTGTTTAAATTTGTGATGTTCGAATTCTAAAAGTTTTCAGGTTTGGGAAAAGGCTTATTCTCGTCATGCAGATAAGTAAAGATTTTGTTATTGTAGATGTGCCTAGTGTTTTTCTGACGACGTAGAAAATGGAGAGCCAGCCAGAATTATATTTATTATAATTTAAAAAGTATTGTATAAGTTGCGTTATATTAATATAGAAGTAGAATATTAGTTTTAACTTTCAGATGAAAAGTTATGCGTTAAATCTGCTGCAATGTGGAAATGCGTATTTGAAATAATTTTGATTTACTGTATTATAAATGTTCTGACCTATTTTTATTGCACTGAGTTATATATTTGAGATTTCTGAGTAAAGAGTTTTTGAAAGATTTGTCAGAAGTTCTCATAAAATTGCAGATTTGGGTTTAAGTGGGCCTGCATTTACAGATAAAAATGAATGTTAAAGAAAGAACATGCAACGGCGCATAGTGCTTTCACAAGAACGGCTAAGGTTTTAAAGGAAGAACTTAGTAAAGACGATCAGACGGATAAAGACATATTACAAATGATAATTTTTGTGTTGATCTCTTGATTCGGAGATGCTAGATTTATTAAGGGTAAAGCCGCTGAAGATGATCTAGAAGCCGAAGTTATAAGTTGCGCGGTATATTCAAAACAAATTCAACATGCTTAGTCATCGGGTGAAAGAGGGAACAGATAATGCGGATGATCGTAGTTTTAATAAAAGTTCTAACATTGATAATAGCTTGAATGCTTCTAATAAAAAACGGTACAAATTGCCAAAAATTCAAATTAAAAAATTCCATGGGCAATTGCTAAGTTATCTTACATTTTGGGGCAAATTTAAAAAGATCTGTCAGGCTAAGGAACTTGATAATATTGACAAGTTCCATTATTTAGCTCAATCAATCTTACCTGAAACTCTGACTAGTGAGTTGATAGATAGTTACTTTTTAATGGCCGAAAATTAGCCGAAAGCTATTTATGCGTTTGAGAAGCGTTTTGACAACAAGGAAATTTTCACTGAGATATGTCACGGAACTGCTAAAATTAATTAAGTAAAATGTACGCTTGCAAGGGAAGAATAAGCTGCCTGTAGTATCACTAACAAAATCGAATCTGATTTCTAGAGGCTTTAAGCACTAGTGCCCTAGACACTAATATACATCCTAGTTATACCCCATGGTCAAGTCCTGTCTGAGAATCTTCGGGCATGGCAGAGAAGCGTTCTGTTCAGTAACAAGCTATGACGTCTCTCAGATCTCTTGGAATTATTTAGCTCAATCAATAGGTCAAAGGAGAGTAGAGTCAAACTTTCCAGGTCTGGATTCGAATTTTCTCGTACTTGGCGCGATGAGCATTCTCATGAGCATTCTAAAGTTCAGGAGCAAAAAACCTGGCGCGAGTGCAGCACGTTTACTTGGGAGTATGGAACAAAAATGTGTTTTTAGCGGAAAAACTCAAGAAAGTAAAGAATGTTTTACAACTCGGTCTATGACCTTAAAAGAAAGGTCACACAAAATAGGAGACTGTCTTAAGGCAGGCCATTTTGCAAGGCAGAGTCAACAGTTTATTCAGTGCTATTTATGGCAGAGATCTCATCCCCTAATTTTATCCCGATCTACTAGAGAATAAGCCGAAAAACAAAGAGTCAGTAATGGTACAAAGCACCATGTCCATCCTCAATGTATAAATGAAGTCACACTTTAATGATTGAGGTAGTCGCTTGCAATATAAAGAAGGTCAGATGCCTCTTGGGATTGTGGATCACAGAGGTCTTATGTTTTACAATCTACAGTTGAAGCTTTAACTTTGATAAGCATTTTATCTGAGAATTTAAGTCATACGCTATTTGATGGGAACAAGAACTGAGTAAAAAAATCACAAGCGATATTTTTAACTTAGTTCGGTTGAGAGAAGCACAGAGTACCAGTTCTGTTTCCTGTATCAAGATGCCATTTGTGCAGGTATACACGCATTCCTAAAGGCGCTTTATTGAGGGAATTAAAAATACGCCGAATTTGGATTTTGGATGCTGGTGAGGGTCACCCAGAAATAGAAATTCTCACAGGGAGCTATATTTATGGGAAAATAGTTACTGGTGAAATAATTCAGCTTGAGGGTGGTTTGACGGCCATTAATACTAAACTGTTGGCAGACGTTTTGCAGGGAATCCAAAGAATAGATTATCCAAAGTATTTCGGGTACCTCAGCAATATTAGAAGCCTTCCGATATGTGGAGTTTAGAAACTATCGGCATTGCAAATCAAGCGCAGTACTTTTCCAGCGTTGCAGAAGACCAAGAGGCGCGGGACAGTTTCTGAGGATCCTTCATAGAACCGAAAGCGGTTGATGTTGCAGGAGTTTACCTTGGGTTCAAAACTTCCCTCTAACAAGCATATTGCAGAAAAGAAGCTTTTTGCCACTATGAGAAAATTGAGAACAATAAGTTTGAGTAATTAAACGAATGGCTGTTTGAAGATATTACAGAAATTGACACAGAATCGGAAAGGAGTAAGGAAGGCTACTGTTTACAATATCAACCGATGATAAGATAGCCTCACTACAAAAATTGGGCCCGTATTAGATACGTCAAGGAAAGTAGATAATAAGTCTTTCCTAAACGGTTCCTTGATTAAAGTTCCAAACCTTAAAGATGAAATCCCAGCCATGCTAATGCGGTTTTGAGAAAAGGGGATCGGTGTAACATCCGATATTAGGCAGGCCTTTTTACAGATTGAGATACATTGCGAAAAAAAAAATTACCTAAAATTTCTATGGTGGATAAATAACAGAATCGAAGTATTCCGTCACAAGAAGTTGTTTAGGGGTTAACTAGTAGCCCGTATTTGTTAGCAGCTGTGATTTCATTTCATCTGTCGCAGGTTGCACCCGAGTTTAAAGCTGTTGGAAAAACTTGCCAAATGTTTTTACGTTGGCGACTGTGTCATGTCAGTTGGTGATGCCGAAGAGTTGAAAATTTTTGTAAACCAGTCGGTTAATGATATGGCAGAAGCCAAAATGGATCTACGTATGTGGACTTTCAGTTTAGATGATGAAAATGAGCTAACAGTTGAAGATAGTGATCCGGTCTCTACAATCTTAGGTTTGCAGTGGGATAGATGAGACGATAACCTCGTAATTCCCGTCAAAACAAATCGTTAAGAAACATAACAAAAAGAAAAACACTGTCTCTAGACCTTGCGATTTTTGACCCGCTGGGTTTCTTTCTGCCCGCAATATTGCCTGCGAAACTAATACTGCAAGAGGCCTGGTCAATAAAATCGCACTGGGATATACAATTCCCAGATGAACTCCAAACGAAATTTACGAGATGGCTCGAGGGACTGTCTAATCTTTCCCGCATTAAATTGCCTTGTCGCATAGGTTATGGAAAAAAGCATTCGTGGGCACTGCGTGTCTTTTACGTTTCAAGTCAAGCCGCTTATGCGACCGTTATTTTATTACGAGTTAAGGAAGAAGACAAAGTTTACGTGGAATTCGTCGTGGCAAAATCGCGCGTATCATCCGTGAAGAAAATAATTCCCGTGTTTGGAGTTGCTACCTTGTGTTTTACGGACACTCTTGACAAAGTATGTAGTTGAAGCTGTGTCCTTAGTTTATGTTCCGATGTATTACTGGACAGCCACTACTGTGGCCCTCAGCTGGGTAAAACAAGAGGCAAACTGGGACTTATTTGTAAACAGAGTAAACGAGATTCGGAAACTCTCGAAACAGGAATGTTGGAGGCACATCGTAGGAAATTTTAATCCTGCAGATGTGGCATTTTGAGCTGCACTCCGCAACATTTATGGCGTTGTGGTTTGTAGAAGAGTCACGAATTTTTTAAAACCTCTCCGAAAATTTGGCCAGACTTTGAATTTACTCCAGACAAATATTCTGTTTTGGCAGAAATTTAAAAAGAAAGAGTTTTCAATTTGAGCATAAAAATAGAATATCTTGATTGGTAGGAACATTTTTCGAGTTTTTCTAAAACACAGTATTTGCTGAATTCTACGCTTTGCTAACAAACTTCTACAAAAGCCCTGCTATGCTTCTGATATCCTAAAAGTAGAGGAAAAAAATTAACGCCGAAACATTTCCATGCAATTTTAGAGCAAACGAAGAGAGAGAATATCTAGAGAAAGAAAATTCCGTCCATAGACTTTTGGCAGTGAGAGACAGCGATGATGAAGTCCTCAGCGTCAAAACTAAGATCATTGAGCTTGATAACGCATTTTGCATCTTTATGCTCTCTTGCTTCCGTCCAAGCATTATCTCACTGAATTCCTCATTAGAGAGTATCATGAAAAGAACTGTAATGCTAGCGTGCTGAAATTGGGAGCTGAAATTGGGAGAGAGTGATATTGGATCATTCGTCCAAGCAAAATATAAGATCTTGCTTGAGCCAATGTGTCATATGCAGAAGATTCATTGTCAAGGCTTTATCCATACCTCCGATACAGTTAACCCTTGACAGGGCAAGAGATTCAGCAGTCTTTGAGTTGATCTCTGTGGTTGTTTGCTTTTGAGACCAAAGCGAAAAGCTTGGATCGTCTTGTTCACCTGCAGCGTATCACATCTTTGAGCACCGAAGCGTTTCTGCAGGCTTTGAGACATTCATTGCTAGACGGAGCTGTCCTTCGGTAGTGTATTCCGATAACGGAACCAGTTTCACCACAACGGGCAATACTCTGAGGCGCTTTGATTGGCGAAAAGTCACGGAAACAGGTGTTTTCCAATAAAGTGGAAGTTCATACCCCCTACGGCTGCGTGAGGGGGGAGGTTGGGAGCACTTAGTTCGTTCAACCAGGTTCCTTCTCGGGCGAATTTCAAGAAGATCGTCAGTGAATTTTGAAACATTACAGATTGTACTGTGTGATGTTGAATCCACATTAAATAGTCGTCCCTTGGTTGGGTCTCTGATGTTTCAGAAGAGCTCGTAGCTCTGACACCTTCTTTCTTTCTGCAAGACATAAAACAGGTGGGGGTACCATATCTAGATTAAACAGACTCCCAGAAACAATGTGCGGGCCAACTGAGGAGTGTCGCTTCTGGAAGTAATATCTAGCCTAACTTGTGCAGAAAGCCAGTGTTCCATGTCAAGAAGTAAAATTTCCGGACTTAGTCCTCATAGAGCTGAAGAACAACAAACATGTAATGTAGCCTATGAGCAAAATTGTAAAAATTTATAACAGTAGAGATGGTGCGAACGAGAGTGGTAGAAGTGAAAACCAGCAGTGGATATTTGGTAAGACCAATTAGAAAAGATCCACTAGAGGTTTCAGCTGCCAGCGATCCTGTGCTAACCGTGTTAGCTGAAAACAGATCTAGATATGGGAGGCTTTATAACCAAGAAAAAACTCGAACATTATATACAATATAGAGTTTAACCTTATAAATTTTAGTGAGGAGAGAAATATCCTGTGAACTCGTGTAAATGTTTATAAAGAGGAAATGAATATTGTATGATATTGGACGCTGTATGTGATGTATTATACCAATTGTATTTATTTTGCGGTATATTTTGTACTATATAATGAGATTTTGCTATGAAACCAATGGCTGTATGTGATTTATACCAATTGTATTTATTTTGCGGTATATTTTGTACTATATAATGAGATTTTGCTATGAAACCAATGGCTGTATGTGATCCATTATACCAATTGTGTAAATTATGTTATACTTTGTATTATACGATGAAATACTTGCTGTTGTAAAACATATGATATTGTACAATGTACCTGTGACATGCGCTTACTGTAATTACACTGTTGTGACTTAATTGATTAGGGACTGCTTAAAATACTACTAACTTTGGATTTAATAATTATTGTCAATCTAATCAGAATGATTAATAGAGACATAAAACACTTAATGGAATTGGGTTCTTCTTTCCACTTCTATATGTTACTCATATATGTTTCTTTTATACTCATATATATTTATATATATACTCATATATACTCATATATACTCTTATACTCATATATGTTTCTTTTAATTTGCCTCGGACCGGCAAATTAAGATTCTATTCGCGGGCCGGATACAGTCTTCCAAGGGGCCGTAGTTTGCCCATCCCTGGTGTAGCTAAAAGTAAAGTGCAACTTCAATATGGGCATGTCCTCTTTTAGCCATAAGGCCGTTTATTCGGCTAGGGGGCTAAGGGCCGTTTATTCGGCTAGGGAGTATAGAGTTTGGGAATTTTAAAGCTTTGTGGTTATTAACTACTTTTTTCCCAGTTTATTCTTTGCTGACCTCATTTTAACATGTTACATCGTATACATGTATACTATGTTTTAATCACGTTTTTCTTTCATGCTTTTCTAACTAATGTACAAGTGACATCTTCATATCTGGTTCTTAATGTTAGAAAATTCTGTGTCATGTCTGATGTTGAGTCTTTCACGTATATGCAAGAGTGAGCCTGGCAAAAACGGCTTGATTACAGAAATTTGCACAAGCATTAAAAAAGCTTTCATGTATTTGAGAGTATCTCGTTGTAAAGTTAATTTTAATTTTTAACATTGCGTCATAAAATTGAGTTTTTGTTGGATGACGTATGAAATGAGATCCGCTGCGTATATTGGAGAGTTTTTCAGTTTGCTGCGTTTAAAGAAAAGAGGTCCCCTGTGTTTAAGTTTGTGAAGTTCGTGTTCTAAAAGTATTCGAGTTTAGGAAAAGCGCGCCAGGTTTATTCTAGTCATGCAATTAAATAGAGATTTTACGTTATTGTAGATGTGCCTAATTTGTAAATATACCTGTAAACAGAACTGAATTTCAGAATGGTAATTTTATTTTGTTGTAATTGACTATACATTCTATGTCGGAGTCTACTGCAGTCAGGTGTGTATGTAGCGATAAGAAAATAGTTGAGAGTTTTGCTCACGACAATTTCGTTTATTACTGAATATACTTGATCTTTCACTTGAACCAAGGTCTGTGTTTACGCGTGTAATAAATATCTTGAAACAAAGGTACAAATACATTTTATTTGTGCACTTTACACATACGTGCATACATATAAACGTTGTCATAAAAACTTTTTATCTATTTAAAATTAATACTTTAGTACGAAATGCAGCAGTTAATTAAATTTTTTGAAAGAAATTTGAATTTACTTTTAAAGTTTAGTTACTAATTGGTCCGTAAATTCAAATGACGAATTCCAGCTCATATGAAGGAATTTTTAAGGCTTGCCTTTGTGATATAGTAAACATTTTTCCATTATACTTCACAACCTTGTTCTCAGAAAAAGTCTTTAAACTTCTTCCATTGCTTCATCGGTTCCAGAATGGCAAATTGCGTCTCTGCTGAGATCCGGTTAGTTTCCTGTACATTGCATTACGAACATTATATTTACTCCTTAAATTTTGTAACTTCTATTGAGAATTCAGTTGGTACTTTTACTTCAGGTATAATACAACCGATGTTATACTGAATATATAATAAAATGTTTGCGATTAAACGGCAAATCTGGGCAGCTGCATAAAGAGTTTGTAAATTTATTTTATTCATACTCGTTATATTAATATTCAAACCCGGCAATATTATATATAAAGCTGTCATTAACTACATTATATATTGTCATTGCATATTAGTATATATTGTCAATAAATCCATTAATATATATTGTCAATAAATATATTACCGTATTTCCTCGCGTAATTTACCTCCTAGCTTTTTGCGTAGGTTCTGAAAATTTTGAGAACATTAACATTAATTTTCCTCTTCCTCTATTTGTACATAATTTTTCCATCTGAGGGGTAGTTTATCGGTAAACTGTATTCCCTTGACTAATGTATAACGGAAATACGAGCCAATTCTCACAGAAAATCCTCCACGAAGGCATTCCTTCTTTTGGGCAGATAGCCCTCGTAGCTTTGCCATTTTCAAATAACCTAACTTAATCCTTGATTATTTTTATTCAGTATATTGAGTTTGTATTTGCACTTTTGTATTAACATTGCATCTGTTTTTTTACTCTTTGCATTTATTATTTGAAATGCATTTTGTGCTGACCCTTCGTTAAGCTACCCGGACGTGGCAGGTTTTCTCACAATTACGAAGCTTTCCAAACATGTGATTTCACCTTACTTCTAATTGTTACTTTCAAGTTCATTGTAGTCATCTACTGTTGCTGTGTTCCGGGTCTTTTGTTCTCCCTCCTTCTCTTTCGTTCGTCCGATATCCAACTTGGCAACTGCGATTAAGCCTCGTTCATGTGAAGTGGCTCTGGAGCTTTATAAGGTAACTGAGACACATATGCTCAGTTATCGTCCAATATCGGCGCAATATCTGTGAGATATTACAGTATTAATATTACTGTATGTTATTGGAGTGGGTTTTTTAAAGAAATAATATTCTAATAGTTACGAGTAGTTTATCCATGACTTCTTCTTATTTGTTATGTTTTTACTGTAACCGCATTCTTCGACAATTAAATTATTTGCATGATGTTCAGACAATAAAATTCGTTTAAAAGGGGAAAATACAGAAAATGTAGAGCTGTTATGAAATATCAGGCCGCTATTTTATACCTCGTATTCCTTGCATTAGTAAAATGTACTATGTCTACTCTTCGTTTCAAAAATATAATCAACTTCTCCTTATTTGTATAGTATTCACCATCTTACCAAATTTGAGGGGGAGTTTGATTTTTATTATTATAGGAAATGTTTCCTATCAGTAACAATCCTTTTAAGTTATTTAAGTAAGAGCATACGCACAGAGTAATGGAATTCATAACCAGAAGACTCAACTTTGATTATACTCTTTACACCTGTAAAACCCGAGGGATTAACCATAATCAGAAATTGCATCCTTTCTTCTTACTTTTTGCACTTCGCTAATCTTTTCTTTAACACAGTATTCATAATCATAGGGGTCTAGCTAAATATTGTATTTTTGAATTCTAATGGAGAAATGATAATTACCAGAACAATAAAAATTGAGTTTTCATACCAGAGATCCCCAAGCACAAAGGTAAGTTATAATACTGAATAAAAAATGTTTAAAAAAATCTAAGTAATTTCTACGATTTTAATTCCTTTGTTTGAAAAGAAATAGTGTTATTCTGTTCAAATATGTATATTCCCTTTTGCATTTAGTTTAATCAGTTACCTTTCGGCGATGCGAACGAAGCAACTTAGTTCTTTTAACCGACCGCAAATTTTAAATTAGGTATAATAGTGTAAAACGGGGAAGAAAACTGTTTCAAGTTAAAAATACAAAGTAATCCTTGCTACATTGTGCGTTAGAGCAAATCGTGTTTGGTTTTCTTTTAAATGATAAAATTTATTTAAAGAGCTGTTGGAGCGAAGCTTTTACCTTAATCGATATCTTTCAATTCTTTGGATTGGTTTTTATACGCTACACAATTTCGCTTTTATTTTCATTTCATTTCATTTACGTACAAAAGAACGGTTTAAAGAATACTTTTGTAATGTTCTTTTGCAAAATGGAACTTCAAAAACTTCAGACTTGCCTGCTGCGAAGTTTCCTTTTTCTTTCTGTTTTGCTTTCACAAGTGAAAAAAATTTATCTAACCCTCGCGCTTACAAACTACGCATATTATGCTGTATTGTTTCATTAATTAACAGTATACAAAAAAAGCTTTATGCAGACTACCATTGGTCTTGTCGCCTGAAGAATTTCGTGAAGTTTGGGGCCATAAAAAGTCATAATTAAATATCATAAAACTTACTGAGAGTAGGAAGGCTACATGCCAAAACTGTAGATCACTTAGCCGCAGAGCGTTTGTAGAGTGCACCACGAGGAGGTACATCTATGTAGCAGCCATTCAATCCATTAGCTCTGTTGAACACCCATTAACACCTGAAATTTTGCGGTGTCAAGAATTCCTGAGAACTCTCACTTTAAGGGGAAACAAATCATTCTCCAGTGGGTGCGTGGCCATTGTGGTCTTTGGAGCAGTGAACAAGCGGACGTACTTGAAAAATGAGGTGCCAGGTTACTACAACATCTTAATACAGCCGTTTCTTATTGGAGGATTAAACTGTTTCTAAAATGTTTATTTACGTCTAATATGTTACGAGATCTTCACACTCGTACAGCGTTAAAAAGTTGGAGAATGATAAGTCCTTTTCTTATTCTCGATAGTCCAAGACGCAATGCAGTTGCGGCTTTCCGTCTGTCTACAGAAGATTGCCTTGCCTCCAACCTGCACCGCATAGGCATTTGAAGCGATCCTATTTTCCCACTTTGTAATTCTGGAGAAGAAATGGACAGGGACCACCTGCTTCGATGTGGGGCTCTTCGTGGTCTTACAGAAGAGTCGAGATACTGGGAGGCAAGAGCGCTCCTTAGTCAATGACTTTTTGTTCGGTCTTTTTGTTTTTTGTTCTATTTTTTGTTATCCTTTGTAAGATTTTAGTTCTTTGTAATGTTTTGCCTAGCCATTGGAAATAATAAAAAAAATCATAAAACTTGCTGGTGAGTCGAAAAAAGTACATCAGGTGCCTGACTGTTACAGGTAAAGGTTAAAACGAGACAGGCACCTCTGCGTCCAAGTATGCATATTAAGGTATCGCCTGGCCTTGCTAACTGCTAAGTTTGCGGCTCGTATACAATAGCCAGGGAGAACACTCAGGGACTCTTTGCTGGAATTCGAACCCGGGCCCTTCAGTACGGCATTCCACATTATTAATCACTGAAAAACATGAGAGAGCTATCTGCCTAAGGAAATGGATGCTTTCATGAAAGACCATTTCGGAAAACCTGGCTCGTATTCATGCTATATAACTACACAAGCTGATACAGGAGTAATTGATTTTTATGTACATTGCTCGACATTGCAAATGCAACACCAAGAATGAGTTGTCAGAAATTTATGCAAATTTTAGAGTAGACGCACGTCACTGAGTTATGCGAATGATGTGAAATTAGCAGCTCTCCGACGCACGTGAAGTAAGATATAAGGGAAGGAACGTGAAGAATGGGTAGTATTCGTGTCGTTATTTCTGCCAGACGAATTATCGAAGAAAGTTGGTTTTTGTCCCAGAGGGTACGTGTAATAGGAGAGAATGCCAGGCCGCCATCAACAAAGGCACTTCCAGCAGATAGACGATTTTACGAGGGGTATGGTGATCGGACTGAGAAGGGCGAGTTGGTTCTTACGTCAAATCGTAGCTCATACCCTCATGGATGCGAGCACGGTGCCATCGGCTATGGTGAACATGGTTGGAGCAAGGAAATGTGGGAAGGAGGGATGCAGGTGCAGCCAGAGTGACGTCAGCACGCGTGGACCGACGCATCCCCCCACAAGCTGTGGCGGTCCCGCAAGTCACTTGTACCGAGATTCTACAGCATATTCAAGATACCCTCGATGTTCCCGTGTCGACGAGAACCATTTCTCGTCGATTGGTTGAACGTGGCCTACACTCACGGCGTCCGTTAAGAAGACTGCCATTGACCCCACAGCATAGACACCAACGTTTAGAATGGTGCCTGTCTGGAGCGATGTGGATGACAGAATGGCGAAACGTCGTGTTCTCAGATGAGTCACGCTTCTGTTTATCCAGTGACAGTCGCCGCATACGTGTGTGGCGTCGACGTGAAGACAGATCTAATCCGGCAGTAACTGTGGAACACCCCACCGCGCGACAACGTGGCATAATGGTTTTGGGCGCTATTGACTACGATTCCAGGTCACCTCTAGTTCGTATTCAGGGCACTATGACGGCCCACGATACTTGGATAATGTGCTGCGGCCGGTGCCAATCCCCTACCTTCAGGGGCTGCCTAATGCAATTTTTCAGTAGGATAACACCGGACCACACTGTGCTTACATCTGCCAACATGCTCTGCAAGGTATACAGATGCTTCCCTGGCCACCGTACTCTCCTGACATGTCAACAATCGAACATGTGTGGGATGTGATTGGACGCCGTTTGCAGACTCTGCCCCTGCCTCGTTCAGAAGACGAACTGTGGCAAATGATTTAAAGGGAATGTAGAGCCATCCCTCAGGACACCATCCACACTCTTATTGGCTATGCCTAGACGTGTTTCTTCGTTCATCGCTGTCCGCGGTGGTCCTACATCCTCCTGAGCCGACGCCGTTCTCGCTCTATTCTGACTATCATTTTGAAATAAAGATCACTTATTGCTGCTTGCTGTCTCTTTTTCAAAATTTCATCACTTTCTGATCACTCCTTCTTGGTGTTGCATTTTCAATATCGAGCAGTGTATATAGAAATACAAAGTAAACTTTCAGTGCATTGGTCTTTTCTAAGTGACTGACTTCGAAACTGACAAATTTTGCCACAAATATTTCGGCTGAGAAGGAATTCCCCCATCTGAATTTTTTTTGGTTGCTTAAATGCTGTAATTTGTAAATTACTGTAATTTTTGTAAACCCGCTTAATGCACAAACTAACTTACTGTTTTTTACTAATATTGTAATTTCTTTAATTTGTTCATCATTTTTATAAGAATTTTTCTACAGGTCTGTATAGATCTGTGTTTTTGTTGCCAACACAAAGTAAATGTTTCGATGTTCTCATTCCTTTTTATCACAATTTTAATGAATATGCGTTTTCTTCGTTTAATAACACGAGTAGTGGCTTAATCAGTTACGGCGATGAATATGGGACATTTTTGTGAACTTTGTCCTTATGATATCCCCATTTTGAAATAATCGCAAGAGTTAAGGTCCGGACTGCAATGCAGGTCATTTAATTGATAGCCATTTTCAGTTTTTTAATCTAACCCAATTCTTTTTTGTTTTTTTTTTTCAGCTGATAAAAAGCATCATTATGAGCCAATGTAGGTGACGTCAAGTTTGATGCAAATTATTATGTCTATGAGTGATAGCTCTGCAAATACTTAGTTGTTCACTCAGAAAATAGCGCCCACCGCTTAGTGATTTCATGGTACTATATTGTAGTTTTGTCTTTCGGTTTGGTACCGCAACATTTCAGCTATAAAGTAGACATTTTTTCTATAGTTTGTCTATTTTCTCTCATCTTGACCTTGAAATTTGCCAGCTTGTGTCGCTTTTCAATGTCCTTGAGCAGCTGACAAAGCTGTATCTTATACAGAAGCAGTCTCCAGCTACTTTCTTCTTTGCAGCTTTCTTGATATGCCTAATCGTAATGACGCCGTTAGTGTTGAAATGGGTGGCTTTTCCCATTCTCGCTGTACATTTTCTGTCAAAACAACAGGTTTATTTTTAAATCCTGTACCAACGGAAAGGTTACTAGCTGGCTAAAATCTTGTCATTAACCATTCCCCCCCCCCCCAAAATTCGTTAACAATGATAAAAAAATAAAGCCATATTAAAGAAGTGTAAGGGCTTTCTTTTTCCAGAATTTTTGTGGCAAAGTTAGGTGGAGCTACTGACAGTATTTCCGTAATTTTCATATGGTAAATATATTTTCCAGAATACAGATTCCCATTATACATTTTTCGAAAAACTAAGAATTAATGTATTTTAAAATTCCATCGAATAAGCCAATAAATAGGAATGTGATTTTTAATATTATTTAGGCCACACTGTACTACTCGAGAAAAGTTTATAAGTTTTACTTTCTAGTATAGAATTGTTGGAATGTAGTAGAGCATCGATAGATACAATACGCCGTATACGTGGTCTCCGTTATTTAATATTATCAGCTTCTTACCAGAGTAGCACAAAACTGTCCGCTAATGTAATAGCTTCATCCTAAGAGATGTCTGAGGTCAAAAAGCTTGTAATAAACTTGTTTTAAAGTTTCAATAAATGCTAAAAATTCTTAAACGGTTTTTTAACTGTGAACACTACAAATGGGCTTGTTTATCGCTGTGAAATGAAATTTCCCTTACTTCCGATAATTATCAAATAGCTTCACTTTCCCAATTCAGATGCTATTTTTATTCCATGAAATTATACTTCCTTTAGAGGTTATCGCTATTTTGACATTGTGTAATCTTCTGAAAGGGAACTACTATAATTCATATTCATTTACGAATAAAGAGAAACCTTTGAAAGCGGAAGTTTGAGCTTATCGTGAAATGAAATTATCATACGAAAGAAAAATCCCAGCTCTCCACGTTTTTTTTTCTTACTGGAGTGCGTGAAAAGGCGCATTTCTGCTTCATATATCTACATTCAGAATTTTTTCCCTTCGTTCTGCCTTCAAAAAATTTTTGTCTGTCTTTTCACCGTCACATTTCATCTCGATATATTACAGGAAATTCTTCTGAAAGGCGAGTTTATTCTAAAGCCGAGAACATTTGAGATGCTATGTGCCACGTGGAAGTTTTAGCTGTTTTTTTTTACGTTTTCTATAATTCCTTCATTAATGGAATAGCTATCCTGTTATATCAAAACTGCTTATTTTTCAAGTTTTTGCCATGTTATAATTATACTTTATCTTACAGTATTAGCTTCATCACTGCATGATCTTTGCATTAACATATGTTTTTATCTTTAAATTTTGACTACATATAATCTTAATGTATTAAAGAATAACATACATTAACGACCTATCCAAATTA
This sequence comes from Stegodyphus mimosarum, assembly GCA_000611955.2. NCBI lineage: Eukaryota > Metazoa > Arthropoda > Arachnida > Araneae > Eresidae > Stegodyphus > Stegodyphus mimosarum. The sequence continues at coordinate 490,024 of KK117188.1, forward strand.
ATGTGTTTTGAAATCTAAATTATTCTCAGCAGCTCAAAAATCTATTCCCTATTATGCATATGTATTTTAGCATTTGTCAAAAGAAATAACTTTTAGCCCTTGTTAACTTATTAGGAAAGTTTACGATTTTATTATTTGTCTTCTGTCGTGATAAGTTCTTATTTTAACTGTAATTATTATTTAAGTATTCATGTTTTTAATTATTAATAAACCCAAAATCCATTATAGAAAGTGTTACGCATACAAACCAACAATTTTAAACTTGAACTTTTGCTAGTTCTCAGTTTAGATCTTTTCATTTTGTGTTTATAGCACTTAAAAATGTAAGATCGCGTGCGTTGAAAACTAAAGAATGAAAATTTCTAAACGTTTTTACCGAACCATTTGATTGCTAATATAGGTCGTGTACCCTGAACCATAAGCATGAGATATTGAAGAGGTTGTTAGTGATTCCGACTGTCAGTGAATATATGCTAGATTTCAACAGTTAAGCAGATGTTGTATATAGTTGCTTTCTATGACTGAAGTTATACACTTTATTTACCCTTGCTGTGGCATATGATACTGCTAAGCTGCAGACAAACTATTTTAAAATAGAGAAAATTGTAGCATGTCAGAAGATCGACCTTTTCCAGCTTAATAAAAATTGGGACTCCTGTCATCTTTCATTCATGGCATTTTTAAAATGAGAGAAATTCGAAAACTTTGACAATATAATAAATGACTATTAGGAGATTATACTGCAAAAATGGTTAAGTAAATTTAACTTTGACATTTTGGAATCTTTAACTTTTGCATTTCTTTGATCCTTATTAATTCAAAGTTAGTTATACTTTTTTGTTTTATCTAGTTGCATTACCCTTTTTAAAAAACTCATGCATTCACTTATCTAGATATCCCATATAGTAGCAGAACAAAAAATATAATAAAATTTGTTGATTAAACTGTCTTTTTGGAAAATGCGGTTGAAAGCGTTTCGTAGCTTTTTTTGCTCCCTAAAATATCGATCATCTTGTAAATCCGATAAATGCACACTAATGAAGATAGAAAGCTCCTTACGAATGTGTCATTTACAAGAAGCCTTGCATGGGTCCGTGACACTTAGCTGACACCGCTTAACCAATAAGATACTTTGCCCATAGGATATTTAGCCAGCACATCGGTTTAGCCGATAGTGTATTTAACCAATATAATATCCTTTATTCAGCACGTACATGTGAAATTGTTTAAACCATTTGAATAAGGCTGCGGCACAAATGATTAAAAATGTTATATTATGAGCAGAAAATATTACTTGTAGCCGAAATGCACATATGGACAAAATGTATCTGTTGGCCACATTTCTTTTAAATTTCTTTTTTAATTTAAATAATGTATTACATTACTTTTAGACCAAGTGTTGAATTTGTACTGTAGAATCATTAGGATTGCAGGAGGAAAGCAGGAGAGATGAAAAATGAGCAATGCCCTCGCCGGGACTCGAACCACGCACCTCTCGAATACGCGCCCAGCGTGCTGACCACTACACTACAAAGGCATGCGAAGAAGGCGGGAGGAATATCTTATATACTCCCCTTTTTAAAGGGAGGCTGGGGATTAGGGGACCCAATCACCAAATCCTGATGGTGGAGAATCATCATCCACCACGTTTGTTTTAGTTCGGGTGCCACTACAGAGTCATTAGGATTACCTTTTGGAAGCAGGAGAGATGAAAAATGAGCAGTGCCTTCCCCGGGACTCGAACCACGGACCTCTCGAATACGCTCGAGCGTGCTGACCACTACACCACGAAGGCATGTTAAGAAGGCGGGAGAAATACTTTATAGTACTATATCTAGCATTAAATAAGGAAAGAATGGGTACTTGTCCCTGAATCTCCTCCTTGTGTACCCAGCAGACGGCCTTTGGTTGTATAAATATGGACAATTTTTGTTAAAGCATTTTCGCGTGTTCTTTTCTAAATAAGGACATGTCTTCAAAACGTGCCGTCGGCTAATTGTACTTTCTTTGCCTTTAAAACTCTTGCTAGTGTCTTCGGACAGCAAAGCTTACACTTTCAGTTCTCGTACTTATAATATTTCATCATATAAAGACAACATCAGAAACTTCAGTAATTATGCTATGGAAGTCAACCATATTATATATATAATTACATTTTTTGACATGGTAGTTATTTAAAAATTCACAAAACAAAACAGGTGGTGAACTTGGGTTACTTCGTCTCTTATTTCGCCTCCGTCAGAAATGCCGCGAGCAGAGAAGCGTTAATTGAGATAATCGTCGTAATATGGAACCAGAATAAGTATTTTCATTAGCTCTAATCCTTTTTTCGGTTGCGTTTAACCATTACAATATCGGGTAAAGATACTGAAAAGCAGATTTTGTGTAAATGTTACTTGGTCGCATGCTAAAAATCATTAGGGTTACAGTAGGAAAGTGTAATGTATTATATAAACAAAAACATTCTATGAAATTTACATTGAAGGTTCTTTATGTACATGATTGATGTTCAGCGTTATAAACCGTGAGTTTGTTAGATGTAAAAGACTTCATGTTATGCTAAAAGTTAGGTTGCATTTTTTTCTGAAATGAAAAATCTAAGACAGCTTGCTGCCTCAAAGTCGTTTAATCTTAATCCGCATGTTTTAATACAAACAATGTGATTTAAAATTATTAAAATTACCTCTAAATTTGCATTTTATCTTGGAGATGGAAGAAGCTTGTTGATTAAAAATATCTAATTTGAACAGCAAAGTTTTTGTAGTGTAAATGAACATTTTGATGAAATGAATCGCAACTATACTTTTAGTAATATCATGCAGGTGCAGATACATTCGTTGTTTCATTAAAGCAAAGCAGGGATTGCCCGCATGGTAGACTTTCAAAGGAGAACCGACTTAAATATACTTGTATGTTACATATGGAAAAATCATATGTAGGTAGCATGTGCCCTCGTAATTTGAACTTGAGTTCATACGTGAGCTTCGTGGAGGAAAACTGAAAAAACGTAGCTAATACTTTGAAATATATATAAATATATTCGGATATTTGGGCAGAATTAAGATCTTTTTTATAAGATATAATGAAAGGTTTAAAATTTAATTATATTTCATATGTTAATATCAAATATAAATCGATGGCAGAATTGTGTTGCTTAGACACAAATATGATTGCATGTGTACCTTTTGTACAATGTGAACTTGCTCTATAAAGCATCTTCTTAGAAACAAGTGATTTTTGTTCTGGGTTATTTAATTATGACTAAGCAAGTAGTATCTGCACACAAGTTCCGAAGCCGAATTGAATTATCTTAACAATATGTAGCATAGTGTTCGCTCGACACAGGTGGGTACTCTCATTACTGTAATTAGTATGCGACTTATAATAGTGAATAAAAATTCTTTGGGGTACGTTGAAGGACGTCATGTAGCGCCGGAGATCGATTATGCAGCAGCCCATTGATCAGCGTTGTTCAAGCAACCGCTCACCATTGTGCTATTTATCTGGCCGCTAATGGTTACCTCTGTGACACTTTGAGCACTTTTAAGTAACTGCATTAAACATAATCTGAAAATTGCATTAAACCTGATATGAAAATTGTACTAAACCTAATCTAATCGATATGTATGATTATATTAACCTATAATAAGTTCGATACTAACACACAATAAATTTTCTTTCTTTATACTTTTTCTGACGAAACTGTATATTATTTTAGTGTTTTCGCCTACAAGCACGGTTATAACGGCAATACATTATCTCATTAAATTCAAAATCATTTACTGTCAAAAAAACTATTTCTTTGGAATGCAGCTTCCCAATACGAAAATTTAATTTCCTCTCCTGTGAAATCTGATCTATGGTGAACGCTAAAATCTTCTACATGATATCCAGGGATTATCTAGGATTCAAGGTGACCATATATAACAACACATTTAATTGAAATGTCCCTAAGCAAGCGATTAGACTCGTAGCTAACCTTAAAGTATACCCACATGTCAGGAAATGTCTGATACTAGCTAGGCCTGGGCAAGAAAGTAATACAAAAGTTAAAACGGAGATCTTTACTTTACAAAGCGAGAAGCGGAAAGTCTGAGATAACTGATTTCCATTTATTATTTTCGGGGTAATATGGCAGCCTGGAAACGCTATAAATTTGGGTATGTAACACTGCGTTCTTACCGGTAGTTTGTGAATATTACTTAAAGTGAAGCAAAAGCCCGAAATGTGCAAATGAAAGTAATGAATGGAACTGTGTAGATTTTGAAAGACTTTCTTCTGAATTTCACCTATGTATTAATATTTCTAATATACTTGCTTAATACGCTTTTAGTCAGAGTTGACCTTTTTATTCGAAATGCGTAATTATTCTATCAAAATGATGTACAAAACATGTTTATTTCGGGAATGTAATTTTACAGCGTTGTTATGAAAGTTATGCATCAGTCTCCCAATAGTTATAATTTAATTTGTTCCCAATAGTTATGAATTTTATTGTTAATATTGCGAATAAATATTTCTCTTCTGGTTTGAAATACTGTGCAATAGGTGCCTTAAAGTTCTTTTCTAAAAATTAATTTACGTGGTTATGAGGTTTTAATAAGGTGATATACTGTAAGGCTATTCGCCTTTAGAGAGGAATGCCTTCATGGAGGATTTTTTAAGGGTTTGTTACGTAATTAGGGCATAGTACGTAAGAGATGCATGCCTTAGGAATTATACCTCAGGGAAAGATTTCTTAAAAGGTCACATATATGTTATAAATGGTGAAAATAATGAAAAACCCGTGCAGCCCTATCTTTCGCCAGAATCCGAACCCAAGATTAAGTATAGCTGCTTAACGACCTTATCCGCTCGGCTCTTAGTAAGCAAAGTCTCTGAAATCTGGCAAAGTAATGTGAGAGCTCTGTGCCTAAGGGAAGGGGTAACTTCGCGGAGGACGTTCTAAAGGAAAATGGCTCGTATTCACATTACACCTTGTGAAAACCAAGCTATCAGCTAACTTGTTCGACTGAGATCGAACTCGGAGCGGTCTTAACCACTTGACCACTTGACCACTAGTGAGGCTTGACTACTGGTAAAGCTCTTTTTTTAATTAATCAGTTGTAGTAAAGAAACGTAGTCACGAAGTTACATTCTGCTGTTATGGCTTCAAGTTCAAACCTGTAAAGATTGAATAGGTTTGTAAACTAAGTATTTTGTTTGCTTCAATGTGTGAAGAATTCTGAGTGTATAACCAGTAAGGCCTTGTAATAGAATGATTAGAATACCTTGTGGTAGAACAGCTTTAATAGAAATAAAGGAACCAAACTTTATAATCTTTGATAATTTTTTCGAGGTTCTGAAATCCTAGAACTAAGTTTCAATGAGATTTAAGAGCACTTACTAGTGGCCAAGTAGTAAGATCTATTGAACAACGGTAGGTTGACCTGGATTCAAATTCAAGCGAAGCGGATTGGCTGCGTTGTAGTTTCCGTGTTTTCCCTTGTGTATCGTGAATACCAACCAGTTTCTTTAAAATATCTTCCACGAACACAAGGGCTCTCTTGGGCAGAGAGCCCTTGTGTTCTTTGCCATAATAATCCGAATGACCTAACCAAAACTTAGAGTTCTGTAAATATTACCCTTTGCTAGGACTAAATAAGAAAAATACTTTGCCAATTAGTACAGTTACAGTGTTGAGTCAGTATGAGTACAGTTATTGAGTCATAGATAAGTTCATCTTCTCTATATAGAGGGGATCTATCTCTTAATAAGTTCATCTTCTGTACTGAGAGGCCCCCTCGGGGGTCGACAAAGAGTACTCCGAGAAGTGGCCTCGTGCCTAGGATCTGTACCTAGACAGTCTCGGCCACGGGGGTATAAAATTCTCTAGCCTGGAGTTTCCCGGCGATCCGTGGGGAAGGGACTATCTTGACCTTTGACGGGTGCGGTGGCTTAAGTCTCCGGTAACTGGGGTATCAGTAGCCGGATAGCCCTTCAGCGTCCAGTCCGCGTTGTCGTCGGTATTCTGTGTAAACCCTGAAGGGAGGGGCTGCCCGGGTAGTACTGGTGGGTAGCATCAATCAACGACCAGTCAAAGCTCCAGGTCATCATGCCCACCCCACTGTGATCTCTGTTCACTGGGACGTTGGTCTTGGCTGGTCACTTCAGCGGTGGGTTGTAAGAGGGACCCTAAAAATGGCTGATGTTTACGGGGATGTGGTCTCCGAGATTCAGTCGAAGTGTACGACCCTCTGGGTGGCTTTCTGACTGATTCATCAGTCCCTGTAGTGTCATTCAGTTGATGGATCAACTATACAAATAGTTCTCTATTGAGAGAGGATCCTGCTGTTGGAAAAGTTATTTTAGTGCTCTCCTTATCGTTGTCTATGATTTTATTTTCAGTAATTCAAGTACCATTAAGTTCTCTAAGTGATATTCTTTATGGGATTTTTGTTTGAAGAATTGCAGGGATGTATAGTTAATGATAACGAAGCTTTTGCCGCTAGTGCAAGCTGATTCAGTGTATTGCTGCTGTAATCTTTCAGTACAAGTCCAGTCTTTGTTACAATGGTGTAAATCATACGGGGGGTCTTCAATGTAACCGTATGAATTTTGTATGCATTTTCGGTAACCTTCTCAATTTGTGATGAATAAAGTGACTGCTACTGCACAAAATAATTAAGAAACTAAGATCAAACCGATATTTAAACAATATATTTATTTAAATACTGTATTCAATAAGGAAACACTTTTCTAGATAATTTACTTTTATTGGCTACTTATTTCTTATTGGATTACAGAGTTGACTCGTTGATAATTTGGCCAGGCTGTAGTCCTGGCAAACTGGCTGGCTACATGGAATTTTTATGTGTATCGTAAATACAAGTTATTTTCCCTTAAATATTCTACGAAGGCACCATTTTTTTAATCAGATAATACTTGCTTTGCCTTCAACAAACAAGCCAACAAGGCTAATTTACTTACTTTTGTAACAGTTTACGTGAATGTAAAATTTTAAACGAAAGTATGCGCCAAAGTGACTCCTCACATTTCATACATATTATTTTAAGTGATAATTTATCTGATATCAAAAGCAGCCCGATCCATGCATCGACACTTTTGGGGGGCAACTATGTCAATTAATGGTCAAATGCTTAAAGCCATGGAATGCATCGATACGTTTGGAGGTATGCAATTAATGGCCGAATAATTAAAGCCATGGCATGCTGGTAATTTTATGCGAAGTGGGACTCTTGGGATTAGTGAACTTACTGGTGCATAGAGGCATCATTTTTAGAACAGCTATCCGTTAATTGTTGTAACATAATTAATTACGACAAATCTTAGAAGCGTTCAACGAATGGTTTTTCGGTATTTAACTGGGTGACTTTGTTTTTAATTTTAATTAAAGGAGAAGTAGAATTATTTTTAAGTATGACAACTACGGAGATGATCTATTTCTGAAAATCTAACATAAAATTTAGTCTGTAAATATATTCTCTTGAAAACGTGCTTCTGAATTAATAGACAACTGACAGACTCAAGAGCTGAAGAGGCTAACCCACTCTCGGGATAAAATCTTTTAGAGAATTCTTCTTCTTCAACAGAGATGGCCGTAAATAAAAAAGTTGATGCTTTTGAAAAGAAAATTTTTCATACGCAATCC
>KK117188.1:500884-555664 GCA_000611955.2 Stegodyphus mimosarum
TTCTTTTGAAATTACAATCGCAGCAAAAAAAAAAAAAGATAAATTTGCCGCCTCTGTTACTAGTTTTATACTTTGTGAATTGCTCACTAGAAATGCGCTCAGTGATCGCAATTCCTGTTTATTTGCCTTGAAACTTTGATCATTTGCATGTTCTATCAAGTTGTTTTTGCATACCAAATTTCGTCACTATCGCAAAAGTCCTTAGTGCTTCGATTTTTTGTGCAAAAGAGTGTATTTTAAGAACTGCTTCTTCCGAACCTCAAACAGCTGAATTTTAAAAAGTACTTGCGGGACATAAACATAATTGAAATAGTCGACAACTTTCTTTTCTGTCTTCTGCAAAGCTTAGTTTCTATTTCATAAAACGTTTCCCAGAAAAATTCCCTTTATTCCTTTCTAAATATTCACAAAGGAAAGGTGTAATATGGATATTATATTTTCCGGAATTAGTTTTTTTTTCCTCTGGCTTTTGTAACTTTAACAGACGTAACAAAACAAAAGAGTCAAAATTGTTCAAAATTGTGTTACTGAAAATATGCTTTTCCTTTGAAACATGGAAAAATCGATCTTTTCCACTAAAAAATAGTTACAGGCGAAGGCATCGCCACAAAAACATTGCGGACGAAAAGAAGAAATGCGGCGCGAAGAAAACAACGTAAGCGCAAACGTAGTCGTACAAAATATCGTGGGAGAAAAGAAAGCAAGGAAAGAACATCGCAGTTTCAGAAATATCGTCGTAAAAATTATGTTAAAAAAATAAAGCACCTTCAAACCATCGCATGGCAACAACATCGCAGACGTTTATTTTTCAGGCTTTAAGAGTTATAAATGAATATTCGCATAATGATTGTAAGCGGAAGTAAGAATGAAATATTTTAACTTCTAGTTCATACTTTGAAAAAAATTTTTTTTGCTCAAAATGCAAGGAAATTAGCATTCAAAATTTGAAAAGGGATAGAAAATTAATGTTACGCATAGCATTTAATATAATTTTAAACTTATTTACTTAACCATTAAAAGTCGTTATTTAATTAATCTCTTTTATAACGTTGTATTGGCAGTTTTTCATGAAACATATAGTACAAAAATTAGAAAAGGGAAGATAAGTAATTGCAGGAGGTTACCTATATTAAAATTGTTTAATTATCAAACTCTTGTTTAGCTGATCATCTTTTATAAAAATTTTAATTTTTGTTTTGTTTCAAATCATACGTCTTCTTAAAGTGTCATTAATATTTTTATGTACAGCACACAGTTAATCATTTAGATGTTGATTCGTTAATTATGACGAAACATGTCGGGAGGAAGCTACGTAGTATTTCATTGGGGCACTTGGATTTATTGGATTATTGCGAAAGCACATCAAGTCTGTCTGCCTAAGGGGAGGACTTTCTTGGGAACTGCCTCGTATTCACGTTATCAAGTAGGATAACCACAAAACTCTTAAGTAGTGAGTTAGTTCCTCAGGACAAACTACCAGTGTTCAGCGAGTTTAAACCCTCGGCCTCTGGTGACTATTTTCAGCAAGGGAATACTAATGGAATTTGATTCGATTTTACACCACTCATTGGGAAGACTCAAATTTGAAATTATACCAGACAAATTTAAACGCAGTTTTGTTCAGTAAGAATGTATAATTACAGTGAACCATCTTGGTGACTATCTTCCTAAGAGGACCAGTTTTTCTGAGAACATAATATAGGTATTAAATAATACCTTTCTGAGATGTCACATGTGCAGAAGATATGGAATCGTGAGTGGTCGCTTTAAAGAGGATTTTTTATACTTAACTTTATTTATATAAATAATCTAATTTATGTAAGTAATTTAAAAATATCATTGAATTTTTTCAGATGCATTTTATTCGAACATTTTTTAGCTATTGCTTGAAATTTTACATTTTACAATTTTACATTTACGACATACAGTGAACCATCTTTCTTAGATGAACACTTCTAAAAGTGACCAATATAGCTGTGAAATTTTGGTGTTAAATCTCATTTTTCTAAGATGACCAGCTGCATAGAAGTTTAAATCAATTAGAAACATAATTGATCGCCTTTTCACTGCATTGAGCCTTTCCGTTTAGGTAATTTTTTCCTTTAAAAGCTTAATTTTAGTTTTTTGATTTGAAACATTTTGAATTTTTTTTTCTTAACACATAGTAAATCATCTCATAGTGACGTCCCTTGCAATGATCAGTGATTGGTTTATTTTGAAATATTATTTCATATGTTGAAAGGTAGGTATTTTATTATGGCTGCTGCTAAATTGCTGAGGAATTATCGCTTAGGAAATCTGGCTTTAATGGGAACGTTTTAAGAAAAACTGTCTCATATTACTAATTAGAGTAAAATTATTGGTCGTAGTCTTTTATTGCTTAAGATCGTGTTTTTTGCTCGGAATTTCAGAGCTTCCAAAGTACCTTAATTTATAACATGAAGACAATAGAAATGGATAGCGAAATTTTATTTCTTTCTTCTGAGATTTAATTTTGTGTCGACTTCTGCCGTCGGAAATTTTAACTAATAGTTTTGAGGCTTCTGTTTGTGTCTGTATTTTTTATTAAAAATAAAAATTAATTAATTTAAAAACATCAATAGACTGCTCTTAGGAGCTATACATTACAAGGATAAAAACTGCATCATTTTACATGACGCGTATTTTCACTGAATGAAACGTTTTAAATATGTTTTATATTTCAGTGGCCAATGTTGTGAATAAAAAAGGTCGCTGTTTATAACGCATTTTAAATGTTTCATAAACATTTATTTAAATGTAAATAATAATTAAAGATTTTAAATGTAAATAATAATTAAAAATTCATATACATATTCGCTTGTTCAATGATTACTTTTTAATTAAAGTGATCAGATACAATCCTTTTCCCATTAGAAGGCAGGTATTTTTCTCTGCCAGTACTAAACTAACAGCATCTAAGATATTTTGAAAAAAAAAGATAATTTTAAACAAGATATATTTATTTTCATAATTTGTTTTAAATCGGACAAAATTACCTTTTTGTTTTTATTAAATTTATAAATTTTATAGTGTATGAGAAACGTAATATTGATTTTATTTCCAAATTGCATATACTTTAATACTTTTTATACGTAATGGCAATTTCGGGTTTCGATTATATGTAATAAACAAAGGATACGCTATTGCAAACATTTATAATTATCTTTTGAAATTTATTGAATGGATCTTTTTGGTAACTAGTTTGCTCACGTGAAAATTTAAAAATATCTTCTACGGACTGTTGACGCCCAGTCTCTTAATTATTTATCCCATTTCTAACATGTAACTCTTTTTTTAAAAGATATTCTGTGTTCTTCCGAATCATGAAACACATTGCTAGATGTGTCGGTACAATTAATCTTTTTATGACCAATGTTGTCTTCATGTTGGCAGGATAAAAACAACTTTTGCTATCCTAAGACCAAGTTGAGGAGGGTCGGAAATACGATATCACCATCAGAAACGGGTATATCGAGAGACTAAACATAACTCCTGTTTTGGCCTATCTTATACTAAGGCTAAATAAGTTAATGTTAATGCATTGTAAAACTGCAAAGAATATAACTTTTACTGAAAGTAACTTCTGGCAATTCCTCAGTAAGACTGTAAGCAACTTTGGTATGTCCAAGACGAAAAAGAAACGTAAGAAGGGTGTGTAAAAGGATCACGTTCTTTAAAACCGAATAAGCTGAAGAGAAGGTACACCTGTTGCTTACAATTTAGCCAGCGGTTTATGGCAGGAAATCAAAATAAAATTTTTAAAATAAATTTAAGTATCAATTAACCAAAGGCTACGCAGAGAAACTTAAAAGCGAAATTTGGCTTTTAAGACCAGCGCGACAGTTCTATCGGCAAGAATTTGGCAACGCAAAAGACAGGAATCTTAGAAAAACTAATAACGTGGCCTTCAACAGGCAGAACAGGCTCTGTCGAAACATTCTCAAATCCTCACTTAAATTTAATTTGCATTTTGGCTGGAAAACAGAGAAGTGACAGCACTGATTCAGAACATAAAACAACTGGTTAATTAACATAAATAAACCCTACAAAGTTTATTAACTTTCGATCACATTTATGATACATTAAATATTTTCTTATAAAAATATCAAAAAATAATAAAATAGCCGTACGTTTTCCACATTTGGTGGAAGTATTTAAATTATTTTCAAACGTCTGCTCTAAAAATCAAAATTGTTTGCAAATAAGTACAATGCATAATCTTGTACATTAGTTATGCGTATATTTTAAATCTACATGTTCGACAAGTATGTCGTTTCCAAAATCATTAGAATCTCATATCATATGTCTTTATATTTACAACAAGTTAGATTAAATACGGTACAGTACATAGCGTTGCTTGAAGAGAAGGAAGCCTCGTGGAGAACTTCCTAAAGGAAATACGTTCGTATTCAAATTACACATGCGAAAAATCAACCATGCACTCAATCCGTTAGCCTGGGATCGAACTCCGGTCAAACTCCCAGTATTCAGCGAACGTACCTATTTTGATACAAGTGGGTCTGATTCTTAGAAGAAACAATGTATATACATGATTTGCGAAACGTTTGATTAAATAAATATCAAGACGATATAAAACGAAATTCCAGAATAAAAATGGAAATGCTTCGTAAAAATGTACAGGATTTTAGATGTAAAGTCTATTTTTGATTTCCCCGGCGGTTTCGTTATGAAGTTTCTTAAGTAATTTTTTTTTCTTTTAGTGGGATAATGTCTGTGCCCTATACATCTGTCACTCACTGCTCAACAATACATCTATAAATACATATAACGTATAATAATATTAGTCTATAATATAACGTATAGTATGCTCGTATGAAGCATTTCTTTTTGATTTGGGTAACGAAAACGAGGCTGCTGAATTGCTGCATTTTTAAAGTCTTTCTAATTCAGCATTAATATTTTTACTCGGACTAGTCTCATATCTTCTCCCATTTCCCCCCACCCCAGCGACTGAGCGCTGAATACTGGTAGTTCGGTCGCTGAATACTGGTAGTTCGGTCCGAGGTTCGAATCACGCGAACGCACAGGCTGCATGGTCGTTTTCGTGGTTTTCCCCGTGTGTAACGTGTATACGAGCTAGTTCCCCTTTGAAAGCCCTCCACGAAGGCATCCCTACCCTTAGGTAAATAGCTCTCGGGGCTTTGCCATAAAACACACAAACCAAATAAATATCTCTCTCTTTCCGGTTGTACATTACTTCTGGTTATCTACTACAGATATTTCAATCCAATTATTTTGAGCTTCAACTAGGATCTGGCATTTAATTTAAGGACATTTTGCTTTAGGTTTGAGCCGTTTTAAAACTGTTAAATAAACTATTCCGATTTAAAAATTCTATTTACTAATTTTTCTGGGTAAATGTATTAATTCGTCAAAGGAAAGCGGGTGTCTAAGAAAGATCGTTATAAAATTTCAAGCAATAACTAAAAAAGTTTTTTATAAAATGTATAAAAATTCAACGATATTTATTTATAAAAATATTTAAATATAACGTTAAATATAAAACATTCTCTTTAAAGCGACCAGTCACGATTCCACATCTTCTGTAGATGTGGTCATCTTAGAGAACTGTTGTTTAATACCTATCTTTATTTGTTCTCAGAAACACTGGTCCTCCTAGGAAGATAATCGTCAAGATGATTTACCGTAATTATGTATTCTCTCTAAAAAAAATCTGCTTAAATTTTTTCTGATATAATTTTGTGCCTTCTCAATGAATGATGTAAAATCGAATAAATTTCTATTAGTATGCCCTTGTTGAAATGTCCACCAGTGGCCAAGGGAAGTTGCTGAGCACCGGTAGGTTAACCCAACGAATGATGAATTGGCTGCTTGATATATTTGTGGTTTTCCAAATGTATAACATGAATACGAGGCAGTTCCTGAGGAAGCCCTCTACAAAGACTTCATTCCCGTAAGAAGATAGCCCTAATTTGCTTGTCAGGAATCCAATAAATCCAAATCTCATATTGAAATTATGGAGTTTTCCTCCTGACATGTTTCATCATACTAATTAGCGAATCAAGATCCAAACGATTAACTGCAGGCTGTACATATAAATGTTAATCATACTTTAAGAAGGGGAATGATGTGAAAAAAACAAAACTTAATTTTTGCTAGAAGAATATCATATTAACAAAGGTAAAAGAAAACAATTTTACAGTTTGATAATTATTTAAAAAATTTTATTATAGGTAACAGCCTGCAGTTACTCATCTTCCCTTTTCTAATGAAAAACTGCTAATATAACTTTTTAAAAGAGATTAATTACATAATGGCCTTTAATAGTTAAGAACATAAATTAAAATTTTTAACTGCTATCCGTAGTATTAATTTTCTGCTGATTTTCAGTGTTTGAATGCATAAGTTCCCTTCTTGCTTTTCTAGCAAAAAATCATTAATCACCATGCGGTTGGTTCCCTTTTACAGTTTTTTAGACTTTATTTTTCATGAAAACCTGCCATTTATAAAAGATTAATTAAATAACAACTTTTTAATCGTGAAGGCCATAAATTTAAAAGTGTATTAACACACTTTTAAATTTATGGATAATTTTATGGACACTTTTATATTTAATACGTAGCATTAATTTTCTACTCATTTTCAGGTTCTGAATGCTAAAGTTTTGTTCTTGCTTTTTAAGCAGAAAAATTATTAATCAGTCTAAAAATATGAAATGCAGAGGTAAAAATATTCCTCATTCTTACTTCCACTTGCAAATCATTATGCAACTTTTAAAGCCTGAAAAACACGTGTTTGCGATTTTATCGTCATGCGATGATTTGTAGATGCTTTATTTTTTTACCTCGATGTGTTTGAAGCGGTTTATTGTCGGCGACGATGTTTTATACTAGGATGTTTTTTCCCTACTTTCTTTTCTCCTACGATGTTTTATACGACGAATTTTTCGCCTTGCGTTGGTATCTCCGCAACGTTTTCGCCGGGCACCAAATAAATATTTCTGTTCAGATGAGATTTCATCGAATAAGCAGTAATTAGATGGAAAATATTGTGTGATGAAATATATCATTATATCATATAGTTATTATTATTGTAATCATGCAATGAAAATAATGTAATTTCGCAGATGAAGTCTTACTTATCATATGCATAACTATCAGAAGTAGTGCATTTAAGTGTAGGCCCAATCATCATAAATTATCAAACATTATAAATATTATTACGTGTCTCTATAAAACCGCAATTGGCGTACATCCAGATGCAACATTAGAAATGCAAATTTCAGACTAATTTTACCAGGTCCTCTGACTAGGAGATTGCCGACAGTGTTATATTTTCGTATAACGTATTTTTAAACGATTCTATTCTGTAACACGTATGCAGTGAATATGCCGTTTACAGTGCCATATAGCATGCTGGCAACGGAGAAGTCCCCACAGAAAAATTTTGGGTCAAAACCCTAGCAGTCTATTGGGCAAAAAATAGGGAAAGTTAACCCATGCTTTATTACTGTGTCAATCCTTAGCTACATAATATTACAATACGAATGTGAACTATTTTCGCTGTTTATCATTTTACCATAGTGAAGTAAAAGGTCTGAGACATATAAATTTATTATCTTATTTGTATTAAACTAATTAGAAATTTTGAAAATTTTACCTTTCCTTATTTATCTTGTATATGTTTGGTTTGGTTTATTTGACTTTGGCAAAGCACGCGAGGGCTATCTTCCTGAGGTGAGAGATGCCTTATTGGAGGATATTTTAAGGAAACTGGCTTGTATCTAAGTTATAGATCTAGGAAACCATGAAAACGCCCATTCAGCTAGCCCGTTCGCATAAAATCGAACCCAGCTTGAGCTACCACTGTTCAGCCACTTTACCGCTGGACTGCTGGTAGGCCTATCTTATATATGAGATAACTATATTCGTATTCCATAGTTTAGAGCTCCTTGTATAGCTGTTTTGATATTTCTGCTGACCAGTGACCAAGTATTGATAGTTCGTCTTAGGTTCTAATCGCCGAGAACTGAAAGAGTTTCAATGATGTGTATTGGGAATACGAATCATTTCTTAGAATACTCATGATGAAGGTATCCCTCATAAAATAAACAACCGTCTGGACTGTTTTTCTGTAAATAAATAACCTAACTTAACCTTTTGATATTTCTGCCAACATTTAAAAGCACTATTCAGAACTAGTTCATTAAAGAATCCTTTTCTTCTGTACGACGATTAAATGGTAAAATAAGTTGCCTTAAATTTGAATAATTTCCTTAATTCTTTCAGATTTACCAAACTTTTCTCAGGGAATGCAAAATCTACTAATCGCTTTAATGCCCTTAATTCAACTATCTAATTTTAATGAGCATCGACCGCTAAATCCTTTCTTCTAAATTTGTTTTTAAACACTTTACTTCTTCATTTGTCGGCGCAAACCTTTTGTTCCTCTTAACCGCTTATCCAATAGAAATGATACTAAAAATAGAATCTTCAATTAAATATATTATATCATAATATTAGCTCATGACGTCAGATCTCAAGATATTTTCTGGCTTTATCCTTTTCCATCTTTGAGTTAAAAGATGTAATGTCATCTACGGATGCTTTTAAACTGGTTCTGAAAATCTTAGTATTTATTAAATTGAAATACATTTACAATGGTTCAGAACTTTTTTTACTTAATTTTGCTCTGTATTCGACAGTTCAGCATTTAATGCTAATTTATTTTGTTACTCACACTGTCTGGTGTTTGTGGAGAGTATTTATTCCGTGTTTGCTATTTTCCTAATTCATGCTAGTCATACCGTTAATTGTGATACGTACGTAATTAATTTACGTAAATCTAAATAATTACATGATTAATTGATTAAGGCGAAGTGACTCGAAGGCTATCTGCCTATGGGAAGGAATGCCTTCATGAAGTATTTTCTAACGAAAACTGGCTTATATTTACGTTACACGTGGAGAAAATCACAAGAACACCTTCGCAATTAGATTTGTTTGCCGGGATTTGAACCCAGGACAAACTGCCAAGTTTTAGTGACTTTGCCGCTCAGCCGCTGGTGACACTTGTTAATTGCGTGAAGGTCTTTCATGTATTCCATAGGCTGCATTAATTCTCATTTTATAGTTAGATTTATTAATTAAATTAGGTATGTTTCATTAAAAATAATGAAATTTAAGGTGTATTTTAACTTTATTAACTAAATAAGGTCTTTTTTATTAATTTAAATGTATTCTTTTTATTCAGCAAAAATTATTTGAAGTATTAAAGGAAATCTGTTAAATTTTCTTTTATTTGGTTCATTAAATCAAGGACTTGCTATCTTTATATATTCAGAGGCTTAAATATATCCCAGGTACGCATGTATATAAAGAGAGGTACTTAAAGTATACCCAGATCGAATTTCAGTATAACGCTACTTTTAATAGTGTATATGTAAAATATTTCATGCGGCATGTGTAACTCTACTAAACAAACAAAAAAGTGTACTGCAAACCTATTTCAATATAAATGAAATTAGCATGCATTTTAGTTCGATTTGGATGTACTTTTATTTGAGATACCCTGTGTATAAATGCATAAAATAATTCTGTGTTTTTCTGAAGTTATTCATTCAGTTAATCTGCACAGTGTTCATTCGGCAAAACCCACTTAGTTATCAAATATTGTAAGGTGTTTTATGTTAATTTATCAATTTTTATGATTTGGATCCTTACTATAATTTCTTCTTTTCGTTAATACTCACCAGAATGCAAATAAGTTTGAGTATTTAAGACGGGGAGTTTTAATATTTCAGATATAAGCTTTTGACAGCAACTCTTGTTGCTTTACTTTCTATCGCCTAGCTCTGCTATCGCTCTCTGATAATATTCCGGCATTAGCAATATTTCGTATACATATGCTAACCGACGGTAAATCGCGCCATTAAAATTGAGCCAGCTTACATAGGCCAAATTCGTGTAGTTTTGGGCTACAATCCCTTTCTGAATTGTAAATTTGGTTTTGTTATTTTAATGCCTGCCAAGTGGCGGAATTTTAAATATACGTAGAAGTTGTGTTTTCTGTTTAGTTCAAGCTTAAATAAAAAGGTTTATTTAAAATCTTCGTATGTTTTTGTTGTATATTTTCACCAGAGCGATAATTCGCTTACCAGAGCGATAGAGTGTCTAAAAGATTTTGAATTAATATTAAATGCTACCCTATAATGTTACACTTATTAATGCAAAGTTTAATAGACATTGGTATTTAATTATAGCTTAATGTACCTATGTTTCTGAACATCAGTCTTTCTCTAATGCTTTTCCGTCACAAAGCAATTACTTTCCGAATTTTGTTGCGTCTTCAGTTATAACAGTGGCAAATGTTTTAGGATTTTCTTTCAAGTTTTATATAATTACGTTAGCTTATTTTAGGGTATGATTTACAGCTTCTTATAACGAACTCTGGTACTTCAACCGTGGTTCCAATCCCGAAAAACTGGCTGGCTGCATGGATTTGGTTTATGTGATTATGGCAAAGTCTCGAGGGTTATCTGATTAAGGGGAGGAATTCCTTCGTGGAGGATTTTCTTCGGTAAACTGGCTCGTATACACGTTAGACATGGGGAAAACCATCAAAACGCTTATGCAACCAGTCCGTTCGCGGGATTCGGACCGAACTAACAGTGTTCAGCGAATTTATTCCTCGACCGCCGGTGAGGGCTGGCTCCATGGGAGTTTCGTAGTTTATCTTATGTGTAATGTGACTACGGGCCAATTTGCCCTGAAGTCCTTTCCTTAGGCAGATCGCCCTCCCATGTCAAATGCTCTTTTCTGCTTCGTCACATCATCAATCACAATTGATTACGTTAGGGTTACCATGTAAAGGAGCAACTGTTTCTCCATTACAAACAATGGCTGATGACGCGAAAGGAAAGAAAAAATCTTGCTTCTTTCTTTTAATGGTAAAGCATGTAGAAAAACTGAGCAAGTTGTTCGTCCGAAACAAATGTATATGCATAACAACATAAGAAAGCCTTTCACGAAGGCATCCCTTCAGGGGCAGATTGCCCTTGTATAAACAGTTATGAGGCTGCAAATTAAATTGCCTAGATGGGTAATCAGTTTTAGCATTTTAAGAAAATTCTTGCTTGGTCCATTTCTGCCCCAATGTCCCGTATATATTCACTTTTACCTGTCCTTTCTACTTTTTCATCTCAGCACTATATATTTTAAAACACATGCTAACATCCGTATTTGTTATCTCCATATTGCTGAATCGTGTAAATTTATTCTAAAACATCAGTAGGATTCTTGAATTAGTAGTTGTCTCTCTCGCCTGTTTATTATGATAAATATCAAATACTTCTTTCCCCGGAACTTTAGTCTCGATCTAACTATTTTCTGCCTAAAATCAAGCACTTTGCTTTTAATAAACATCAGCTGCGAATATTCGTCAACCCTTACTGCACTAAGTGCATTCATATGTTTTGAGCCTCAAAACAACATAAAAAATATCGCTTCTGTAATCAAAAAATGCGTCCTACAAGTCCAATTAACAGGTTATGTCACAACTTTTAATAAGTACTAGAAACAGCTTATCACTCATCTGGCTGGAAATTGCCTCACGTTCTCTGGTTTTAATGAAAATTTCGTCTCTCTCCCTGTGACTTCAGCTCATGTCACGCAATCTTGATAAAACTGAAATGCCAATTGATAAAGGGATGAGGTTCAGATTACGGCAACTCTTGTTTTCATTGCGTTTGGGGGATTTCTTGAAGACACATAGATTTCGACATTCTGACGTTGTTTATTGAAGTAACCTCTCTGTGTGTGGAGGGGGGGGGCTCTTTAGATTTGCTGTATAAATAAATGTCTTTGAAATCAAAACAAACAGCTTTCAGTATTTATTGAGAAATGAAAGGTTTCCTTAACTGTTTTCCCTTTGAATCCAGTTACAGTTAAAATTTAAAAACATTTTTTCCGTTATTATCTAGTTAGGAAAAAAATGTAATTAGTATGCCGGAAAATGTTACTGTAGTTTTGCTGCAGTGTTTTTGTAAGGATACTTTTATCTAGCAGGCAGATATTTTTCGCTAATCAAATCATTTGTACTGCACATTCATAATTCTAAACTCTAGAGTATCATTAGTTACCCACTAATTATCTTGAATTTGATTGTTTTAAATGTCTTTAGTTTTCGAATCAAGAAATCAGAAGTGCCCCTAAAAGAATATTTGCAATAAAAAGTATACTGTTTTTCAGTGGAACAATTTACTTTAAAAGTCTGTATATAATACGAATGAGAGCAACGTCCTTTTAGAAAGTTATCCACGAAGGTATCCCCTTAGATAGTTATCCCCTCGCGTACTTTGCCATGATTTTAATTAAATTAACGAATCGTAGAAGTCGATTTCATTTAACTAGTAATTGAAACAAATAAGTTGCTAAGCAAATTCTGAAAACTAATTAGTTTCAATATTTTTTTACAAACATACTCAGTTTCTCTCGGGTTTTCTATTGTGCCGCCCAGACGGTATAGTGGTTAGAGGAGCCGACTGCGATACCAAAGGGCCTGGATTCGAATCCCGTAAGAAGGCATAGTTGAATTGTCCGTACCCTCATAGGAAGGCAAAGTTGGACTACCTAATTAGGTGCTTCCATAATAAAGTGACCACTGCTTCTGACCTTAGTAGTGGCCAACCTATGTGGATGGTTTGAGCCCGCCATTTGGGAAAAAAAAGGGAAAAGAGTTTTCTGTTTACAGCAAATCACGAAAGTCTGCCTACCTAAATTTGCATCTTAGGGGAATGGACTCCGATGATCTCGTATCTCCTTCTGGCTATCATCTTGAAGAGACTTTCGAGGCGATAAATTTTAAGTCTCGGTACGCAAAGACACTATATGAGCATCCAATATTTTACCTAATAACCTAATAATTAACCTTCCCCATCCAATACTTTACCTAATAATTACCTAATAACCTAATAATTAACCTTCCCCATCCAATACTTTACCTAATAAGAACCTAATAACCTAATAATTAACCTTCCCCATCCAATACTTTACCTAATAAGAACCTAATAGTTAACCTTCCCCATCCAATACTTTACCTAATAAGAACCTAATAGTTAACCTTCCCCATCCAATACTTTACCTAATAAGAACCTCATAATAACTTTCCACATCTAATACTTTACCTAATATTCGAGGCCAGTTTTAACGGCGTGGAAGTCAGCCGTCTGAAATCTCCGTACTATCTAGGCCCGCATTGTTTCCTCAATAAGCAAATGAATATAAATACACCCACCACTGGGTCATTGGTTTCTTCTCAGGTGGTGTGACTTGCTCGGTCATTGCTCAGATCAGTTTGACTATCTCCATTGGGCATTTAATATTTAAATTTTACCATGCATAATTTGAAGGAACTGGGATTTAGCTGTGAGAATTTTGCCAGCAAATTGCTGAAGAAATGGTTGGTTGATTTCAGTGAAAAAATAAAAATATTGTATAAACGGGATTATTGCGTCAACTTTTAGTAGAAGTTTCATGTTTGTTATGCAAGTTGGAAACCATAAAATCTTTATAAAGCGAAAATGGGAAGTCTACAATTAAAATATTTGAATTCTGTGCCATCTACAGTTAAAAGATCTGATTTCTGTGTCATGTCGATTTGTCTATCTGGTAGCAAACTAAAAGTGCTTATTTGTTACATAAATTTCGTTTAGTGCTTTCGCCCAATAGCAAATTCATATTACTATAATTTACTTACTCTGCCCACTTTCCCCATAGTTATTTAAGATACACGTATTAACGGACTTTGTGTGTAGGATTGGGGTATTAACGGACTTTGTGCCTAGAATTGGTCTGTCCAGTTAGACAGGCACACGAGAAATATGACGAGCTTTGATAAAGACTCCATGGGAGATGAGATACGATGTTCCTGTACCCGTACTCTACCACCACCGATCTATCGAGAAGACATTCGTATTGAAGAATTTTAAGTGTTCTTGCTGCATTATGATACGGCATTGCGATTACAAGTGTCCATGCCTTGTTCGGGATTCCATTTATGATATGACATGGACCTTATGGCCCGGTTGCTTTGTGTAAATGTAGAAATTTTGGTGAAATGTGTAGATATATACATGGATACCTAGTCCCGTGTTTTAATTTCATGCCTAAATTACCAAAATATGAATTTGATGAGCTATTTGATTTTAAAGTAATAGTAAATATACCCTCGAATCCATGTAGACAAACTCTTCTATGAATAATTTTTTATAATTATTGTTGTCGCAATTATCGTACTTTTAAATCGGAAGGCTTTAAACAACTGATAATCCTTGAATTAATACTCTATTCTTAAAACTTTTCTGAACATTGACAGGAAGTTCCCATCTTGGAATTAGATTTCAAGATACAATATCTTCTTTTTTGCTTGGAACAAGATTTAGCTTTATCTCAAAATTCTTATCTCTTTATGTCATGAGTCATCTCCAAAATTTGTTTTACCTTGTCTTTTATATCTGTCATGGTTTCGGTCAGCAATTATTTTCTTATTCCATGAAATTAATGCACCACATCGTTTTGAATTATAAGTGTAATGACTTTGTGATTGAGACATTGATTTGTCGCCTATTGGCATACCGGTAGGATCCATATATAGTCTTGGGACCGAATTCAAATCCCGGGGAAGGTATAGATTCTCGTAAGTGTATACACTGACTACCAATAAGTGTTTGGACACCTATGCAAATGACGATATCTGCGGTCCTAAGGTAGGTCACGGACTCCGCCGGTATATATCGTGTAGGAAACAGCATCGGCTTTAGTCGCATGCAAGATGCCTCGCAGTTCGGAGCTCTCTGATTTCGAGAAAGGTATAATTATCGAGTATCACAAATGTGGCCGATCCTTAAGGGACATATCTAGCGATCTGAAGTACCCCAAATCGACAGTGGCCTATGTGATTAAAGAAGTGGAATGTGAGCGGTGATTGTCGGAATGTGTCCCGAGTCGGCAGACCAACGAAACTGGGAGATAGAGACCGACGAGTGCTGTCCAGAGAAATTCGGAAGAACCGCACCCAACCGATGACCCTCATCCGC
Organism: Stegodyphus mimosarum; assembly: GCA_000611955.2. Taxonomy (NCBI): domain Eukaryota; kingdom Metazoa; phylum Arthropoda; class Arachnida; order Araneae; family Eresidae; genus Stegodyphus; species Stegodyphus mimosarum. The sequence continues at coordinate 515,982 of KK117188.1, forward strand.
GAGGAGTTTCAACAGGCATCCGGGAGTATTGTTTCAATGAATACCATCCGTAAGGAAGCACATCTGCTTGGTTTTCATGGTCGTGCTGCTGCCCATAAGCCTTTGATCACAAAGTCCAACCGCGCCGCTCGGTTAATGTGGTGCAAAACACATCGAAATTGGACCGTAGATCAGTGGAAACGGGTTCTTTGGAGTGACGAATCAAGATTCACCCTTTACCGTTCGGATGTCAGGGTCTGGCGGCTACCTGGAGAACGTCTCCTGCCAGAATGCATTCTGCCAACAGTCAAGTTCGGCGGAGGTGGAATTATGGTCTGGGGATGTTTCTCCTGGTATGGGCTTGGACCCTTGGTCCCCATTCATGGTAAGCTCAACTCCGATGCCTACTGCACTATTTTGGATGACAATGTGCTTCCTACGTTGTGGCAGTTTTACGGGTTTGACCCCTGTTACTTTCAGGAGAACAATGCCAGTTGTCATGTTTCGACGTTAACCAAGGCTTGGTATGGTGCCAATGGAGTTCATCGAATGGACTGGCCTGCCCAGAGTCCAGACCTGAACCCTATCGAGAACCTCTGGGACGAGTTGCATCCCCGAATTCAGAGGTGCACTACCCGTGCAAAATCGGTGAAGGAACTTCTATGTCTTCTCCAAGCCGAGTGGAAGAAAATACCACTAGCTGTCATACAAAGACTTGTGGAAAGTATGCCCCGGAGGGTCCACGCTGTAATTACCTCTCGTGGAGGCTGTACCAACTATTCATTTTGAATAAAGTTAGTTTTTCTTTTCTATCACACGTGTCCAAATACTTATTGGTAGTCAGTGTAGTGTCTTTGCCGTATGAGGGTACTTAAAATATTGCCTAACCGGAAGTCCAAAGGAGAGACTAGTGATAGCGGAAGAGGAGTAGGTGACCTCTGGTCCAAGGAGGTTCTCTGTCACAACTGGGATGAAGCTAAGCAAACGTATACGGTCACCTATAAAGTGCCCAAAGCCTAAGCCAATGATAGGCTTTTATGGCACGATAAAATACGTAGACATGATCTGACTGAGGTTCAGATCGTGAGGATTAATAATAAAGAAACAACAGACATGCATTTTTAAGTAGTCTGTTCGAGAAGTTGCTGACCTGATGTTATTTCTCTCCAGCTGACAACTTTGGCAGCATACCCAAATGTGGGAGACACAGTCGGTGCATTCTTTGTCTTCAGTACAAATTTTGTTTTCTTAATATGCATGCAGTGTGATATAAATTGTCCACCAGCCCAAGTAGACTAACATATTACTTAAGCAATAGTGTAACGTATTTTTGTTACAGCCACTGCGTGTAAATAATGTTTAAGCAGCGGTGTAAATGCCCTACCTCCCAAAGTTCAAACATAAAACGGGACAAGTGATTACACCTCCAGCCGTAGCGGAGCTTGCCATGTGGGTTGCACCAAACAGTAGCACGTGTCGTGTGCCCCAGGAAGGCTATGTTAATCTGGATAGACAGTGTAAGGGGCGTTTACCTCTTTACTCAGGGAAATAATAGGTGGCCTTTGCACTTGTGCCTAACCTAACAAAATTATGCTTGTTTATTTTTAACTGAAGCTGTGGAAAATAGATTGCACAGATTCGCTATAGAATCTGTGCTAAAGTAAATATCGCTTGTAAGTAAATGCTTTTTAACTATTTATTGAAAATATGTGGTATTTAATAAATTAATTCACAACCAATTCCGTTTTTGAAAAATTTAGTACACGTAGCAATTAAGCAAGATAATTTTAGATCAGAGTAGTTTTTCTACCAGATGAGGTCGGAAAATGGAATTCAAACGGGAAGATTAAATAAATATTTCATGGCTTATTTCCTGTTTACTATAAAAAAGACCGTTTCCTATAACAAATTCTCCTAAAAGGCGTTTCTTTCCATACGCTTACAGTCTTTGTTTGCTGTTTGCTATCCCTTAACCAAATAATTCGCATTCGCATATCTTTCAGCGAACATCATAAACACTGATATTTTACAAAGTTATACGCATTTAGTTCTATATGAAACAGCCGAAATTAGTTCCTGTAAATTCATTCTGCTTTAACTGCATTTCGTTTAGATAGTTAATGAAGATATGTGCAGTATTTAATAAAGGATTAGTTAATAATTTATGTTGCTATTACACGCTTTAGTTCTTGCAGAAATTACCTCGGATGATTTCAGATGGAATATACTAATAATTTTCTTATTTGATTGTCCCGCTGTGTTATTTAACAACTCACTACCAAAATGGTGAACTACACAGTCCAGTCACATTAATGTGACCACCACGTACTTTCCATGTCAGAGTTAAATAACCAATCACAGAAGGCAGGTGGCAGCACAGTGCAGTTGAGCGTATATAAAGGGTGTGTGAGGGCTTCGGAAAACATTTCAATCGTTGGCGTAATGCAGAAACGAAGCGATTTATCCGACTTCCAAAAGGGCATGATCATTGGCTTTCGGGCCAAGGGTGGAAGCATTTCCGAAACGGCTGAGTTTGTGAACTGTTCGCGTGCCGCCGTGGTAAAAGTGTACCGTGCATGGCAAAATGGGACTGTCCAAAATCAGCGACGTGGCAAATGTGGTGCACCACGGGCCATAGATGACAGAGGCGAACGACGGTTGCGGAGATGCGTTCGGGCAGATAGACGGGCTACCGTTGAGCAACTGACCACCAAAATGAACCAAGGGGCTACCAAAAGTGTCTCCCAAAGTACTATTCAGCGAACATTGCTGCGTCTGGGCCTCCGAAGCAGACGCCTGGTTCGTGCACCTATGCTGACTGCTGTTCATCGACGGCGAAGGCTAGAATTTGCACGCCAGTACAGCAGCTGGACGTCCACTGAGTGGCGACAGGTTGCGTTTTCGGATGAATCGCGTTTTATGCTCCATCGGACAGATGGACGTTGGCGTATAAGGCGTGAAACCTCTGAAAGGAACCACCCTGCAACCATTGCCGGAACGGTCCAAGCTGGAGGCGGGAGCATTATGGTCTGGGGAATGTTTTCCTGGCATTCTCTAGGTTCACTGATCATTGTGGAAGGCACAATGGATCAATACAAGTACGCATCTGTCCTTGCGGACCATGTTCACCCCTACATGCGCATTGTTTTTCCTCAGGATGATGGCATCTTCCAGCAGGACAATGCGAGGTGCCATACAGCTGCCAGTGTACGTGCGTGGTTCGAAGAGCACCAGGATGAGTTTACCGTCCTCCCCTGGCCAGCAAACTCACCTGACTTAAACCCAATCGAGCATCTGTGGGACCATCTCGATCGAGTTGTTCGCGCCATGGATCCTCAACCGCGTAATCTAGCGCAGCTGGCCACGGCATTAGAGTCGGCATGGCTCAACATCCCAGAGAACACCTTCAGGGACCTATGTGACTCTCTTCCTGCACGTCTCGCAGCAGTCCACTCTGCGAAAGGTGGTTATTCTGGCTTTTGACAGATGGTCACATTAATGTGACTGGACTGTGTATTTCGGATGTACTATCAATTATTGTAATTTTCAATTATGTTCGTGATTTCCCTAGGCTATGTAACGGAAATTATCAAGCGCAGTTACTTTTCTAAGTACGTAATTGTAATTAGACCATATAATTGCAATTACTTTGTAATTGTAATTAGATTATACGTGCAATAGTAGAATGTAATTGCATAGTAATTGCAACTATGCAATTGTGATTAGATTATATAATTGCAATTACTATGCAGTTGTGATTAGATTATATAATTGCAATTACTATGCAGTTGTGATTAGATTGTATAATTGCAATTACCATGGAATTGTGATTAGATTATCTAATTGCTACTAAGCAGTTGTGATTAGATTTGACAGTTACTAAGCATTTGCGATTGCAGTATGATTATAATTGAAAAATCTAATTACAGTTACAATGCTATTGCAATTATACTCCAGGCGCACTGTAATTGTACTTGCTATTACATTTTGCCCAACCTTAGATTTATGTCATATATAATGTAAAGTATAAACTATATGTTGGATGAGCTAGTTTCCTTTTCCAAAAATAAATCTCAAACCACCCTCCACAGTCCATTAGTCCTCGCCTCTTTGTTCATAATTAAAAATACCCCCAAAACCCTCTTTTGTAAATATTTTCACCTTTGATTTGTAGAGTCTAGGTTATTTAGAAGCAGGAGAGATGAAAAATGAGCACCGCCTCCGCCGGGAATCGGACCGCGGACCTCTCAGTTACGCGTCGAACGTGCTGACCACTACACCACGAAGGCATGCGAAGAAGGCGGGAGAAATACCTTATATACTCCCCCTTTCAAAGGGCGACTGGGGTTTGCGGGACCCAATCGCCAAATCCCGGTGGTGGAGAATCATCATTCACCACCTTTTTAGTTCGGGCGCCACTTGTAGAGTCATTAGGTTATTTAGAAGCAGGAGACATGAAAAACGAGCAACGCCTTCGCCGGGAAGCGAACCACAGACCTCTCGATTACGCGTCGAGCCTGCTGACCACTTGACCACTACACCACGAAGGCATGCGAAGAAGGCTGGAGAAATACCTTATAAAGTTTTCTTCTGACGGAATTCTATTGTGAAGTTTTTAGCAAACTATCTCATCTTCTGTAGTTCGAAAATTGTGAATTACGTAAATTTTTGAACAATGAAAGTTTAATTTTTCAATCACGCTACATTTATATGGATATAGAAATTATTTTAAATAAACATTTACTTGTGCCTAAACAAAAATGTTAGTTGAGATTTCTTACTAAAAATATGCTTTGTTTACAGGAAATGGCTCTGTAATCCTGTAAGAAAACTCAGCCATGGAAGATTGGATAGGACAACCACTGATACCGGAAATATATATGGCAAAAAATACTCTTGCTCAGAGTCTAAGGTATGTTGAACATTTTAGATTTTTCTTATTGTTGTTGAGGGTAGATATTTTTGAACGATTTTTAATTCTTTCATCTCAGCGCATCGGGTATTTCTCAGTTTGTACTCTTCTGTTAATTATTAATATGACTATTTTGAATTCAGTTATTACTGTTATAAATTTTTCCCCGCTCATTTCAGCCATTGAATGCAATTAGCTTGAAATAAATCTCTAAAAAGTAACTTAAAATTCTTGTTCAGTCGAATCTAGCTAACGGGGATTGCGTTTTGCTTAAGATAAATTTTAAAAGTGATTTGTATCAAAAAAACAAGTTTCATTAACTTATTTGGGACTATAGTTTAAGCGAGACGCTTGACAGGCCGGAGAAATGGCTCACGCTAGCCATTTAACTGTTTCAGTGTTTAGAAAAATAATAAAATTTAATGTAGGTAATTAACATTTATAACTTTGTAACGCAATTTATGTTACCAGTTATATTTTGATTTTTGCTATAACTTCTTCCTTCCCTATTCCTCACCAGAAAGCAAATAAGTTTTGATATATATATATATATATATATATATATATATATATTGTGTGATGTTAGCTTTATTGCTAGCTCTAGTTAACCCTTTTAGTGGCGAGCGAAAGAATCGTACCTATGCGAAGAATACTGGCTCAATCTGACGAATTTGCTTAAGGTTTGGGAAAAAGCTCATAAAATCCAAACTAAGAATGATATTTACAAAATTCAAAAAGCAGCATATTACGAAATAAAGAAAGAATAAAGTTATAACAATTGTATTTCAACATTTTTTGAGAATCATACGAATAATGTCAATATAAAACATTTTCTTTTGCATTGAATTTGTTTTTCATTTTTAAAAATTAATTTTAATTTGTTTCCAATAAAAGTATACCATTTATAACGTTTTAAAAATTTATTTTGAGATAAATTTATCTCGCAGTGCGAATAGTAAGACGTTGTCGGGTACGCAGCAATATATTTTCGTTTGCCCCCTAGAAAAAGGTTAAAACTGATATTCCGGCTTTGGCATTTTCCCGTTACCCGGTGTTTGAAACTTAACGCGTGGATAAAATATTGAGCCACCTTATAAGCTACTCGTTAACGTGTTTAATAGGTTCTGCAGGAATTTAACTTAGTTTCCTGATCAATAGCGGCCCTACAACTGCCCTGTCCCCAAATTGATTGCCAACTGTGTCGTAAGAGCATCCACTTTTAGCTTGTTCATCCCCCACTGGCAGCAAGAAATCCAATGGAAGGCTTCGATGTCGTCATAAATAGTATGGGCACATCAATGTAAACTGAATTACTTTCAATGGCAGATCTTCGCTGTTGGCATTTTTGGAACATTTAAAAACTCATTTTTTACAATACCCGTTGCAGAGTTGTAGCTGTTCACCATAGAATCCCCTGCATTTCTAGGATAGGCCCTGAGCTAGTACAAAGCAAAGGCATAGGGGAAATTTTATTAGATGAACAGGCAGCGAAACATTTCGCGTGTTTAAAACCGTCCTTTTGAAAGCATTCACTGTGGTGAAAAATAGGGGAAAATTAAGAGCTGAACTTTTTCGTAAATATCCAAACTAAGGCAGAAAAATTAAGGGATTTCATTTTAAGGAAAATACGGGCAGGAAATTTGTTACGTGAGAAAAAAAACGTGCTGCAGAAGTTATTGAAATAATACTACCGATCTTGTTGCCTCAGCTTCGGGCTTTTTTAGCTGAAAAAACCTCGCACGCTAGAACATTTATTCGAATTAGCGGTGAAATCTGGAAGTAGACGATTGTCAATGAATACTGGTATAAGGAGGGGGTATACGGGCAAAGGTTTAGCGGACATTTTCGCAAACCCGTATTCGAAAGAGGCCCTAGGTTTGACGGCACAAAGTGGTTTCAAAGTCGGTAGAATGTATCATCCGTTAATGGCGTTCGCCAAAATAAATCTCAAAAGAAGAAAGTGAGAGAAGAAAATAAAACTTTCAAGTAGTAGATCGAAGTGCTGCAAGTCAGAAGGACAGTTATCACAGAGGAAAGAAAATGCCTCTTACGACCGATTGAATACCGTGCTAATTAAAAATTCGTCCCTTCCAGTGATTCAAATAGTGCTAAACGCTTACATTCAGGACAGAGGGGCAAAGTAGTTTTTGACCGTACAGCTTATTTGATGAGGAGGGTTCGAAGATGATTGCTGTCTTTCTGCGCATTCAAATATGAATGCGCAGGGAGAGTGACTTTGATTGTGCTGGTTAACAATAAGCGCCAGAAGGTTTTTTGGTGGGAGGGGGTGCGTGGGGAGAAACTGACAGGCAAATGTAATACTGGGAACGGATTTTTTTTATCTACTGGCACGAAAATTAATTTTCAGGAAGCTACGTTAAAGCTTGATGTAAAGAAGCTGATAGGAAAACAAGTACAGCCGCCAGGAGAAAGTGGTCCATTGATTAAGAAATTTTTCAGATTTATTTGATACCCCACGGTTGACCCATGTGATCAGTCGCTCAACAGAAACAGGAAATCATCTCCAAAATGTTGCATCAGATGCCTTATAACGAATTGAATCAGATGATGAGAGGAAAGAAGTGAAATGTATTTTGTAACTTCTAAAATTTTAAATTAACGAGGAACAATTATTTCAGGTCTGCAAGCAGACTCAGAATTTAAATATATCTACGCATATTTGAAATCTCTATCATTTTCAACACCATGATTTAACGAGAATTTGAAGCAGAGCTGCAAATTACGAAATTACTGATAATCATTTGTTCTATAATAAGACAATAAATAAGACTCGCCGTTATTCCAGCCAGTTTAAGTATTTTACAGGAATTGCATGATGCATCAATGTTGGACCATCTCGGAATAAGAAAAACAGTCTAGGAAGTTGGGGAAGCTATTTATTTTCCACAGCTGCAGAAATGTCCATCGCAGTATGTAAAGTCTTATAACATTTGTCAGTTAACGATATTAATTATAGCTTGACCGTCACTTGTTGGCATATGCGTTAAGAACGGCTAAACACGGCTTTAATTTCAAACATTTGTTTGTGTTTTTTTTTGTTGCGTGCATAGTAGAGTAGAAAATCAGTCACAATGTCAGTAATGATTGCTACGATGAATTCATTAGAAACACACTCCATAATCTCAAGGAATCGAGTGAAGAAACTGAATAAACATTTGAATTTGAGCTAGTGTCGTCAAAGAACGCCTAGAATGCATTGGCCGGCTACGACTATATGAATGAAAACAATCCATATTCTGCTTTAAATGTATATCTGTGCCGAATGAAAATCTGCCTTTCCATCTATCTGGTCCCGTAGAGCAAAAATTCCGGTTAGTAAAATATTACGTTTTAGTAAGTCAAATACAGAAATTGCACAACTTTGCGTGCAACACTAGCAAAATTGTGCGTAGTTAATGTTTTCAACTACAAGTTTAATTGCATTTATATTTTGTTTTTTAGAGTACGTGTTCTTTAAATCAAATGTCACGCTTTCGATAAGTAAAATTTCCATAAGATTTCGCAGCCTTGTTTTGTACTTTCATTTGAGAAAAAGTGAATTTATCTCTCTTGGCAGAAAATGCGTGCTTATTTTCGTTATTTCGTTTCTAAAAGATGGAGTCGTAAGGCTGATGGTAGGAGAAAATTGGTACAATACCTTAGGATCCCAGTCTCTGGGATGCTGTCAATTAGGAACTGGAATAGAACTTGGGCAGGTAGCTATTGTCTAGATTTTCCTTAATTGCATAACCTAATGTGTTAGCCAGGTATTAAGGTCGTTCAACTCTGGTAGTTAGATATATGTTCGAATCTCGGCTAACGGGCTAGCTATAGGGGTGTGCTATAGGTTTTTCTCATACCTAATGGGAATACTAGCCAGTCTTCCGTTGGAAGTTCTTCACGAATGCGTTTCTGACCTGCAGCAAATAATCCGTGCTCACTCTGCCGTATTCAGCTTGATCCTTCGATCCCCTGTTGGATAATACAGAATGTCACAAATTCTGGTACTTATTATTCTGATTGAAATAATTAAAAATAAGCACTGTGTGGAGAGTAAAGCATAATGCACAAGCATAGTGATAAATTAACAAGTATTTATTTACGGATAATGCTTTATGAATCCCATTCTATATAATAATGTAACCCCTTCATGTTACTAGATATTACCAGTTAAATTAGTTTTTAAATACTGCTGCTAAATGACAAAAAAGGGAAAAAATATGAATACTTATTTTATTAGATAATTTTTTGGATATGAGCTAGTTAATAAACAGTGATCAAAATATAATATTCCTCATGTTTTAATTCCATATTCCTTACACTGAAGTCTAGTCCTTGCTATCATAGCATCATTAACTTATAAAGCCGAAACACAGAGGTAATATTTTAATAAAGTAGAAAAATTTCATATGTCCATTAGCTGAACTGGATGAAATTGAGATTCATTTTTTAACAAGCACATCAGAATTCATTACCACAGCATGATTTAAGTAAGCTGAAGTATTATTTGGGATCGGGGAGAATCTTCAAACATAGTAAGTAGAAATCTTAGTGGTATGTGATGTGGATGTTCGGGCCTTGATGAAGTATTACTACTGAATAGTAAGAAAGCTTGGTACTTATGGTACTATAGCAACCATCTTAGCGCAATCTTAAAAGTTACTTAGCATGTTCAAGTTGGCTTTCCCGCCTTCTTTTTTAGGAAGATTCCCAAACTATCGAAATTTATAGCTAGGTAAACAGTATCAACATAGGAAAAGAAAACATACTTTAGCAATTTAAAATATAAATTTTAATTATTAAGTAAGGATTATGTAATACATTAAAAAATAAAACACTTATGTTTTTCTTAAAAATCTTCCTTTTTTGCGTTATTCTTCTCCCAAAGTACACAGTGATCTATTTGCACTTAAAAAAACATCAGAGATTTGTTGAGAATCGGCTTCATGCAATCTTCGGCAACAGCGGCTGTCTAGAAAAACTCATTTCCTCGTTGTTCCGTTTAGAAAAGTTTCAGCAAAATTCTGTGTTACTGCCGAAATTTTACCGTAGTTTCTTCCTTTGCTGGGGAATTCCACAAATTCGTATTTTAAAATTAAGGCAAAAAATATCACGATTTGTGTATAAAAAACGTTGGAACTTGTAATGCAACAAAATAGAACGCATACGAATAGAACGCATTATTTATTTTTTTAATTAAACGTTCAATTTTGCCTCTGCTGATTCCAGTAGAATAGTGTAGCAGCAAAGAACCTGAGCGAGATGAACAAATCTTATCGAAGATTCCTGATTTACGAATAATTTCTGTTAGTAACTTCTAAAGACATCTAAATTATAAAAAAGTCATACAGTTCGTAACTAACTACAGAAATTTTGCAGAAAGACTTCTAAACTATTCAAGCTGCTCCTGGTATACGAGTCCTTGAGTGATATTTTTTAATGCAGATGAATCGAACTGAGAAACAGCAATCATACCATTCTGAGATATTTCATTTCACTTTCCTAATTATTCATAACATTTATTAAAAATTTAATAAGAACATTAAAAATAATTAAAGCAAAAAATATCTTTAAAAGTTCAAAATTACATATTATTAAAATCTAGTTTAATATCTGCCATACATTTTTAATTCATATCTTCATAAGTTTTATCTTACACTGTTAGAAGTAGTATAGTAAAACTTCTTTATGACAAAATAATATGAACTCTCAGGCTAAATGTAATATTCATCACTTTTTGTCTGAGACAAAAACTACACTAGGAAACATTTTGGAAAAACCATTAATATGCTTTTGACTGCTTGATATGTTTATGCCTTAATTTTTGTATTTTCTTAATTCATATATTTAATTAATAGCGTTATGATGAAGTTAAATTATGCCTGTAATATCTGTATTTGAAACTTTGACATTTTTACAACCAACTAAATATCATCTTTGTTCATAATAACTAATAGTGCCTAGCACATTTTTATTAGCAATGCTTACAGTTATGTGGTTCACACTATTATCAGTAACTTAGACATCATTACTTACATGTAACATTTCACTTCCAGAACAAAAGCTAAAATTTTTCAACTGCCATTCACCTTGCCAAAATGCCTGAAATTAAAACCATTACATAAAAAATTTTTAAGTGGAAAGCATTGAAAAATCTCAGATCATAACATGATCACACACAAAGAATATTTTATTAATTTTTATATTAATAACATAGTCCGCTCTTCAGTGTTAAAAAGTTAGTTTACAATGGTTAAAATTAGTTTATCTTTAGAGGAAGAACCTAAGGTTGTTAAACCACATCAAATTTCTTCTGTTTTTCTATTATAGCAGAGTTTTTTAGTCTTATGAGGCCAAAAACTGGAATACTTCGAGATTCATGTAAATAAATGGAAACAGTTATATTTTACATTTGCTATTTTTCTGCACATTTACCCAAAAAGGAAAATCAAAAGTTTATTTAAATATTAGTTCACAATTTTCTGTTCTCAAAAATTGTTAAAGTAATGACTTTCATATTTGACAGTTCTGTGTGAGGGATTTTCGAGAATATTTCCAAAGTAGATCTGCAATGAAATCTTCTGCAAGTTCTAATTTTAATTCATAGATATTTATGGCGGTTACAACCAAAAACGTCGTGGTTCAAAACATCGTGGGAGAAAAGAAAGCAAAGAGAAAAAAAACATCGCTATTCTAAAACATCGTGGTACGACATATCGTCGTCCAACATAAAGCTGTTCAAAAACTTCGCAGTTTAAAAAACATCATCGTCGAAAATATCATGGTAAAAAATAAAGCACCTACAAATCATCGCATGACGATAACATCGCACACGTGCGTTTTTCAGGTTTTAAAAGTTGTAAATGCATGTCCGCATAAAGATTGGGAAGTTAAGAATGTTAACGACACTTTAAGAAGAAACTGAAACAAAACAAGATATAATTTTCTCCAAAATATTAGATTAACAAACCTGAAAGAAAGTAATTTCATAATTACTAAGCAATTTTTATAGATGTAACCTCATGCAGTTATTTATCTTCCTTTTTCTAAACATTTTAAACATTTATTTATCTAAGCTCCATTAATTTTCTAGTCATTTTCAGTTTTAAAATGCTTAAGTTTCCTTATTACTTTTTCAGCAAACACTTATTAGTTCATTAAAAATATGAAATATAAAAGTTAAAATATCCCTCTTTCCTTCTTGCTGTCCCAAATCATTATGCGAATTATTATTTGCAGCTTTTAAAACCTGGAAAACGCATGTGTGCAATGTTAGCGTCATGCGATGATTTGTAGGTACTTTATTTTTTACCGCGATATTTTCGACGATGATGACTTTAAACTGCGAAGTTTTTGAACAGCTTTCTTTTCGACGACGATATTTTGTACCACCATGTTTTAGAATTGCGACGTTTTCTCGTTGCTTTCTTTTCTCCCACGATGTTTTGTTACACAACGTTTTCGCCTTGCGTTGTTTTCTCCGCGACGTTTTCGTTCGCAGTGTTTTCGGCGGACACAATTTATGGCCATGGTTAAAGGGAGGTCATTTAGAAAATATTCTTCAAAAGCTGACCTGAGTTCATTTCCATGTTCGAGTTAAAGAAGATATCAGCAGTATCAATTTTATGCCTGTGCTAATTTTTTATTTTGTTACTTGGCAGTTTTCCTATTTAAGAAATAATGGTATTAAGTATAAAATAAAAAAGAAAGAAAAGGAAAAAAGGTGATTTATTCTATACCATCCTTTTGTTTTTTTAAGAAATAAAATTAAAGGTTTTTTATAATATTTAAATTTTACTATTTCTTATTGGTAAGAATGAATATCTCCTATGTGCATCATACATATATGCATCTCTAATGCATACTTTAAACAACTTATCTTTTACTACTATAGTTTGTGTAGTCTGTGCTTTCGGCAGATCTAAGCAGTAATGCTTGACAGTCAAAATTTTTGTATCGTCTTTTTGCTAGATGTGCAAATACTGTTTTAAGATTATTAAACATCATCAATTCCTACATGTTCTACAATCATCCGCTTTTTAAAAATGGCGCTTGTTACATTCATTCTTTCATAATCATCTTCTATTCAGTTGATATTTGATAATATTAGAAATTAAGTGAATTTAAACCAATTATATTTCATATTTCCCAACTGATTAAATTTTATTAGTTTTTACATCAAACTCAAACAGAGGGTTGTATCTTTTGGAACAAAAATGATATGGTCACTTATTCTGAAAAAATTATTTAAAATGATGCAAATACGCATATATTGCATCAGTTTTATATGCAATTTAATTAAGCTGTTTAGTTTTCTTCTTGAAGCATTTTGAAAAAAAAAATTAGAATAGTAAAGATAGAAATATTTTCCCCCTTAATTTTGTATGTACAAATTTAGTAAGATGATAAAAAAATAATTGCACTTTAATGAAGCTGTACATGTATGTTTAAATGGATATACGTTTGCATAACAACGATGATACTCTGATACATATAAACATATATGCACTTGTACAATATCAAGTTTACTGAAATGTAAAAATATGTTCATACCTGAAAAATAACCTTACAGTAGCATTTGTTTTAAAGCTGCATGCTATCCCCCGAGTTTTTGTATTTAAGCTGATTTCTTTCACTTATTTTTTGCACTCTTCAATCGATTATATACTTCATCGTATCATAAATACAACCTGAACTTCCCAATCGTTGAAGCAGTAACAAGTTCACAATTTTTAAAGAAAAATATGGCTTTAAAGCAGCAGTTACTTTACTTTTCATATACATCGTATCAATATCTAAACGCTGCAACTGTTTACACTCAAGTAGCGGTATATCTACCATGTACCTTATTTATCTTTTAATATCGCGCTATCGTGGTAATTGCGCCAAGTTCTCTTCTGGGCATGCGTAGTAAGTGGCATTCGTTCAACATTGATCAACTGATTTATGGTCTGCTATTCCAACTTTGAGATGATTCTCGGAGGGGGAATGGAGAAATGAGATTGGCCTCCTAAAAGCGTCCCAGACATGCTCTATAGGGTTAAACTCAGGAGATCTGGCTGGCCAATCCATGCGGCGGATAGAATCACTTTCCAGGGAATCGTCGACTAGCTGAACCCTATGTGGGCGGGCTTTATCTTCCATCAGCATGAACCTAGGGCAAATGTGTGGAACTGAGTGGCTGATCTAAATCCAGTTAATTTTTTAAATACTTAACATTAAAAGTAAATTTAGTATTCAAATTCATTAAATGATAACTTATAATTAAAGAAGAGTGGGTCTTCTCTGGTGCTTTGGTATAAAAATCAAAAATAGAATGCACTGTAACTCCTATTCCCTAGCGATAGCAACAAATTCATTTCTTCAAATGCATTAATACACAACATTGTGAAACACTAAAAAAGAAATATCCGTAGACCAAAAAAATGTCCATACATAATCACAATTCAAAGAAATAATAATTAAACAAGTTACAGTTTAACTATTTTGCGGCACCCTCTAATTATCAGAATTTCTCAATAATCCCTCTAGCTTAAGATTGTAAAAATTTAGGTTGTATTTGCCTAGGTTCTAATAAACGCTCTGTTTCTAAAAGTGTTAACAGTTCAGTAAAATGGGAGTGACCAGTGTAGACCACCAAACAGAAGTACATTCAAAGTTAGCCATAAATTACCTTTATTTTCTCTAGATTAAATAAACATTGAGGTAAACTGGGATAACTGGCCAGGTCACTATATATTCTTTCAAAACAGAATTACCTCTGATTTCAAATTAGTGAAAACATATTTTCCTTCTGTAACATTGCACAATTTATCCTTTTAAAGCATTAATTAAAATATTTTGTAATCATTAAGCAGGGATTCATAAGAGATACTGATATTTGCGAACTTTTATTGATTTAATTTACTCTTAAACGTTAAGTTCCATTTACAGACGTGTATAAAAAAATTAATTTAGCTTTACCTTTAAGTTTTCCCGATAACAGAGAATGTAGATTACAATTTTTTATCGTTACCTACTCTCAAATATACAGAGGAGACTAATTAGAAATAATAAAGCAGAAATAAATAGTGGAAAATAAAGCAACAAAATATTGAGTCACAGAATGTAAGTGCAGATGTTCGGCAGCCTTCTTCCAACACAAATATTAGAGGCATCGTCGGTGAGCCTTCCTATCATGCTGTTGATCCAAATACAATTTTTTACAACCGCCTTAAACATCTAACTTCTATACTTTTAGTTTTTTAGAGAAGAACATCGAAAAATTGAGTTCTTTGAATGAATGCTATTTTGAACTAGGAAAATTGATTATTGAAAGATAAAATATAAGTCAAATAATTTTTTAAAGGCATAGGAGTAGAAAGACGCATATTTGTTACATCAATGAATTTGTATTGTAAATATTTTGTATTTCCAACTCTATGTTGCATGAGTACGAAGTATGAGTGGCTGAGAAATAATCTGAACTGAAATAGCTTTTAACCTTTTCACGTCTAAGGGTTGTTCCTCAAATTACAAATACATTTCGGGTCGTTGTTATTTGATTAATTTTCTAGTACCATGCAAACGTTTAATTGTTTTTAATTCAGGACTTATGAATAAAATAACGCAAACTAGCTTGCAGAAAATTCTTAAGAATGAAGTTAATAATACTGAAAAATACATTATTGATGCAGTTTTGATTATATACGTACTAATTAATATGGAATCAATATATTATATATATATATATATATATAAATGAAACAAATTATGGAACAAAGTATGAAATATCAAAGAAAAATATATTAAATGTTCAATGTTCATTAATGTAAATATATTTGTGTAATATGAATATAACTAGTTGGTTAGATTTTGAAGCAATTAGAAGTCTAAGTTACATATGTCCTTGTATAGTTATATTTTATTAAATGTAAAAGCCCTGTGAAGCTGCTTTGGTTCTATTATTAATTTTTCGTAGCTTCTATTATGATAATTTTAATGATTACACCTCTGTTTTAACAAGTTTTAATTTCTCGTACAAAAAGCTTAACTTGACATTTGACCACTCTAAAAATGTTTCGCTTTTGCTATTAATACATATACAGGGTGTTTCAGCATAGCGGTAACAAACTTTCAGGGGAGACAGAGTGTACGTACACGTTGCAAAATCACCCAGCAATGCATGGTCAGAAACGCTTTCCTGTCGAGATAGTGACGACACAAAACACGAAAAAGGAAGGACACGAACAGGGGATGATTTGTATATAATATATACACATTAAATTATATTTACATGTCGTTGATAAAGATAAATTCAATGCAATTCTATTATAAATAGTTATTCTAAGGAATTACTACGTTTCTTAGATTTTTTGTAAGCTTCATCAGATTTCTTAAAGAGAATCTCGATGCTGATTCCATTTTCAAGCCGTTTATGCATCGTATGTTTTCTGCACTGAATTATATTTAGAGAATTATTTCACGTTATTATACCTGAAATTGCAGTTTCATAAATGAAGAATTTAAAGGTGAAAAGAGAATTAGGTCCTTTTCTAATTATTCTTGAAGCATTTAATTAAAAAAAACTGTCACATTAATACAGATCACTAAACTAAGGTGCTCGTTAGAGTATGGATTAATTAGCTAATCAATTTTAGTTTTCATTGAGTAAAAATGAATTCATGTGCATTCTGTAAGAAAGGAAACATTTCAAAAAAAACTTTTTTTTAATTTCGTAATCATAACTTATTTATTAAATATTCAAATAATTCATATTCAGGTATTCAATTCAATTGCATTTAGTAATAACTGCCTGAAAATGAAATTTTAATCGATTTCGTCATTTTCTTCTAATACACCCTTCTTTAGAGTTCAGTAGAAGTTGATTAGCTTTTCAGGGTTTCCTTTATAGTACGTTTACGTTGTACATATACATTACTCGTACTCGTCACTTGAAACTTTTAACATCTCTGGGAAAAAATCAATATGGAAATCCAGTAAATTATTCTTAACAATGCCAAGATTATTATTATTAAGCATTATCTTGTCACCGTGCTTCAAAAGAATTCCATTGTGTAAAGGTAGATTAACATTATGCTCATATCCTGGCCCAAAAATAAAAGCAGCGAGTCAAAATTAAGAGGGTTGCTGATGGGAAGCTTTAATTAAAATGCAGTTATAAGAAATGTTAATCGATAAGTAACATTATCATCTGGATAAAACACTTATTCACTGTTTAATCAAGCATAAGCGCTTAAAGAGGAAAGAAAAGTTTATCAAAACACAATGAGTTATATTTTCGTTTTTCTTACTGCGAAACCATCCTAGGAGATTATCGGACTGATACAATCCTAAGACATATGATTTATCTTCAAATTTATTCCTATATCATTCAGAACAATGGAGCCATTATTCTTAACTACAATACACTTGTGCAAATCCTGTTTTGGTTTCAAATGATTCTCATTAATTACATTAATAGTGTCAATATTTGTAGAAACTGTTATAAAAACAGTTGTTATAACACTTTGATTGTTTATATGCTATTTTATTTAAAAGCTTATTTTTTAATTAGCTCAGTTTTATAAACTATTTAGATAATATGAGACTCAATAAACTATTTAGATAATATGAGAGAATAAAAGGAAGGATTTATTCACTAATATTTGGCAAAATTTCATTAATCATATTAAAGAATCTGAACGGGATTTGAACCCAGGATGTTATCATTTGTTGATGGGGGAAAATACCGATAATCGATTAGAAGCTAAGAGTCAGCCCTTCTAATACTTATTTGAAGAAAAATTTATTTAATGACTTATAGTTATTATTTGAATTAACTGGGTTTTTATGATTTGGATCTTTACTATAACTTCTCCTTTCCGTTTTCCTCACCGGAAGGTAAATGATTGCAACTAGTATTTAAACTGAGATTTTTGGAGTTTTAAAACGAAGCACGTTTCTGGCCTGCGCGTGCACGCTAAGTTTTGTTGCTGACTGCTCTGATAAGTAGATGCCGGTAGATTTAATTGCTAATTAATAATGGTGTTCAACTGGAGTTGTATCTGATTATTTGTTCATATCAGCATTTCCCGGGCTTTTCAGCCTTGTGACATACGTGTATATATTACTCGGGAAAAAGGAAATTTCTAGACGAAAATACTGGGATAATGAAAATGTGAATAAACACATAGATATCATCTGATAGTTATAATTTAATTCGCAATTGTAAGTAGATATAGGTTACTAATAATACAAAAAAGAGCATATTAATATTACTGAACTGTTTAATAATACATGAAATAAAAAGAGCAATGTTGTTTAAGAGGACTAATTTGTGATGTTATTTTCTTCTTAAAAAATTTAAATCTAATGCTGAGGCAAATTGTTAAGTAGACTGAAAAATGTAGATACAGCATATAGTTTAAATTCGTTAACAGAAAGAAAAGTATTAACGAGAAAAATATTGAAGAGAATGCTTTGTCACTGTTGGTTATATCCACAAGATGTTTTGCTTAGGGGTAATTTAAAAGTAATTATCAATAAGCAAGCAAAATTCAAGCAAATTTAAGCGAGTTAAGCAAACAAAAAGAATTTGACGAACGCGGCGAAAGGGTTTAATCATGGATTTATAAGAGAAGTTGAATTTGTAAAGGCACGCAGCACTTTTCCAGGTGCAACTTGTGAAATTTTCATGGCAATGTACACATTATATGTTAAAGTTTGACTTTCTTTGGAACCATAAACTAGTATCAAGCTCTGAACTGACGTAAACAGAAGTATTGATGTGTCCGAAATGAATTACAGTCTTGTAAAGGTTTAAATAACATCTTTATTAAAATTAGAACTTGAACGTGAACGCACGACTCGTTCTCACAATATCAGCCACCATTTGTGGCTATGCAGCTTAAAATAACAGTAAATTTCAGAATTTAAACTAAGTTGTCGAAGCCTACACAATTAACTTTAATTCAACGTTGACTCAGAACTTCCCACCAGCGTACAATTTTACTGACAACATCCGTAACGCAAAGCCGACTAATTTCAATCTTATCAAAGCTGGCAACCTTTGTAACGAGCCCTCGAGAGGCAGAAACACGCTCTCTCCTATCCCGAAACATCACAAGTCTGGTGAGAAAAACGGGAAAGGAGAAGTTACAGTAAAAGTCTAAATCATGACAACTGACTATTTAAAATAATAATAAACCTCCCAAGAAGCAGCGGAAACACACTCTGTCACAAGTCTTTAGTGCCATATATAAGTTAGGGAATGATTCTAGGAATTCCGTTTCCCCTATAAAGTTTAACATTTTTAATGCACACCACATTTTATATCCCTAGATATAGGTTCTTCGAAGCCCCCTCTGATCAGAAACCTGGGGCGGTGCCCCCCCCATCCCCATCGATACATTCTTGCTTACTGCTATTTTTACTTTTCCAAGTGGATTGCATGCAGCTATTTTTCACACTGCAGATATTTTTCTGAATAACAAGCTGAAACTCCTTGCATTCGTCAAAGCGAAGTAACAGGGTTATGCAAATTACACCGAAGCCAACTTTATTCCTACTTCAATCAATATCGACGCTGAATTGAATAAAAAGAACGACAAAATCTTGAATAAATTTTAGAAAGCAGCTGGAGAAAAGTCTTTAAAAATATTCGTTGGTAGGACAAAAGTTATATATTAATATTTTCAATAGACTGCAAGTCGGTAGTTGAATATTTACCGTAGTCATTCAGCTCTCGGTGTATAGAAAATATTCTTCAAAAACTATTGTGTACTTTAAACTTGTCCTTTCCCAATTTATATACGAGGTTTTTATCCTTGTGCTTTATGATTTTCCTGTTCCCTAGGATAAATGTTTACGTATATTGCTTAGTTATGAAAAATTAGAGCCACTTTACAAATCAACATTTTGTTTATTTTCAGTTGTGTCTATATTTTCTTGTACAGAGTATTAAACTACCTTTCGGTAGATATTTATTATTGCTACACTGTCAAAATTCCTGCAGTAAGTATTTTAAATTGGCCTATGTAGTTTATAAAATCAGATCAACTTTCGTTTCAGATTTTATCCTAGAATTTTTCATACTGTTATAAAGTTCAAGCACTGAGACTGAAGAGTGAAATTGCGTTTAATTTTGCGATTCTTTTTTGTATCATTCTAACAGAATTCATGCTTCTACTATTACTTCATTAATTAATGCATACTGAATTATCTGAAATTTGTGAATTTAGTTTGATAACAGTTTAACATAGTTCCTTTATTTATTTGCAACTAATCTAGGGCATTCTTGGTGTATATTTAGGAAATCTTGGATTTTACAGTCTTAATAGAATATTACAGTATTTTCCATAAGTTATTTTGTACATTTTTTATTATACTTTTCCGCTGCCCTTTGCTCCTTTTTTGGAGGGAGTGTGCTTTATTTACCATGCTTTTATCTCTATGCTTTGCACTTCGTAATGCAGAATTTTCTATATAAAGATTTAATCATTTAGATCATTGTTAATTATTTAAATGCGTGTGATCAAACACAAATTTTTTTCCAGAATCCCAAATTGACAGTTTCCTTGATTCATTATGAATTAGCCGATTGATTATTACCAAAGTGTTGAGCACAATTTTGAAGGCCAAACTCCTATATTTCGAAATTTTCTTAGTGCCTACCCTGGCATCATTTTATGTAACAAGTCTATATTATATTTATAGCATCATGCTTATTATAATCCATAACATTTATTGTATTAAAGCAAGTTGATCTGATGTTACTTTCAGTAAACTTTTGAAGGCCAAACTTCTATATTTTGAATTTTTTACTGGGTTTCCTGTCGTCATTTTATATAACGAGTCAGTATTACACTTACATCTTCATACTTATTATAATTCTTAACATACTATTAATGTATTAATACAAGTTGATCCGATGTTACCTTGAATTTTAACAATCTTCTTTGAATTTTAGTTCAAAAATAAAATTTATTGATCTTTCGGCTGCAAAACATTTATTTTTTTCTCGTAATTATTTCTGGCAATGGAGTTATTTTCTATAACTATATATGAAGCATTTAAATACGTTATTTTCTGGATGTTTAAAGTTCAGTTATTCAGACTTTTTCACTATATACTACAAGACGTTAGTTGAAACTAATTTTTTGAGGGAATAGCTCACAGAGGAATCTGTTGATTTCGTTTTGTGACTTATCTCACTTGTCTGACAGAGCAGGTCACATCAGAATAGGTCCACAAATTTTGTCATGGAGAGGAGCGCAGGATTGCCTCTGTCGGTGGCATGGGCCTTGGGCATCTTTAGGTGAGAGTACGACTTTGCTGAGCTCAGTCCCAGTTTTGAAAGAAAATTCTCTGGGAAATGGATCAATGAGTGCCCCATCCCTCTAGCCCTACCACGAACTTCTCGAGAGAACTTTCAACTCGCCGTATGTTTAAAGTGCCCCCATTCTTCAAAGATACTATTATTTACAAACATCCAAACCTCCTGCAGGATTCAAGCCCATGCTCAGCGATAGGACAGCCAGCCTCACTAACCACTATATTGATCAGCTGTGGTTTAATTGAATGTAAATCCTTGTTGTTTAAACGATTATGGCAAAGTACGCAAGGGCTATTTGTTTAAGAGAAAGCAAAACTTTATTTAAAAAAACTGACTCGTACTCCCACTGCGGATAGGGAAAATCATGAAAGCGGTTATGCAGTTTGCCCTTTTACCAGATTCTGAACCTGGATCAAACTGTTAGTGTCAACAGTCTTATTTAAGATGTTTCCTCATTCATTTCCACCCTTTTTTATACTGATTTTATCATCCGAAAATTGAGAGAGGAAAATTTAATTTCCTAACGACGCTGTACAGTAACAGCATAACAAATGAAAAGTAATCGTGCATAAACTACAGATGTTACAAAATTATTTTTTTAGAAAAAACTTACATTCCAGTAAGAATACATAGTAATATTAATGCAATATCTAATAACGTATCTTCATTTCTACTTCCCTATAACTTGAATTTCGCCCGTTGTTATTGTTGTCTTTCCTACTCGTTATACTTCAAATCATCCGTAAATAATTAGGGAAGGCGAATGTGCAGCTGATTCGGCGGAAGCTCAGACTGAATGTTAGTTCGTATTTTCATCGCTGTGATCGGTCGGTTCTTCTCTTGGGCTGCAGTAAAGTTCTACACTTGGAAGGGGAACTTTCAGCATGACCTTCGCAGGAAATTGCGAGAGTTTGATGTTATTAATAAGAAAAAACAATCACAAAGAATGAATCCACTTTAAAATGTAGGGGAGCTCGTTCTCTGAGCGCAGTGAGGAAACCTACGCGAACATTTTTAAAATTTACAACAGAACTTGGTGATGAAAAGCTGAGAGAAAATTACGTGAGGAAATACGCTGTATAGTTTTAGCCATATTTATCTCACTGCCTCGTTTTGTAAGTGGTCCTTACCCTCTCATGGGCCCTTTAATCTAGTACGTTCAAATTGTCCCCTACCTTTGAAACAATTATACATTACATGCCCCTTTAATGTGATTTGTAGATGACTGAAAAAGCATGAAGTGTTTTAAATATTTATTGCACTGTATCATATTATTAACGGAAACTCATCACATAATACGGAAATAGAATGGTAACGATTAAAGACTTCTCAAAGTATTTACAATAATGAAGCTGACAAGAATACAGATTCCTATACGGTATGTACAAATGCAAACTATGCACAGAATTCTTATATTTCACTAATAATGTACCGCTACGCTGGCCACAGCATGCAGGATCCTAATATAATGAAATAAATGCCAGTTGCATGCACTGAATATTATTGAAAATAAGGATTTGTGGTAGTGTTTTTAGAATATTAGACTGACGATATGTAAACTTTGTTCTGTTTGATATGATAAATGAACCCATAAAAAACCAGCAGACTTGTGCGGGTACTCGTAAGGCATATTTCCATAAAAACCAGTAGACATAAACCGATAGCCCTATGCGGGTACCCATAGGTCAAATCCCCGTAAAAACTATAGGGTGTCCCAAAATTAACGCAAGCTTTGAATTAAATAAAAAACACATCTTTTTTGCTTTAAGTTGTTATTTTTTTTTATTGAATCATAAAGTACACAGGATGATAATATTGTACCGAAGTAAACTTTCAAAAATTTACGTGACGCCGATTCTCAGTTCACAGTTTAGGAATTACTGAAATATCTCATAGCATTTTATATATATCGCCTGATTCTGTATATCACATTTAATGCTGTATAATCTTCCATAGATTATATATAATAATTTTATATAGATAAAATCTAGCATGATAGATATATACGCAATACGTAGTTCTCGATGTAAAAAAGCTTAACAACTGTAGTGTAAAAATTCCATCTTTGTGAATAGGTATGAATATAGTCGCACTCATGTGCACGTAATGATACGTACCTGTTTATTAAATAACTGATTTAACAGAACTAAATTTCGATGAAAAAAATATAAAAATAACATTCAAAAATTGCTGGTAATTTACTGTGTTTAACACCACCAAATGAAATACAGCAAGATAAATAAATCTTCCGCAGCCTTAAGTTGAAATTACTCTCATTCCAATTAAGCGAATGTAGCATATGTAGTCACATTCGTTTACAAACAGTTTGTAATAATAGCTATGGTGTGAAGGAATAGCTCCACTTCGCTAAATCACAGCTTTATTAACACAAGTACTCATTAACAGAACTATACGTTAACAAAACTATTCATTAAAACAGAAAAACTTCTACACGGATATTTGAACATTCTTGCATTCGAACTAAGGGCAATGTGAGTGAGTTTGCTGATTGCGTTGGCGATTATTACGAAAACATGACGTCACCTGGCGGCGCGCGCAGTGGAACATAAGAATGCCACATAACTATAAAACAGATAAATTTAGACTAAAAATTTGTAACTAGTATTCCTGCAGTATAATTTATAATTGATGTAAGTAAATAATTTTAACTCTGTTTGAAAGTAATGCTAAAATTAGTGGCCTTAGAAAGCTCGTGATTTTGAAACACTTTGGCTTGTAAAATCTTTCAATTTTGCAAAATTCATACGGTGTAAAAATTGCTACATCTGAATCAACTGGTTATACGGTAAAACTTTCTTAAAACAATTCACCATAATTGAAGATAATGTCAATTTCTTGTCGCCGTACAGAACTATCTGCGATTTTAAAAACTGTTATTAAGTTCCTGATAAATATGTCACTATTAGAGGTGGGCATCTTAAATAAATAACCACTGTATAATGTTTCACTTCATGTAATTTTTTTAAATAAATTATTCTTATTCCTATCTTATGCTCCCAAGATTAGCATATTTAATGTTACATAAACTCTATTAATTATTCACAATTTTATTTCAAAAGACATTTATGAAAAGAAAAACCTTCGAAAACGCGCCATACAGGCCCGTAATCTCTAGTTTTACCACAAATGTGTACTCAGTACACGCTTTTTTAATCCGTTTATCTATTTTATGAACGTTGCTTTGAGCCCTCGCCTGGAGACCATATCTGAAAATGACCATTATTTCGTAGAACATAAGCAAATATAAACATTGAACATTAGCTCACAAAGCCAACCATTTGTGTAACTATCCAAAAGTGTCTGAAATCATGGATAGTCGTTTTAGAGACTATACACACAGACAGCCAACGCTGTCGTGGCCATCACGTCTCTAAGACGACCAACTTTAAAGAAGACCAGTATTACTGAGAACATAGGTACTAGTATTGAACATCCCCTCTCTAAAGCGACCACTTCCAAAAGACCAAATTCATAGACAATTTTGGTTTTCCGTGAAAGTAGTCGCGTTAAATAGATGTTCAGAACATTTGTGCCCATTGTGTACATTTACTGTTCATAAATGCGTGTGCGTGCGCACGTGCACATCGTGTGTCTCCGATAATGAAACCCGGTCTTATGTTAATTTTTGCTGCAAATGGCATGTTAGGACTTGTTTTCAGGTGATGTCTTATTTTTCATGAACAATAATTAACATCTGTTCATATTCAAGAAACACATTTCTTTAGGTTTAAGAAATAACATTTCTTCACGTTCAAGAAACATTCAAAAATGAAAAAAAAAATCATTTATTCCAATACAACTATGTTGCCTTCTTCTGAAACATCTGATTCTTCTTCTGAAGCGTGAATTCTGGCCTGAATGCTTTGCGACATCATTTCCTCTAAGACCAATGGCCCTAGCCTCTGGTGTTGAAAAACAGAGCTCTCTTCAAATTAGCACTTCTTGTTCGTATAGTTTGCTCGTAGGGCATTGGCAACACAGCTGTAGATTACTTTATCTCCTGCATTCTTCACCCGAGTAACGATTTTTTGTAGCTTCGGCTTCACAATGTTTCCTCATTGATTCCTTTCCATTCTATTTGCAATGTAGTCATTGATTTCCATGCTTAGATGGTCTTGAAATGACTTGTTTATTAATATCAAGAGTTTGGAGATATGTAGTTATTCCTGAGAGAATCATTATTTGATCAATTCTTCTTTGTGCTAGGAAGTTTATGGTTTTAGCGCAGTGAATCCTGGCAGAATCTCACGCTAGACTACCTCTTTGGCCACCTTGCAAAATAAGTGGTAGAAATAAATCGACCAATTTTCTTAATGCTGTTTGTGTGAACCAAGTTTTTTCAGTCTCAAGAACATAAACAACTGACACACGTTCGATTTCCTCTTTCTTGCAATTACAGAGATGATTAGAGTGAGGTCTTTTAATTGATAGGAATTGTTAAAATACAAGTAATGTGTGCTGAAGGGAATGTACATCGCAGAGGCAGCCCTCTGATCAGTGGTAGTTTGACACCCTTGACCCATAAACACTGCAGTTTCATCCATAGCAGTCATGTTCGAGAGTTGCCACTTCATCAAAACACTTGCCGTCAACGGAACACTTGAGTGCAATTTCACGTTTAATCACTTCAGTGTCTTTCAATTTGAACAGTGTTTGAGGGTCTTCATAGAGACAGTTCATATCGAAGGAAGCTGTCCACCCAGTGTTGTGATACTTTGAGTTCATCTGGTGATATGTTTAACTGTGGTGCCATTGTAAAAACAAATGCTTGAATATCAACCATGCAAACAACCAAAACCAAACATTTTCCTTTTCTGTCAGCAATCCATTCACAGATGATGTGTCCTAAATAATGGAAACAATGTTTGCCGACCTGATCCACACTTATGCTTCTTGGCATTTCCCTCGTCGACCTGTGGATTGCGGTTATTCTACTCTGATCACCATTTTCGGAATATTCGTAGATTCAACTTCTCTTTGCTGGAGCTGTAAATTTTTTATCCCTGGAGTCTTTCATATTTCCTTTTTTGTACTTGATGAAATAACTCTTTCTTTTCGGTTTCATGTTTTTCTGAGCGTCAAAATTTATTATCCTTTAAATTTGTCATTAAATCAAGTGATAAACGCCCGTTGCTAACGCGACGTATTGAATACTGAAGATTCTAATTTGTCACAACCACGTCGGTTTATTTCAAAAGTGCATGTGTGTTACGTCTGCACTTGATCATTCGGCATTAAGGCGCCTGTCTGGGCGGCGATCAGAACTTATTTTAGGGGAAGGGCTTATATCAAGAGTACCCTGAAAAATTATGCTACGGCTCATTTTTTTATTAGATCTTATTTACGGAGGAACACGGGTACGTATATAAATATGTGTATGTATGCTTTGTGTGTGGGTATACGTATATATAATATATATGTAAGTATCTGTTATTGTTTATTGTTTCAGACAAAATTTTGGTAGGGGGTGGATTTCATGTTTGAAACTAATCTTCATACGTACTGCACCTAATTGATATTTTTGTGAGCATTTTTGGGGAACCTGCATTGCTTAATGTGAAGGTACTTATACAAGGTTACACCCTAACTATGCATAATCTAAACACTGAGTAATCTTCTTACACGAAATATCGTCCCGTATTTAACGTAGAATTCAAAAACGAAAAGGGCTAAACAACGATCACAAATGCCACAACAACATTTATTTGTAATTCAGGCTTGAAGTTACAAAAACTAAAATGTTTATGAATGAAAAGAAGCTTATCCACTTTTTGCGGCCTAAGCGTGCAACAGCAGCTCAGTGATTTAAAAAGCAAACGTTAAATTTAAGACTAAGAATTTGGGCCCTGTGCTAATACTCCTTCTGACGCAATTGCAAGTGAAAGTTAGTCACCAACAATCAGCATAGCACTACGGCATTAAAATCAAAGTTAAAGCGGTCCTGGTTTAAGTTACCAATACTTTCTCATTTAGATTCTCGCTTTTTATTTAAACGCTTTTAATCTGAATTTTTGGTGGAGTTGATGAAAAGTGCAGGAAAGAATAAAAAATAATGTGTTAATTAAAAAACTTATACTAAAAGCAGTTTTATGTGCTATATTTTTATTTGTATAAGCAATTTCTTTCAACATATTTCTTGAAAGCACAAAAATATTTTTTAGGAAGTCCCAATACAGCGAGATTTAGTATATAGTGAATGAGGTCCAGCTGATTCTGCCGTGATTGACTGTTATAATCACAATGATCATATCTGCGTTCTTTTTTTTTTTTTTTTTTTTTTGTAGGTTGTGATTAGTAAAGAAGAGATGGGAAATAAGACTTCATCGCCTGGACCACCGCTAACTGCTGCTAGTGAAGAGTGTGAGAATGAAGTAAGGCAACTTTCATATTTCTGAAATAGGGTATTTCCATTGCTCAATGTTTTTATTAATAGCATTCTGCTTCACATATCAGCAATAAATTACATACGATTACCGATATTTGATAGATTCAGACAGAAGTAAATGAAAATGAAGATAATGTGTTCATTACTCATGAAGAGAAATCTCCAGATGTGACATCCAGTATAGAGACTAGTACTGCTGTTGAGTCCGTTGAAAATGCAAGCGAACTGTCTTCTCCAGGAAATGTGGTAACGGTTCTAAATAAATAATCTCTAAATAGCGAATGCCGTAAAATTTGATCTTAGCTTGAAATTTTTTGAAGTTATTGAGTTACCAAAATGTGTGTCTTCAATGAATTACTTTTTTCCTTCAATTATGTATAAAAAAAAAGTTAAAAACTTGTTTCATAATTTTAAATAGTATTTCGAAGCTTGGATAAACATAAAATAATTTTAGTGTTCATTATCCATTCTGCTCACTCGAAATGAATTATGCAGCAATACATTCAGCTGAGTTTATTTTGTTTTGGTACATTAAAAAATACTTTTCCATGAGCTTTAATGAATAGTTTTGGAATAAAACTGGGCATTAACAAATATGTCTATGTAATATACTGTTTAGTAATTATTTCTTAAGAGTACCATGTTTAATTGTTGTAGAGTAGGAATCAAACTGCGATCTAACTACTTCATTAATATAATATACGAAAATCACAAAATACTGTATAAATAGTTAAATAAAATAAACTGTAAAAAAAATTTGTGAATAAAAAAATAAAATTATTAGTGGTCATTAATTAAGCATAAACCTAAAATAAGTACAAAAATAAATTCAGTAATAAAGGAATAGCATAAGATTGATTCAGCTCAACTCTTTTTCAAGAGACGCAGAAAACACTGAACACATGTCTGAAAAAATAGTTTCTAAAGTTAATATTGTAACGAATTTTGTATAATGCGACATGAACGGCCTCTATATAAGCGAAGCTTTGCCGTAAAAATAAGATTACAGGTGCAAGTCTCTTTAACTTAAGGTAAATGGCTATCTCGGTAAATTCGCGAGATATCGCCAAGCTGGCGATGGTTTTGACGACTACTTTGTTGAGAAATCCCCGAAAGTCGCCAAATGTGGAGCTATTTTGGTCCGGCGCCTATATACCTTAATATTGGCCTAAATACCTATGTAACTGTTATCGCATCCGGTCCTTATATGTAACTTTAACCGTATATGCCTTCCAGTAATTTCGAGAAAGGGAAATTCCGGAAATTGCCTGGCGGCCAGGGAAAAACTAAGACCGGAGAGAGCATCAGTTCTCAGGTTTCGCTGTTCAGATTTACTTTGCATTGCATTGTGTTTAACGTTTTTAGTAGCTTGAAGTGTACCTGCTGATTGTGTTGTGTGATGCTAAGAAGTGCTGTACGACTACTTTTGGGATAAGTTCCAGAACTGTAAAGTGCTTCTTTGAGAGAATAACTTTTATCAAGCTGTCATCGATTCTGTGTGTATTCAATCCCTTACGAACCCGTACGCACGTAAGAATATATTAAATATAGTTTTGTTGTTTTGTATCTTGTTCTCCTTTCATTAAATTATTATGAAAGCAAACCAGTGAAAGAAACAGCATGCAGTATAGCAAAAACTGAAGATAAGAAAACGTTGAGAAAACCTAGTTAAGCATAAATAGCTGTGTAATGATAAAATTTTTGTTTAAGATCAAAGTAGAACAAAACTGTCAGCAAAATATTCTTTCTGCTTATGACGAATGAATTAAAGGCGAATTAAAAACGTTAACTTATCGAATTAAAAACGTATCGACGCATCCGCCGACAAGCTATGGCGGTCCCGCAAGTCACTTGTACTTCGATTCTGCAGCATGTGCAAGATACCCTGGATGTTCCGTATTTTTTTTATTATTGTCAATTATAAAGTATAATACCTGTTGTAAAAGCGCATTATAATTGTCGCTTACTTATGTGTGTGTAACTTTTTAATTTTAAAATTAAGTCGATTATTATTTTCACTGTCACAATTAGTGTTTTCAAAATACGGCATAACTAATTGTCTTTAAATATTGTGGTTCAAATTTAGCAAATGAATTTAAGAAAGTGGACTTTTCAAACTACTGTTTTTACTGAACGGTGACATAAGAATAAAGTTATCAGAAACTGGAAGCCCATGCTATTTCATTTATTTTTTTAACTAGAACACTGAATATACTACCGTAAAAGTATACTACCGTAAGAAGAGGTACAGTATGTACTTGTACGCTTTTTTTCTGAAATATCGCGTGTATTTCATTTCGCAAACAATAAATTCTCAGCAGAGCAGCATTTTATTGTTTTCATTGCTTATAACAGGCCGAACAGTGGCCGAGTGGGTAAGACTATTGAAAACTGTTGGGGTTTCGATCCCAACAATCAAGTTTCTCATGGGGGTTTTCGTGATTTTCCCCGGGGGGGTTAATATGAATCGCAGTCATTTTCTCTTAGAACGTCCTCCACGATAGCATCCTTCCTCTTCTGCAGATAGCCTTCGCCGCAATCAGATAATCCAATTCTCTGCGTTAAACATGCATAGGTGTGGCCTGAATGTAAATAGTATGCATTATTAATAGATACACTGCCCCCCCCCCAAAAAAAGAGGGCAGTTTCTTATATCTTTCGCTCTACTGGGCCGATTGACGAAATTCAAATTGCGTTTTTCATATCTCGAAAGAGCGACTTAGGATATATATTAGATTTATATATAGCATTGTTCTAACATAGGTATTCTGACACAAAACCGGACTTTTCTGAAATGACATGTCAATTTTTTTTCCATATTTTGATTCTACGACTCAAGTTATGCTTAGAAATTAAATTTTGTAATTTTTGGTGAAAAATTTATGGAGAAATTAAAAAATTTCTTGGCGGATTTTTTTCAGTTTGCGCCAAGAATAATTCAGTTCACGAAATTCTTCATTTATAACAACCTATTTTTCCTTTCCTTTTTTTCTTTGCACGCGAGCGGGAAAGTGGTCATCGTTCATACTTTCAAATAATTTTGACGAAGTGCGTAAATCAGATTTGGCGTTATTTTCGCTTATAACGAATATACCAAATTTGAAAACGCGCCAATATGTAAACGTATTTTAGGAAATTTTGAATTAAAAAACTGTAATTTTTTTGCAAGTATGCCTAGAAATACATCTACTTTAAGATGATTGTAAAAATTTTATAGGTTATAATTCAATAATTTCGAAAAATTTATAAAAAAATTGAAAAATACAAATTTTAAAAATAAATCATAAAAATGTGCGAATTATATTTGTATTAAGCCTAAGTTTCGAATTCTGGAAGAAGGAATCAAGTAAGTTTAATAAAGAAAGATATTAATAAATATATACCAAATTCAATTACTATTATGGAGCTAAAATTTTGAGAGCTAATTTCTTAAAAACTACTCGTGCAATTTTCACAAAACTTGGCAGTTTGGCATAATTTGAGTCGTAAAATCGAAATATGGAAAAATATTGGAATGTCGTTTCAGAAAACGTCGAATTTTGTATCAAAATACCTATATTAGAACAATGCTATGTATAAATCTAATACATGTCCGAAGTCGCGCTTTCGGGACATGAAAAACGCAAGTCAGTCGGCTCAGTAGAACGGGAGATACAGAACTGTCCCTTTTTTTCCCCTTTTCTGCGCAGTGTACATAATTT
The DNA here is from genome assembly GCA_000611955.2 of Stegodyphus mimosarum. Taxonomy (NCBI): domain Eukaryota; kingdom Metazoa; phylum Arthropoda; class Arachnida; order Araneae; family Eresidae; genus Stegodyphus; species Stegodyphus mimosarum. The sequence goes on from KK117188.1 coordinate 547,295, forward strand.
GTTTTTAATTTTAAGTATAATAATTTAATTTTAAGTTGTTTAATAATAATTAAAATTATCAAAATATTGCTTCAAAGTTAATTGTATTATCTGACATCAAAATTTATTTAGCTTTTAGAAAAGTCTGAAGAGCAGGATGAAATATCAAATGAAGGTAGCTCTTCTGAAGTTGCAGATCAAATGAATGATCCACAAGTATGTTTAGATGAAGAGCATGAGAAAGCATTAATCAAGCGAAAGTAAGTCATACAGTTTATTCATTAAATGGTTAACGAAATGTTTCTTTATATTCTATAAGTGGGTTATTTTGTAAGTTGTATGCAGACATTTTGAGGGTTAAGGGAGATATATTATTGACTGTTAGTCGGATATTCTAAAAGACTGTCTGATTTACAGGTTTGTTCTTCAGGAACTGGTTAATACAGAGAGAGATTACGTTCGAGATCTGGGTTACTTAGTTGAGGTAAGTTAAATTTTATTGTTTGCACATAACATGTGAAGGTTATATAGTCCTTTTCTCATATATGTTATGCTACTTAAATAGCATTTTACTCTAAGCATTTGCAGGTTCAACTTTTATTGTACATTTAGTGAAGCAACTCTAAAAATACACTGCTCGACGTTGAAAATGCAACACCAAGGAGGAGTGGTCAAATTTATGCAAATTTTAGAGTAGACGCACGTCACTGAGTTATGCGAATGATGTGAAATGAGCAGCTCTCCGACGCACGTGAAGTAAGATATAAGGGGGAAAACGCGCAGAATGGGCAATATTCGTGTCGTTATTTCTGCCAGACGAATTATCGAAGAAAGCTGGTTTTTGTCCCGGAGGATACGTGTAATAGGAGAGAATGCCAGGCCGCCGTTAAGAAGGCACTTCCAGCAGATAGACGATTTTACGAGGGATATGGTGATCGGACTGAAAAGGGCGGGTTGGTCCTTATGTCAAATCGCAGCTGATACCCACATGGATGCGAGCACAGTACATCGGCTATGGCGAACATGGTTTGGAACAGGGGAATGTGGGAAGAAAGATGGGTGCAGGTGCAGCCAGAGTGACGTCAGCACTCGTGGATCGACGCATCCGCCGACAAACTGTGGCGGTCCCGCAAGTCATTTGTACTTCGATTCTGCAGCATGTGCAAGATACCCTGGATGTTTCCGTGTCGACAAGAACCGTTTCCCATCGATTGGTTGAACGTGGCCTGCACTCACGGCGTCCGTTAAGAAGACTGCCATTGAATCCACAGCATAGACGCCAATGTTTAGAATGGTGCCGGACTAGAGCGATGTGGATGACAGAATGGTGAAACGTCGTGTTCTTAGATGAGTCACGCTTCTGTTTATCCAGTGACAGTCGCCGCATACGCAATGTAATGTAAAGGGCGAAGCCCTCAGCCCCCCTAGCCGAATAAACGACCTTATGGCTAAAAGAGGACAGGCCCATCTAACAAAAACAAAAACACTGGTGATATATCCCTATTCCAAAATATTTTAAAATCTATGTTCTCTATCCATGTTAAAAGTCAAACAATTTAATATTTCAAACTTTTACAATTCAGTTAAAGAGTATCCTGTCTCTATTAAACTCTTTAACTTACATTTTAAAGACTAATTTAAATATATCAATTTCTAGATAAAATACCTTAAAATGTGAAGAAGTGGAAAGAAGAACTTAATTCCATTAAGTGTTTTATGTCTCTATTAATCATTTTGATTAGATTGCCAATAATTATTAAATCCAAATTTAGTAGTATTTTAAGCAGTCCCTAATCAATTAAGTCACAACTGTGTAATTACAGTAAGAGCATGTCACAGGTACATTGTACAATATCTTATGTTTTACAACAGCAAGTATTTCATCATATAATGCAAAGTATAACATAATTTACACAATTGGTATAATGGATCACATACAGCCATTGGTTTCATAGCAAAATCTCATTATATAGTACAAAATATACCGCAAATAAATACAATTGGTATAATATATCACATACAGCGTCCAATATCATACAATATTCATTTACTCTTTATAAACATTTACATGAGTTCACAGGATATCTCTCTCCTCACTAAAATTTATAAGGCCTTAGGGAGTTATTCTGAGCACTAAATTCTCAAATCCATGAGGAACAACAATTTACAATAAGATTACAAAATAATACAAAGCAATTACAAAACTCAAATTCATTAGAATTTTTTAATAAAATACTTCCACAATAGTATCCTCTATATTACATAAAAGCTCTTAAACTCCAAAAATATTATCACTTTAAGTTAATATAATAAAACTAAAATGTTCATAACCATCCTTAATTCCTAGTAATTTCCATTCAATACCCTATCAACTCTCAATTCCAATAATTGATTTATTGCTGTTGATGATACTCAATATATCTTTGGCAAACTGTTTAAATTTGGAGTTTTTAATTCTAAGTTCATTAGTACTTGTAATTCCATATTTCATCCTCACCCCCTGAGTAAGTGCACAGAACTCGACGAAGTGTTCTGCGGTTCCAACTTGATCACAAATGAGGCATTTATCGTTGCCCTAGAGGTGGAATCTGTTTAAATAAAAGGGGAACCTCCCGTGATTAGTAATGATCTGGTTAACGTCTGTATCTTTATAAGCCCTCATCTTAGTTGAAACTTCTATATCTTTCAGGTAGTAATTTCTTCTTGTGGAAGTTTCCCACTCTTGTTTCCATAGTTTATGGTAATAATCATTCATAGTAGCAATCAACTTTCTTCTTGATGGTTTAACGCATAAGTATTCCATTCCATCCCCCAGGGCGGCCTCCTTAGCCAGTGCATCCGCCCTCTCATTACCGCAATGCCCAATGTGTGCTTTGATCCAATGTAGATATACTGATTGTATTCATTTGCGGTTTTTCATAAGCTTTGTAATAAAGATCTTTAATATTTTCCAATAATTCGTTTTTTGGCTCTGGCCGAGAGAGCGCCGCTAAGACTGAAAGTGCGTCTGAATATATGTGAATACAATGTCTGTTAGCAAGTCCTTTTACAATCCAATTTAAGGCCTCTTTTACAGCAATAATTTCAGCCTGATATACTGAGTTTTTCTCTTTCATTTTAAATTTCTGCGAATGTATTTCCAGTCCATAAAAGTAGACAACAAATGCTGCACCGACGCCCTTCTCGAAACCAGAGCCACCAGTATAGATTTCAATCTCTTGTGGTCCCAATGTGTTACAATCATAGTTAATTCTCCGAGCTTCTATCGGCAAAATATTTTCAGAATTAAAATATGTAATGTCTTCAGCACATATGGCAGTGTCATTATATGTCAGACTCATTTAATTTGTTTCTGAGTAGAAATTTATCATAATAAAATCGGTATTGAATAGATAGAGGGGGTACACCGGCTAAAACACACAGAACCTCCGTCGATACTGTTCTGAAAGCTCTAGTAATAACCAATAACCAACCTCTCTGCAAAGAGTCCAATTTCGATCTCAGTCGAACTAGCTCTCCTGCTCGGACACCCCATGCTCCCACACCATATATAATCTTTGGCAAAATGACATTGATATAAATCTCCCTTAGGGTTGCGCTCTTGTTTGCCAGAGTGCTTGAAGTGAAAGTATTTATGTAAAAAGTTAAAACTTTTTCTATTTTTCTCTGGACTTCTTTAAAATGAGATATAAAATTCAGTTTTTTATCCAGAGTTACTCCCAGGTATTTGATTTCGTCCTTAAATTTAACATTCTTACCTTTAAACTTTATCCTGGGAGGTCTAGTTTGAGCACCACCTCTTGGGAAGAATATTGCATTTGTCTTTTCTAGATTAAAATGAATCTTTTGCCTTACACTCCATTGATTAAACAATAGATCGACGTGTTTGAATCTTTGTTCCAACTTTTCCAGGGAGTGATCATAAATTAAAACCATAACATCATCTGCAAAACAGATAATTTCTGTATTTGGGAGTTCAACAAGAATCTCGTTGATCATGAGGCTCCAAAACAGGGGAGCACTGCAGGAGCCCTGTGGGCATCCTTTCTTAATCTGGTATTGTAAATTAAATTTATTTGTGCTACCTTGGTAAATAATCCTTCTGTTATGCAAATAGTCCTCTATTAGAAGGTACAAATTTCCATAGACTCCGATCCTCTTGAGTGTATAGAGAAGTCGAGGCCATGTGATTGCATCGAATGCTCCATGAATATCAAAAGAGATGAACGCTAAGTGATAATCAATCTTTTTTTTGTCTTATTAATTGAATCGTATGATACAGTGCTAGTTCGGTAGACCTTCCTCTTCGAAATCCATACTGTCTATGACTTATATAGTTTTTCTTGCATAAAATATAATTGAGATGATTTGTGATGAGTTTGTCCAAAATTTTTGCAAAAAACTTGAGTAAACAGATGGGACGATATTTGTCATTATTTTTCGGAATAAGTACAATTTTCCCGATCTTCCAGCATTCCGGGAATAATGCAAGTGCCAGGCATCTGTTGTATACTATCAAGAAGAGCGAAGGATATTCCTCAAATAACCTCTATATAATATTGGCACCAATCATATCCAAGCCGGGAGCAGATTTAGTACTAAGTCTAGAAATCACACAGTAGATCTCTTCTTATGTAAAAGGTGTACAGTAGATTAAATTCCCTTCTTCCGTCTCCCATCCATTTTCCACTAGTTCCTCATCATTTTGAGTCACTATCATGTCCTCATCTACATCGGTATCATCCTCATCCAACTTCAACGTATTGCGTATTATTCCGTCATAATACTCCTCAATTGTTTTATACTTTTTATCACCTTTTTCCAATATAATATGTTGTCTTCTTTTTTAGTAGCAATCCTGTAATAATTATCGTAATAGATTTTATGATCCCAAAACTTCCTCTCTCTAAATTGACTTTTCACACTCTTAATCTTCTTTTTATATATTGCAAGATTTCTATTGTATTCGACTTTCCTTTTTATCCTTAAATCTTCAGGTATGTTTTTAACTTGTGCACTTTTCCTCGTTGCTCTTAATTTTCTTCGTAGACCATCTAGTTCAGTATTCCACCATGTAGCACTTTTCCTATTATTCAAGTTCTTCTTGATTAAGAGATATTTATTCATATATCCCATTAATAAATCTTCCATTTCCTTCACAACTTCATTTAATTCTTCTGCATTACTCGCTTGTACTATTCTGTCTTCAATCTTAAATATATCGTTACGACACTTTTTAATCATGTTGGCGACTCTTCCCACATTTCTTGAATACTGTTTTTGCATAGTTCTCTCAATCTTCACATCTCCAAGTTTAATAAAAAGATATTTGTGGTCGCTAAGTGTCTCCAGGTCTAGAACTCTAAAACTTACATTACTCACATCCATGCTTGGTGAACAGACTGCCAGATCAGTCCACCCAATACCAACAGAGGAAGAAAAAGTAGGGGTAAAATCTTGTATATTTAAAATTTTCAAACTGTATTGAACAATAAAATCGTATGTTAAAATTCCTCTCTGATCCATCTCCCTTGCTCCCCAGTTAAAATTCTTTGCATTAAAATCACCGGCAATCATAAAATCATATGTATAAGTTCTAATAACATTCTCAAGCTGATATAAATATCCCTCCAAGTCTTCTGCAGGGGAAAAGTAAGTAGAGATGATTGCCAATCTATATTGTTTCATATAAACAGTAATTGCTACCACGCAATCGTGAAGAGAATCTACAGTATATTCGAGGTCACTATCTGTAATAACGATAGCAGTCCTACCATTCTCCATTCCAACCGCTCTCCAATCTCCATTGATATGTGCAATCTTACCCTTGATATGATAGGGCTCCTGCAGTATAAAAACATGTATTGGCTCTTTCAAGATATTGTCAATTACAGAGAGTTGGCTAGAGGCAGCTGCACAATGGTTTAAGTTAATGCTTAGGATATTCATGCTCAAAATAAAAGAGAAAATCACATCTATTAACATAAAATCTCTTATAATAAAATCAAGTGTTTACACTATATAAAATCCAATATATACAAAGTTTCTTAAAATCAGCTATTTACAAAGTTTAAAATCAAATATATACACCTTTTTTAAAAACAATTAAGTTAAAAATGAAAAAATCAAAACCAACTCCAAATAGTTTAAAATCCTTCACTGAACACAGAGCAATTTACCAGGGGTGAGGACTAGTTTCCTCCACTTCTTCTGTACTTGAAATTCCAGGTCAAAATACCTACCTGTAGGCTATCAAATAAATCACAGTAAAAACAAAAAGTAAAATCAATCAATATCTTAAAAGTCCCCGCCGACGTCATATTCAGTTAAATTTTAAATTTAAATATCCAGATGTACTTTCAAGAAATTCATCTCTTCTCTATAAACATTGCATTCCCTAGAGAAGGCATCATGCAAAGTGTCGAAATCCATTTTAAATTTTTCATTGTAATCCGTACAATTTATGCAACATAATTTATCTGTCCTACATTCATTTCTGCCGTGTTCTCCGGCACATTTGCTACATATTTCAGCATTTACACAATCTCTTTTAGTATGTCCAAATGCCAGACATTTAACACAGCGCTTAGGTCTCAGAAATAGTTTAGCGGAGTAGGATTTCCATTCCAACAACAAACGTTGTTCTTCCAAAATATGATGTTGACAGTCGCTATTAATGAGAAAAACTCGATGGGATATTTCCTGCTCGCTAGCTCTAATTCTGAAAATAGGCTTCACACATTCTTGTGAACAGGTGGAATCACTTTTCAAGGCGTCAATAAATTTCTCATCAGGTATAGCATCGGAAACATTATAGACAATAAGTTTAGGTCTGATAAATTTACTTCTTCTAGGCATAACTAAATGATTTAGTTTCTGATTGTTTACTACCTTTTCAAGTACCTTGCATTCTTCTTTATTTTTTAACTGTAAACCATTTCACCGTTTTTTCTGCAATATGATCTCACGATGCCAATACCTATATTCCTCGGGTTTATATTCTCCTTAATTTCATCGTATACATCCACCCCCTCTTTCCTTGGTTTTAAAATAATCTCGTTACTCTTATCATTTTCTAGACTTCTTTTCTCCTTATTTCTCTTTCTCCTACTCTTCACTTCTGTCCAATCATCGGTTTTCTCATTTTGTTCACTCATAATCTTATCCTGAATATCAGATATTCCATCCAAAACCCGATCAAGTTTTACATCCAAATCTGACTGTTTCACCGTGTCCAGTTGTTCTAAATACCCTTTTGTAACCCATTCTGAAATAAATACTATTCCGTTACTTAAGGACTCCGCGAGCATTTTCGATACTCGTTTTTCTCTTAGAATTTCAACTACTTTACTCATTTGTTTTAATACAGTAACTATATCATCCTTACTATGTCTCTGAATCCTCTCGCTAACCTCATCCACCTTACTACTCTTTAATTGAGACATTTGTCGGCCTGGGGACTCAGGCATTAAAAATTCTTTACATAAAGACGCAGATACACAAATTAAAAACCTTCAAATTTCTAAAAATCAATAAAACTTTAAAATAGCTATAGGTTAGGTTAGGTTAGGTTATTCAATTATGGCAAAGCACACGAGGGCTATCTGCCTAAAGGAAGGGATGCCTTCGTGGAGGACTTTCTAAGGGAAACTGGCTCGTATACACGTTACAGATGGGGAAAACCACGAAAACGCTCATGCAGCCAGCCCGTTCGCGGGATTCGAACCTCGGACCGAACTACCAGTGTTCAGCGTCTTTACCGCTCGGCCGCTGGTGGGCCTTTAAAATAACTATAAAATCACATTCTTAAGAACAAAAGATAATTTTTAAAGTTAAAACGAACGTTCTACCATAAATAGTGAGCGAGTTGTCCAACGGGCTGGAAAACTTCAAACTGGTGCGCCAAAAAGGGTCCGGGGTTCCTTCCCACCGGGCAGAAAGACTTGATCACTTGATGCACCATATTTCCAAACGACAACAAAAGGCATCCATTAGGCCCAACTTCACACTTGGTAATTTTCAAAGTTTATAATTTTCAATCCAAACAAAATAAATCACTAAAACTTGTAAAAATGCAAACCGGAGCACAAAAACGTTCAAATAGCAAAGGTATTTAGAACTCGTTACGGTTAGAATCGGATACGTGTCGCCGCATACGTGTATGGCGTCGACGTGGAGACAGATCTAATCCGGCAATATCTGTGGAACGCCCCACCGCGCGACAACGTGGCATAATGGTTTGGGGCGCTATTGCCTACGATTCCAGGTCACCTCTAGTTCGTATTCAGGGCATTATAACGGCACAACGATACTTGGATAATGTACTGTGGCCGGTGGTAATCCCCTACCTTCAGGGGCTTCCTAATGCAATTTTTCTGCAGGATAACGCTC
>KK117188.1:556064-601686 GCA_000611955.2 Stegodyphus mimosarum
CACATTTCTCGCGTCTGCCAACATGCTCTGCAAGGTATACAGATGCTTCCCTGGCCTCCGTACTCTCCTGACCTATCACCAATCGAACATGTATGGGATGTGATTGGACGCCGTTTGCAGACTCTGCCCCTGCCTCGTTCAGAAGACGAACTGTGGCAAATGGTTGAAAGGGAATGGAGAGCCATCTCTCAGGACACCATCCGCACTCTTATTGGCTATGCCTAGACGTGTTTCTTCGTGCATCGCTGTCCGCGGTGGTCCTACATCCTACTGAGCCGACGCCGTTCTCGCTCTGTATTCTGACTATCATTTTGAAATAAAGATCCCTTATTGCTGCTTGCTGTCTCTGTCGTTTTTCCAAATTTCATCACTTTCTGACCACTCCTTCTTGGTGTTGCATTTTCAATGTCGAGCAGTGTATATGGGGTATTTACATCAATTCTCTTCTTGAAAAGGTATCTTAAAATACTGAAGTTTCTTTAAATATGTGCGTATCTTCTCATATTTAAATATCTTCTGTATCTAAGGCTGTAAGCATTCAAAAGTTTTCATTCAATCTTCATTCTTTCCTTTTTATATTACTAAAATTAACGAAAACTTTATACGAGCGAATTTATGTCGAAAGCTGCTAATTTACGTTACAAAGTCTTCATCCAGCATTCAGCGTTGGTAAACCTTTGCATCTGTTTTTTGATCTGTAAAATATCAAGTTCAACACTCATGATAGCAGAACACAAGCGTTGCGTATGCGCATGTGTTCTTATCGTTGTTGTTTTTATCCATCTACATTATTCGAAATTATTTTATTCTTCATTACTTATTTCACTTGAGGAAAAGGTTCTATTTATGTAAACCCCACGTGTAAGGAAGTGCGTCCATCTATGATATATATTCAGGGCTGGCGCCGGAACCACTGCAACCTATACGACTGCGCCAGGTGGCTCAATTTAGAAGCAACAAAATTTTTAAAATTTAGATGAGCATTCAGCAACAAAATTTTTAGAATGGTAGGGCAGGCAGTGAACCACAGAGATTAAGAGCGGAAACATTTTCGGAATTTAAGGGGACATCGCGCAACAGAATTAGTACCCGTAGAGCGCACAGGTGACAAAATGCCTACCGCCGGCTCTAGATATATGTTCCCTCTTTTATAACCAAATAAGAACTGTCATCTCTTGGAAATGCTTTCCGAAAGATACAGCCCGCGCATACTTAGTATTTATATAATCTTCATCATCTTCCCAAAGCTAAACTCTTGTGTCATTTAATACTTTAAAGCATTTAGTACTTTCGTCTTTCCATTAATTATGATTTAAATTGGATATATACTATGTTTAAAAAAAGGAGTGCGGCTGTCTCAAAAATGATATTTTTCATAAATTGTTGACGCTTCGGCATAAAGCGAAGGTTACATCTTCAAGTCAAAACTAATAATAATCGTCTCAAGCGCTCTTGTATATAATTAATAGCTTTCTTTTTTACATACTATATTAGAGTGAAAATTAACCAACTGAGAATGCATTTACTATAGTATACAAATCTTTCAATCACCTGGTCCATCAGCGGCCGAGCAGTGAAATCTCTTCAACACTGGTAGTCCGACCTGGGTTCAATTCCAGGCCAACGGTATGGCTGCTTGGGCTTTCATTGATTTTTTCTGTTAAATATATAGTGATATTGTAAAAGTTTTCAGTAGCTTATCCGTGACTACTTTTTATTGTAAAAATTTAATAAATGAAGTGTAATATGTATACGAGACAGTTTTCCTTAGAAAGTCGTCCACGAAGGCATCTCTTCCCTTCGGCAGATAGCCCTCGAGTGCTTTGCCATAAATAAAAATAAATAAATAAAATCTTCTTTTGGTCAACAGTATGGGGTAATACTCTCTTTTAAACGATTAATAAAAACTATATTGAGAATAGCGCAAAGAAATCTAGTCGCATCCTTTTTTAAGTATGTAAATTTTTATTTGACATGCTTATTTATTGTAGATAAATACAGTTCTCTAACGAAAAGTTAGTGTTCTGCAGTCGGGCAAAATTTTGGGCGATATACCAAAAACATGAGTCACAGAGAGAATTTTTTTAGCTGATAATCAGAAATTAGCAAATATATTGGATGCATCTGCGGAATTTCATATAAATAGAAAAGCAGAATTTAAATAAAAAATTCAACTATGATGAAACAATTAAAAATGAAGTTTTAAAGTTCGAAGTTATCTTTACTGTGTGCATATCGTTTGTAATATTGCAAATTCAAAGACGTTCTCTTTTTATATATAACGGTACTGCAACGTTGGTGCTAGTAATCATCAGAGAGAATGATTTCCAGTATGTATGCGATATGGAGTGCTTTTTCAGCCATTTTACAGTTTATGAGAAGCCTTGAAATAATATTGTTGAAAGGAAACCCCTACATAAACATTTCATTTGATGAGCTGCGCAATTGCACATGATTAACCTATTAATCGCAATATATCGTGGACCCAAAAAGCACTAGAGTTCTCAGGAATCCCCGTTAATAATGCTCCTTTTGAATGGAATCACTATTATAGTTAGCGCATAAAACGCAGGCCACTAATGACTCTGTGATAGTGAAGTCATGTAATGGGATGTATTGACTTCCTTAACGTCTTTACAAATATTTACGTTTTGCGTGCTAGCAGGATAAGCAGGCTGGCCATATGTATATTTTCCATAGCTTTTTAGCCTACTTAAAGGTAGAGGGCTATTTAAGGAGAACAATACTTCTTCCCAACGGGTTAGTGTCAACTAGGGATGGTTTGGAGAATAATTGTTAGATTTTTAGATCATACATGGATCGTAAAGACTCGATCTGATTAATTCTGGGGAAAACAAGCAAATGTATATGGCCTCAGTATCTAAACAGGACTTTCAGCCAATAATGCAGCGGCCATGTATCACCACAACTGGTGCAACTATATCCGGAAACTGCCTCGATTTGTGCAAGCTGTTGTTCGTGCGGGAGGAAACCTGATACACTATTTAAAAGCATGTCTAATGTTTTGATCATTTATTGTCTGCCATTAATTTTCTAGTAAAAAAAATGCAGCGAATACTAAAATGAATTTAATGTAACATTGCAAGTAAGAATGTTATTGATTTTCTCTGCCCGTAGCCGAGTAACCACTGAATAGTAACCAGAGGCCTAGTGGTTAAGACCGCTGAATATTGGGAGATTGATTAGAGTTCGATACCAAGCGAACGGGTTGGTTACATGGTCATGATTGGTTTTCCCCATGTGTAACATGAATACGAGCCAGTTTCCCTTAGAAATTCATCCATAAAGGCATTTTGCCCCTAGACATATAGCGTTCATGATCGTTTACATAGTCAAGTAACCTAGAAACCTTTATTCGCTTTTAATAAATATGAAGTTTTTATGATATTTATCTGTTTCACATTTTGTACTATCAAAGGTCATTAATATTAGATTCGTGTACTAGATGCATTTTATAGTTTTTGGTGCTTTAATGTTTCCTTTTCGTTCTTCTGAAGGTACATTATATGAGTTAACTGAAAATGTCATTCACGAAATTATGTTAATAAAAAAATTGGTACTTGTTTTTGAGCAGTTTTCTACTTTTACCATATTTTTTTTTCTTTTTACTGAATCTTTTTAACAGGGCTATCTGAAGTTGATGAGAAACGAAGAAATTCCTGTTCCAGAAGATCTCAAAAATGGGAAAGATAAGATAGTCTTTGGAAACATTGAAGCAATTTATGAATGGCATCGAGAGTATGTTCAGGATTTTTCTTTAGCTTTAGTACTGAAATAATTTCATGTAAATGTTATTAACTTAAAATGTATAATAAAACTGATTATGTAAATTAATTTAGCTGTTTGAATACTGCTTTCAATCAGTTTTTCGGATTTGTGATTAATCTTTGTTGACAGCTGTGAATTTTCATAGCTATTTTTTAAGAATACAGTGGCTTATAATTTAATATTTTTACGAGTTTTGAGTATATATATATATATATAGTTTTAGTGAAGTTATGTTTGAAGTTACAGTATCCTTTGTGTAATGTGGCAGGAAAATCTGAAGAGTCGAAGCTATGCCTGAAAAATGAGATTACTGAGGCAATTATATTTAACATTGAAGTAAATAGCGATCTCGCTAAATTGGCGAAATATCGCAAAGGTGGCGTCGATTTTGGCGAATGATTTTTGTCGCCAAATTAAGCGAGAAATTCTCCAAAATTGGCTAACATTTGGCGACATTGTTATTCGGTCTCCGTATAACTGATACTGTCATCTAATAACTGTAATTGATCCCTAAATATAACCGCGTCCGGCCCATGTATGTAACTTTAACCGTATACCCCTTCCAATAATTTTGAGAAATGGAGGGTACTAGAGATTTCTCGGCGGCCGGGGGAAACTATATAAGACCGGAGAGAGCATTAGCCCTTAGTTTTTCAGTTTCATAGTCGACTTCGGAATTTTGAGATATCTCCGTGTGAGCTTCGCTCTTTAGATGCGCTTTACATTGCTTTGGGTTCAGCATTATTAGTAGTTTGAGGTGCAGCTACTGATTGTGCTCTGCGTTACTGAGAAGAGCTGAACAAGTATTTTTTTGGAAAGCTCCAGAACTGTAATATACTTCTTATGGGAAAATAAATTTTATCCAGCTATTATTGGTTCTGTGTGCATTATCTATTACGGGCCCGTATGCTCGTATAATTTAATATCATGCAGCTCCCAGCTGCTTTGTTGAAACAATAAATGAAATACAAAGGTGGATTTTAAATTAGGATTGTTATAATTCCCTACTTTATTCTTTGACTTGCATTAGCTGAGCATAACATCTTGTTACTGTAAAAGCCGGAAGTGTGATAAATCTTAGGTTTTACCAAAGTGGCTTGGTAGAAGTCCGAAGTATGCCTTAATATGATTCCATTTCGGACTTTTACCAAGCTTTTGCGGTAAAACCCAAAACGAAGGATTTAAATATATTCTGAATAAACCTGAGCACACAAATTCCGTCGCGGCACTTTTCTGTTTCTACTCCTTATTTGCGCCATTTTCAGTCTAGCTTCGAGTGAATTCAAACAAGCGGCTACGATCTAAAATAGAATCAGTTTGTTTCCATTTCTACGTATTTTGAGTTTTTTATTTTGCTGAAAGGAAATAAGTGATTTTATGCGGAAAAAGTTTTACGACATTTTGTCTGAATCTGTAAAAAATAAGCACGATAACAGCTTTTATTTAACAAATGAGACATGCACTTCTTTAATAAATGAAGTGAAAGAATCAAAAACAATAATTTCATTACAGAAGGTTGAAACGCTATGATATTCTAAATATTGGAGGAGAGAGCGAACTTATAGCATCACTGTATGCAGAAAAAGCACAAATCCTGTATTATGTTACAAATGATGAAATCTTCAACGTCATCATAATTTGGCCAGGTTGGAAAAACCTTAAAGAACCCGTATGATTAAGGAACTGAATCAGTAGAATCTATCGTCACGTTTTTGAGACTATGTGAACCATGTCAGAAGGAAAAAAAACTGAAAAATGGGGCTGTGATCAAATCAGTTGTGCATAGCGAAATGAATTCTCGATGCTAAGCCGACCTACCAGATATGCAGTCCAATCCTGATCATGATATGAAATTTATTTTAGTGTATAAAGATTATCTTACAAAATTCGTCCTACTCCGAGGTCTGCGCAGTAAAAGAGCTGATGAAGGAACATATCATCTTCTGGATATTTTCACAACTTTTGTATCCCCGAACGCTCTCCATTCCGACAATGGGAGGGAATTTTGCAACCAAATCGTAAACAGTTTATGTGAAATGTAGAATGATATAAAAATAGTTCACGGTAAGCTGAGACACAATCAATCGCAAGGTTCTGTCGAACGAGCGAATCAGGACTGTCATCGAATAACTGTTAATTGATCCCTAAATGTAACCGCATCCGGCCCATGTATGTAACTTTAACCGTATACCCCTTCCAGTAACTGTAATTAACTGTAATTCAGACATTGTGGCAATATGGATGGAAACAAATAAGACAGAAAAGTGGTTGGAGGGATTAAAATTAGCTCAAGCTATGAAAAACAAAGCATATCATGAGGGAATCAAATGCTCACCTTACAAAGCTATGTTTGGTTGTCCTATGAAGCTGGGACTTGTTAAGGTTTTCCTCGCAGTTTGATTAATAACGTAGCCACTGAAGAGGACTCAGAAAAAATTATAAATAATAATAATTAATGCAATGTTAATACAGAAGATTAAGGCACTAATTTCGAATGAACAGTTGATTTAGAATCGCAAGATAATAGTACATGTGAAAAAGAATCGTGCGTAACGATGGAAGTAGATACTGAAGTTCAAATTGAAAGGGAAAAAAACAGATATATGCACTGACACAACGGGTGCGATTATCAACAAAGTTCAAAATGTGAAAGTGATTCGAAAGACAGCTATGGAAGGACTTGAGAAGTAGGCAAGAAGCTAAAGATAAACTAAAAACCACTTTCTGAAACTACTAAAAAATTTCCGAAACCTAGTCTAGGACAAAATGTTAAAATAAAAGTACCTGATATGGACAGATCGAAAATGGATTCAAAATCAGTAATAGTCGTTATTACAGACATTAGAGATGATGAGTTTTATGTTCTTGGTACTAAGTTTGGTAAATTAAAATTGCTGTATACAAGAAACCAGGTTATCTTTTGCAAAGAAAATTTTTTAAAGAAGTTTGTACAGGAGAAATAAATGTACGTGAAGTAGTAAAAAACTTTAATTGGGGGCCCGAGGACTCAGAAAATGCAACTGTTCAAAGAAGTGTTCCAAGAAGATGTGTTTGTATAAATCCAACTGATCTACATTGTAATTGAAAATGCTATAAGTCAAACTTGTTGTAACAAGTAGTAAGAAGTATTAGATGTATTAAAGAAAAACAGTACATTACTCTTATTTCTTAAATTTCATAATTTTGTTTTCTGAGCTATCAATTTCATTTTTTAACTATGGCCAAAATTTGTTTAGAAATTATTGAAATCTCTTCAGTAGCTATCGAAAGAATTGTGCATTAATTCAACTTTTTCACATGGGATCTTATTTGTGAAATGGCATAAATACTGCATTCTTTTATTTTTATTTCTTGTAACTCTTTGAAAAATTATTCTAAGAGAGTTTCATCGACATAATCTTAAATCATACCTCATTTTGATGACTTTTATAAATTATATTATCAATTAAAAAGTTAAAGTGTGTTTTATATTTTTGGGGGACACACTGTATACAATATAAATGTTGATGGAAAATCCTATGATAAGTAATCCTTCTTTTCGGGCTTTTACCGGAAACCGTTGGTAATTCCTAGGTTTTACCGCAAAGGCTTGGTAAAAGTCTGAAATGGAATCGTATTAAAGCATACTTCGGACTTTTACCAAGCCACTTTAGTAAAAGCTAGGGTTTACCAAGCCTCGGGCATTTACAGCAGCACACCCTTTTGTGTGTCTTGTGCCATTGAACAGAAATGTAGATAAGATTGATAACTATGCAAAAGTGTGGGATTTTAAATGAAAGTCATGACTTACTATCCATTACTTTGTATTTTTAATCACGTAGCTAGAATTAAATTTGAAATGTGAAATAATCACTATTGCATCCTTTCTTGCTTATGACTTTTGAACCCTGTAAATGTTTTTGGAAATTTGTGAAGGTTATGTAACCGGCCGAACACTTATCATATTTTGTATTATTCATATCTGCTCAAATAAGTGTATGCACGGACGAAGGCAGTCAGATGTTTGTACTATGTTATATGAAGGAGAAAATTGCACTGCATTTCATCTTATGTGAATGTAACGATATAAATATAGTAGACATTCATCAGGACATACTGCATAGTTGTAGATGCACACTGATTAATAATAGTTAAATGATTATCACAAAAAGTTTAAGGACTATCCCTCATGACCATGACGACCTTTCATGACGGAGTTTCTTTTCACTGGTCTGCTAGATTTACATGGAAAACTATTCTGTACTGTTACATTTTTAAGATTTTCAGATATTGTGAGTTTTTACCAAACATTTAGTCATTTTATTTAGTAGAAGGAACTTAATTACATAAATGGTAAAACTATAAAACATGCTGACTTGTATATAAAACTGAAGTATAAAAAATTTCGTGAATTTTGTCAGATGTGAAACTAATAGTTAAAATTGTTGTTCTTATTAGGCCTTTATTTTAGTAAAGTATACTGGTGGAACAAATGAAGCTGACAATCAGATGAATACCTTTATTTCTATCAGAAAACTGGGAATTAAGGTGAAAACAAAGAGGTCAACTGTATATATGTAAAATATACAAAATACGATGGCGTTGCTCTACGCGAATAGGCAACCTCTAATTAACTTTCCGCAGTTTCAAGATCTTCCCCCTATACCAATACTTTCGAGAACGCTGACATGTTATATAACCGCTGATATAAATACCAAGGAAAGCGCCATTTTTAGTCAGACTGCTTCCCGCCATCGCTGCTGTAAGAACCTCCGCTGCTTTGTCTCTTTTTCTGTAATTGTTTCAATAAGTTATGACGCAGAAATCTTAAATTCAGTATTATTTAATTTGAATCACTATTGGTTATTTAAATAGGAACTTCGCGTTTAAGAGAAAAAATTATCTACCGTTTAAGTGAATAAAGATATGGAACTTTAAAGTGAAATTCTTCTGTGCCATCTTTCCTCTGCATTCCACTCGACCAGACAACACCCGGATTCTGATGTGACCTGACTGCCAAGCTACATCATTCCTTTTCCCACCTTCTAAAATATGACAGCTTAATTAAATCACATATACAGTCGAATCCAGTTAATTGGACCGCCGGATAATCGGACCAGCCGTTTTTTCGGACCGAATCATAAAGAACCGAAACAAATCCTATGTACATAAGCCTAATATTATTCGCTTTTTTGGACCAAAATTCCGTTTAATCGGACCAAAAAATGTGAGAGCGAATAAGAAACAGAAGCCACAAGTCGGCCGCGTACAGCGGATGTACCGGTGGTCCGTGATATATGGGAGGATCTGTAGCTGCTCTTCCCAGGAAAATGCTTTATCAAAGGTCAGGAATTCCTTAAAGTGCATGACAAGAGCAAAACCAATGGGAGGTGAACACGCGCACCATTTTCTTTGACCTTTTTTTAAAACAGAGCAACCAGTAGCCGCCAGCGAGGTTATTGGTCCCACTGCGTCTCCGATTTTCGAGAAAATGAGCAACAGAGTGTCCGACTCCACCTGAAAGAAATTCCCGCCTGTCAATCATGATTAATGTTTACACGAGAAAGCTATCATTTCACCACCCTTTGCGGATGATTTTAGTGCCAAAGCTTTGAATGGCGAGCATTTAACTTCCTCTTGACCTCAACATCTTGACCCCAACATCTTGACCCCGAAGCACCAAGGTTTCTTCAGACCACTTAAGTCGGTGAACTGTGCGCGTGTCTTGTCTCCCCTGCCAAAATGCCACAATGGGACTTGACGTTAGCTGAAAAAATTGGTTTCCTGGATAAGATGAAACAATAACCACGAAACGCTAGTCAGCGTCGGTTGGTGGAAATTACCGCATTGGCAAAAACTGCAATTTCGCGCTTGATAAAACAAGAGAATGAGCTGCGAGAAGAATGGGCATAATGTGAAGGACGAGGAGGAAGTTCCAAAAACGGAAGCGTGAAGGCAAGGATCCACATGTCGATGAGGCTTTTAATGAATGGTTTGCCGTTATTACTGGATGAGACCTGCGAGTAAGCGGCCCAATGTTAAAATGCAAAGCAGAAGAACTCGCTAAAAGGCTGGACCACGATGACTTTAAAGCTACGAACGGTTGGTTGTCTCGATGGAAATCTAGACATGACATAAAATTCAAGAAAGCACAATGGCGAGAAAGAAAGTGCTGATAGTGCAGGTGCTAAAGAATTGAAATCAACAGAACTGCCCGAGCTTCTTGAAAATTTTTCAACAGATGACATCTATAATGCTGATGAAACTGTGCTGTATTATCGTGCTACACCGGACGGCTCGTTAAGTTACAAACATGTTACACTGTCTGGCTCCAAAAAAGAGATGGATCACGTAACTTTCTTGTGCTGCTCAAACATATCAAGAACGGACAAGAGGAAGCTGTTGGTTATAGGAAAAAGCACTAAGCCTTGCTGCTTTAAAGGACTTCGGAGGGACAGTTTACCAGTTGTGTATCGTTCGAACAGAAATGCATGGATGACCTCTGAACTTTTTAAAGAATGGCTGAAGTATTGGGACACAGAGCTACAACGCTAGTCGAGAAAAGTGCTGCTGCTTCTTGACGATTGTGTAACACATACTCATTTAGATTGCTTGAAGAACATCCAACTGGAATTTCTACCTCCCACGACCACAGCCAATGGCAATGGGCATTATAAAAAATTTGAAGACTTCTTTATCGTGCAAAGTTGCTTAATTACATCCTTGAAGCAATTGAAGAAAGTTTGCTGACCTCATCGTCAAAAGCCAGTGAAGTCAGTGCAAATGCTAACATCTTACAAGCAATTTACATTTGTGGCCGACAGCTGGTGAAAAGTGAGCAGTGAGACAATTCAGAACTGTTTTTCTCACTGTGGCTTTAAGCACTTCGTTTTGGAGATGGATGATGTGGACAGGCTCATTGAAAGTCAAAATGATGGCGGACATGTGAAACTTCAACAGGTACAAAATTGCGAAGAATTTTTATCGATCGACAACGAGCTTCAATGCTACGATGAAAATGAAGATTACGACGTTGCAATCGTTGCTCGAGTTGCTGCAAAACACACTACATCATCGGAAGACCAAGAAAGTGATGATGATGCCGCTAAATAAGTTGGTGCAAGTGACATCACAGGATGCGAGGAAATGCATTGAAACTTTGCGTCGGTATTTCATGCAGGAGGGAAATGAAGGCAGTCGAGTTGCTGCGTTAGATGTTTGTGGCGGTTTCTTTCGTGCAGTCCGTCAAGAGAACGCATCATATCACATTGGATAAGTTCTTCAAATGTTTACTGGAACTTGTAAGAACTTGTTTTTATTGTATTTCGCATGCTGAGTATCGTGGAGATCGTTTCTTAGAATAGTTTCTAAATTAATTTTCTCAATGAAAAATGTTCGACTGTAGTTCTTGTTTGTATATGTATATTCGCCATACGTGTGTACCCCACAATAAAGGTCATAAATACATTTTAGTAAATGATTGACATATACATTTACTGTTTGATACATATAGCACGCCCCGTCATGCAACATAGGACATATTCGTGTAATCGGACCAGCTGGTTATCGACTGTATAGTCGTATCGCTGTTAAGATCTATCCAGAGATAAAATTCATTTACCTTCAATTAATATGAAATACTTCTTAGGTAATTTATTTTTTGTTTGATCATGAACTAATGATTTACAAAACTGTGTGTATCGAAATATTTAATTATTGTTGCTATTCAGAAATCTACATTTTGTGTTATGTATTTCAATGCATTTTCCTCTTTTCCTTCTAAAATTAACTTGCTACATTTATATTTTATTTTTGAACATTGCATGCTGACTTTAAGTGTTTTAAATTATCAAATTTAAATATTCTTAATATTTTTTCATTTAATTTTTATGTAGGATTTTTTAGTGAACTTAGTTATTAAATAAGTTGAATTTTTCAGTTCGTTTTGTGCTGAAATTGAGAAGTGCTTAGAAGAGCCGCAGCGCTTAGGTCTTCTTTTTCGGCGGTACGAAAGACGACTAAACATGTACGTTGTCTACTGCCAGAACAAACCGAAATCAGAATATATTGTATCTGAATATCTTGACACATTCTTTGAGGTACATTTTTTTTTCATTTCTCCCATTTTCGTATGTTAATTATAATTCAAGTTTACATATTTTTTAACAATCAAAATTTTTTAACGTTTTGAAATGATCAGTTTGATGAAAATTACCAGTTAGTACAAAATGAATTGTTAAGTTTTTACTAACTATCAATTAGTAAAAAACAAGAAAAGTTCATCTAATTAGCTTGTCATGATTTATTGATTCAGCATTGAAATATTTTGTAGATTTTTACGTGTAAAAGTTCATGCATGTTAACATACTGTAACTGCTACTACATTTCCAAAATATGCCCCCTCTCATTTACTGTTAATAAGTTGAGGAGTAATATTTAGCCATTGTGGGATTGCTTAAAAAAAAGTAATTCGTGTTTTTGTTGTTTTGTAACAATATTAAATATCTTTATCGCAAAACTTAATATTTCAGGATATATTATTATTCGATGTGTATGCATGCAAGTATGTAGTAAAGTACTTTAGATCAGTTCTTTTTTAACTATTCTTGTGGTGTTGTTTTTGTCATCTCTCTGAAAGTAATACTAATATTTCAAGTCAGTAAAATGTTTTTGAATTCCTTGGAAATTTCCCTCTAAAATGTTACTATTTATTATGGGTGTAACTGGAGGTATTTCTTCAAATGGGTTCACGATAATATTTACTTGAGATTGCAGATGTTTGGCTTCAAGCTGTGTTTCTGTTTAGAATCAAAGATAATTGTTTAAGAAACCTCAAACCAGTACGAGTCTTTGGATTATAGTATAATTACGATGCCGTTATTTCGAAAGTGTGTTTGAAAGTGCTCCAGTACGGAAAAAATGCATCTAGTCCGATATTAAAAGTTAATACTGTCCAGCCTTGTGCAGAAACAATTACGAAATTTTGCTATAAGAATAAAGTTTTTATTTCATAATTATGTTTTGTATAAAAAAATTAGCTTCATAATCACCTTTAAAGAATTTGGGAACCTGTTAAGATTTAATAGAAAGTTAGATATTTGATTATTCACATTGGAATATTTTCAGATGCCTTTCGCATTAACGGAATACAGTGGTACCTCGACATACGAGTTTAATTCGTTCCTTAACCTTGCTGATATGTCAAATTGCTCATATCTCAAAGCAGTTTTCCCCCATTGAAATTAAATTGAAAATACCAATTGAAATACCATTAATCCGTTCCAGCTCCCAAAATACCCCCTCAGTTGTTTTTGTTAAGTGTCTTTGAATAAGAAAAATTTATTCGCAAGAAGAAACATTTATTTATAAATAACAAATACATATTCTATTAAAACAAAATAAAAGAAAAAGTGAGTGCTTACGGAAGCGCTTAATTTTCGTCACTGGTCTTAGCTTTTTTCGTCACGCTTTGCTCATTTTCACCTGCAGATCGTTTAAAAAAACTGTCCAAGGAGGTTTGTTTCTTACTCCCTTTCAGAATATTCCGGAAATGAGTTAGGCAAGTTTCGTTGAACAACTCCGATGCACGACCTGTTGAAACTTTTTCGGGATGATTTTTATCCCCGAACTCTACAACTTTCTCCCACATTCCCAAGATCTCCTTTATATCTCTTGTAGGGATAAACTCCTCCATCTCTGGCTCCTCTTCAAAACTAAATTTCGCAACTCACTGTTAGACGCTGCACACGACACCAACGAGCGCGCGCATGTTGGGGGAGTGTGCAGCGGTGTAGTGTGCAATTCCTGGTATCTCAAATCTTGCTCTCATCTCAAAGCAAAATATCGCTCGCTCGGAGGCTCGTATCTCAAAATACTCGTATATCGAGGTACCACTGTAGTAGCATTTACTAGTCTCAAAGTGAACGTAAACTCAATAGCAAGCAAGACCGTGAGTCTTCCCTTGTTGAAGTTATGAGCTGGGAAAACGTCTTGCAGCCTAATGTACAAATGCATTTTGAGCGTATGTGTTAAAATGTGCCTTCAGTTACAAATGTAAATAATAAATAGTGCATTTTACAAATGTAAATAATAAATAGTGCATTTTACAAATGTAAATAATAAATAGTGCATTTTGAAAACATTTTTAAACGTTTTATACACTCAAAATATCAGTATTTTAAGAATTATACCAAAGAAAGAACCACAACTTTTTAAAATAGTTTCCCCATTTCATTCCCGGCAATTAATGCACGTATCTCTTGATACTTAGGCGAAAATATCAGGCTGTATTTGCATATGTATGAGAGAGTTAAAAGTACCCTGTAAATATAAAATCCACATTACACTTGCAGGTTATTGTTCACTTTTGATAATGTCTTAATGTGTATAATTTATCAATTAAACTTCACTGCTACTTTACACCGTATATATATATTTCACATGCAGAGGCATTCGTCGATATTTCATCACCGTGAGATAGAAAAGTGACTATACGCCGCTACCGCTTATTTCGATCATTTGCCTTAAATATTAAGCCTATATTTATAGTTTAACCTACAGCGTTTCTTCAAATAGGGCGGAGATTTTATGAAAATATTATCGGTAGAAAAGGAAAATTTTGTTATTATAACTTGAACTTTTTATTTGGTAACAGTAGAGAAAAATACCTAGATGCTCATTACGTTTTAACAAGTTAGACTTATAAGGTATTTCTCCCGCCTTCTTCGCATGCCTTCGTGGTGTAGTGGTCCGGACGCTCGGCACGTAACCAAGAGGTCCGTGGTTCGATTCCCGGTGAAGGCGTTGCTCATTTTTCATGTCTCCTGCTTCGAAATAACCTAATGTCTCTACAGACTAAAACTTCCATCCCTTTACATCAAATATGAAATTACCAAAAATATTAATAATTGATAGGTTAATGAGGATAGCTACAAAGTTAAACAATGTTTTACCCAACATGAAACAGTTATTGATGTTCCCTAAATCTGGACGAAAATCTTAAATCTCACTCTAATAAGGAGATATTGAAAAGTTTCTCAAAAATTCTAAATTCGCTGCCTAATATCGTTTCAATTTTTAAGCATTAAGTTATGGACCTTTTGTGCGTTTAGTTTATTATTGGAATATTTGGTCTTTATGAGAACATATAAAATCCCTTCTCATCCACATTGTTTCTAAATTGTAAAATCTCATCCCATACATAGTCTTCATAAAATTTTACTCCATATTTTGAGAAATTTAGAGTTCTTATAATAGTGGAAATACCTGTAGCATTATTTACCTGTTTGTTATTAATATTCACAGATGCTAGGCCTTTCAGTCCTTCTTTTGCACCTATATTTTTAAGAATTTTAAACAACGCATAATTTCTTCTTTTGCTCTGGTATGCATTTTTCCCCCAAAATATTATCACAGTCCTTAAACAATTTTTAGTTCTTGTTAGTTAGAACACGAAACCTTCAAATGAATTAATTGTTTTTATTTAAATGGTAAAACTATGAGAATTTTTTATTCAGCTTCCTGTATAAAATCGTTTGTACAGTTGCATGTTTCTCAAGCAATTAAATTATAGCTATGCATTTTAAGTTTGAATTTATAATTTTATCATTGATGTTAGTTGTTCAAGATTAAACATTTAAAAATAAGAAAAAAGTCAATGTTATTACTATCTCTTTTTCATTTTAGCATTAATATGTTAAGCAGTTTGATGCTTAGTTCAAGTTTTCATTTCTATATATTTAAATCTTTAGGAAGCTCGGCAAAAGTTAGGACATAAGTTACAGTTGCCTGATTTACTCATTAAGCCTGTTCAAAGAATAATGAAATATCAGTTGCTTCTAAAGGTAGGTAGACTTTAAAAAAATCTTCCCGTAAAGATATTTTTCTTGTCATGAAATTCTCTCGACAAAGATTTTTACTGCACGAAGTTTAAGTAGTTATTACGTATTGAAAATTTCCACGTTTAATTTTCTTTGGTGATTTATATACCAACATCAAAAATGCTTATTTGGACTTTGATTAAAACTCGCCTAAATGTAAGGTAATATATTAAGCTTTTTCAATACACAAGGTTTCCCAGACGAGAAGCGTAATTTGTATCTGCCCATCGGTATCGTAACAGAGGGAGGAGCATCTAGAAGGAACCAATAGACGTCTATAGTATTTTCTATTGTGTTCGTTTATCTGTGCACCGCTTAAAGTAAAATGGTTGAGCTATTTTCCCCGTCAAAAAATACAAATCTAGTCCCGTTATACAAATAAAACATCGGGGTTTCTTTGTGAACATTTTCAACGTGAAATTAGATCGAAGATAAGTAATTGTGAAAACTCACTATCTGGTTGAAAGAATTTAAAATAAATACAAATACATATTGGATGTTACGAAGCAAATGCGAAATACAAGATGTAAATAAAAGGTTTTAAACATTCGACATGACAAAAGCGGTGGACGGCCATTGCCACACCCACGGTTGCGATGCCAATGTGTATTTAAGAATTATGTTCGCGGGGAAATGCGTAGTTCACAAGGTATCTGACGCTGATCATTTCTTGGAACGCGACCTACTGCTGCTGCAGGAAAATATTTCTGGTGCTTTACTCATGGAGTTAATATATGATGGAGTGCACGCACATTTTGCGCCAGGATTCAAGGAGTTTTGCATCGCGTGTACGCCAGTAGATTGACGCAGTGGCCCTTCGAATGGCCTGTCTGAATTGAATCTGTTGGATTATAAGACTCAAGTATTGTACTGATTTCTGACTGCAAGTTAACAATTCACATTTTAAATATGTAATACAAATATATTACTTTTTATTTCAAAAATTTGTTATTGTCTATATAATTGTGTGATACTGTATGAGCATTATTTTTCGCTTTTCATGGTGCACTTTTTTATGTAACCCTGATTTTTATTCATGTATTCGTTAATAATTATTACTAAGTTTTTTTTTTAATTTAGGATATTTTGAAGTATACAGAAAAAGCAGGGCTTGAAGAAGAGGCTCAAAATCTAAGAAAAGCTGTTCAAATTATGCATATTGTTCCAAAATCTGCCAATGACATGATGAATGTAGGTCGACTGCAAGGCTTTGATGTGAGTAGTTTATATGTAATTCTTGAATAATAAACTGGAGTATGATTATGAGAAGGTATGAAAAATTTAATTGAGTAGTTTCTGCAAAGAAAGTTTTTAATACGGTATAGTTAAAATTTGTAATAAAGACTTCCTTTCCAAAATACCTTTACTGGATGCTTTGATAAATTGAATCATAAATTCAAATATTTCTGTTAATATTTTGCTTTTAATAAATTTAATTTTGTTTTTAATAAATAGTTAAAATAGTTTTAAAAGTTAATTTTTCATAAAATTTTTCATATCTATCAGTTTCACAAACAAAAGGAAAATAAGACGTATCATTCTTAAAATTTTATAAATCGTTGATATAACACTTAATCATACACGTATATAATATGCACAGGGACCCTTGAAAATAATTAGAACGTTTGCTGCAGCAAGAATAGATAGTGGCAATAACATTTCATAAACAAGAATTGCAATTAACATATTTATATATTCATTTGGCCCTTAATGCTGTTTCTTTTGAGACTTTGTGTTCACCAGTGGTCAAGTCAGCAAGACTTCAGAACATTGGTGACTACCGGGTTCAGTTGCTGACCGAGGAGCGTCTCAGGTTCACTGGTAATATCGTTGTTTTTCCGATATGCACCGAAAATAAGAGCCAATTTCTTGGTCATTCGCATATGTATCTCTTATGTAAATAAATGCCCACTAAGTGGTTTCTAGTAATAACCAGTAGTAGTTTAGGAACATCTGTCTGATATTCTTATTTTATGTATTTTAATATTTAGCTCATAATGAAAATGTATATGTATGCGCATAAGATGAAACGTCCTGAGTACATGGCCATTAAAAATGTTTGATTAAATAAAACTTAAAACGCAAAGCCTGTAAAATTTTAGTCAGTACTAGTAGCTATTTCAAAACGTTTACATTGTTGATAGCTTTGTGGTAAGAATAAAAGCAGCAGGCAACAGTCTGTCTAGGCCGAAGTGGAAAAAGCAAGACAATTTTGTTATTGAAATCTTAATTCAGAATGAGTTAGTTTTAGTTCTCAGTACATTTGATTAAATAATTAATACTGCTGTAAAATTGAGATTGGCTGCTAAGTTCCATTTAGCGTTACGCAAGAGTCATATGACATGGATTAGTCTCGAAATGACGCAGTGCAGAAAGATTACTATTTTTAGAATAGAGAGGGGAAATACCAAATAAAATTTAAACATAAAGGGCTATTTCTAATTTAAATTATAGTTTATATTTACATTTTTTTATCTTGCATACTTATATATGTATGTAACAAAAATATTAATATAATTTAGTAAAAAGTAGCTATTAATCGCAAATACAGCTTTAATAGTTTGTATTTAAACTAGAAATAAATCTATAACCTTCCTAGGGTCACAAAATTTAATTTCAGAGTGCAAGACAAACAAGTACCTTGTAAAATAAGCTGACTAAAACAAGTTAAGTCTGTTGTCTGAATTTTAAAAATTGAAATAAACTAAATAACGATAATTAATTGCTTTTGAGTTCAAAATCCTTCAGAGGATTGGCCGAACTCGGTTCAATTCATTTTTTTTAATTCATAATCCAAAAAGAAATATTTCGCTAATTTGTGAACGTCTCAAAATTTTTTTTTTTTTATTATAATCAAATCGTTTATTGAAAACACTCGCAAATCCATTTCCTACGTCTTTGGATTACAACAGAGTTAATAAAAATAAGAGCGATATTTAAAACCTACGTGCTAAATCATTTTTGTGAAACTGGTAATATAAGTAAATTTGCACCGATAAAATCAAGTAATTTTATAGTTGGAAATAATCTTAATCGAAATTAATAAAAATGTTAATCAATTTAACTCCAGTTAATGTCAAATATACAGAAATGAAGCTCACTGCTTTCATTTTTACCTTTTTTGCTAAATCTTGCGGAACAACGGCAGAGTGCGAAGGTGTAGGTTTTCCTTTCGGCGTCAGTTCTAAAGTAAGCAGTTAGTTGGCGTCAAAATTGTATCGAAAATTTGAATTTGTCGTGCAAAGCGAATTGTAAAAAATCTCTTTTCATGAACAACTAGAATATTTAATTTTTAAACAAATTCTTAGAAAATTGTTTTCTGGTAATAAGTATTGTAGAAATAAATAGTGAAGTAGAATTAGAGAAAAATACAAAATTCACGTATTTGGCTGTAATACGGCTTTAAGAGAAACTGGCCTGTTAGCAACACATGTTTGCTTCAGAGAAAAATGTTTGCTTCAGAGAAAAATGTTTACATTTTTTATATCTCATACATTTTATACATTTAAACAGAAAATACGCATACTTCTAACAGAACAGACTACCACAGTTACTAAGCAATTAAATTTTAAAACTGTTAAAACAATGTAGAACAATAGATGGTTATACTTCTGAAAGAGAAGTGAGCAATACGTATGAAGTTAGAAGTAAACCTATAGCGCAAGAGTTATATCGTTTTCTATTAGATCTCAATAGCTTAGTGGATCAAGCACTAACCTGTTGTCTAACCGATAACAGTTAAAAATTCAGGGAAGGTCATTAATGACTTTTTCGCCTTAGCAACTTGTATCTACACTCTATAACAAAAAAAATCTACGCACCAAAAAGGAATCATCCGGTTGCTTTGAAATTTCGTATGCGTAAATGTTTTGAACAAATATACAAATGGTTAAAATTTGGTATCCAATGAATAACTAGTGCGATCTCCAGCGCATCGGAACTGCGCATCCAACACATGCGTATAAGGAGCTGTTCTTGAACTGTCGTTGAAAATTTCTGTTGCATTGCGACTTAGGATACCTTTTAACGACTGAAGCAATGCCTCGCCGCAGAATTCGAGATCATTACGAGCAACTCTCAGAGTTTGAAAGAGGTCGTATCATTGGATTGAAAGAGTCAGGTTGGGCAAATCGGAGAATCACTCGTCATGAGTCGAAGTGATGCGGCGATTAGAAGATGCTGGCAAGAATGGCTGGACAATGGCAGATTTCAGCGTCATGATGCTAGCGGTCCCTCTAGGGCCACAACAGATCGGGAGACCAGAGTGATTGTCAGTTCAGCTGTCACAGCGCCTCATTCATCGCTATCAACTATCAGACGAGTGTTCACCATGACCATTCACAGAAGGCTGATAAAGCGAAATCTACGCTCGTAGCGACCGTTACGCCATCTGCCACTCACGCCTGCACACTGTTGAACCAGATTACAGTGGTGCTTGGCTCGATCAGGTTGGAATGATGCTGACTGGGGACCTATAGTCTTTAGCGACGAATCCCACTTCCAACTGTGTCATGACGATCGTCGAAGACGTGTCTGGAGACTCCCAGAGCAGCGTGCCGATCATGCTTTCTTTATTGCACGCCACACGGGCTCTCAACCGGGAGTTAATGGTCTGGGTTGCCATTTCCTTTGACATCCGGACCCATTTGGTCGTCATTAGAGGCACACTTACAGCACAGCGGTACGTCGAAGACATTCTGAGACCTGTTTTGCTACCGTTCCTTTTCAGTACCCTGGCCGCCTTATTTTTCAGCAAGATGATGCCAAACCACATACGGCACGTGTTGCTGTGTACTGTCTTACAGCTTGTCAAACACTTCCTTGGCCAGACAGATCTGTCTCCCATCGAGCATGTATGGGATATGATGGGAAGGGGACTGCATATACCAGGGAATGTTGGTGACCTAGCCCGACAATTGGAGCAAATATTGCGAGAAATACCGCAGGAGACCATCTGGGAGCTTTATCAGTCTATGCCATGTCATGTAGCAGCTTGCATCCAGGCTAAAGGTGGGTCAACACTTTATTGAGCTCTTTACTTTGTAACTCTGAAATAAATCATTCAATTGCTCTGAAATAAAATCATTTTCTATTGTGTACATAATCTTCCTATCCATCAATTTTTGTCTCCATCAGACAGCTCCTTCTTAGTGCGTCGATTATTTTGTTAAAGAGTGTATTTTACTCGCACCATTAAGTGCTCTAACAGCAGTGAATAGTTGCTTATACATTTCCAGAACTCTTCTCTTAGACAGCCTTTTCGTTGTCGCCGAATAAGGCAGTGCTGAGTTATTTTTCTTCTTATTACAATGTGTCACTGGCATTTATTCTCACTTCAATTCACACGTCTTCTTATCTAGAAACAACGATATCGAATTGATCCCCGACACCCCAAACTGTAGCCTAAATTTTGCCACATTCCATCTACCACTTCTGATATATTGACCATTTCTGAGTGCAAATATAAGTTAAAACAATAAGTTAAAAATCTCAGTTTACCGAATTCTCCAGAAATTCCAACTTTCTCCAATTCTGAATACGTTAAAGAATTACCATCATACTATGGATTATGGTATGGAAATAATTTGATCATTTAAAAATGAATTTTAGGAATCTAAATCCTCAGATCATTATTAAAAAGACCATAATTATGATATTTAAATGCAGTTTTCTTCATGAGATGAATTTTGTGAAGAGATTTATGGAATGAAAGGACAATCAAGGCAAATGATTAAAGAAAGCTGATTTTTATTGTAATAGACAGTTGAAGGAGATTTACCCGCTACCTCAGAGAATTTTAAAGAAAATTTTATCTGATCGTGGAATGAAATTTCAGAGAGCTACTAATTTTTACATTATGCATTTATCGACCTTGAAAGTGCAATATGATGATGATGATGAAACTAGCAGTGGCTTCTTTGTTGCATGTGAGGGTGAAATATAATAAATCATGCTTATGGATGCGGTTTTTGGCTTGAAGACTGCAGAGAACTCCTAATGAAATAGATAAGGAAGGGTACTTGTTGGGACCGGATTTAGAAATGTGTGCATGTATTAATGTATGTGCATATATGTAAATGCATGTATGTGCGTATACATACATATATACACACATACCTACATACATACATTTCTGAATCCAGTTCCGATAACAGAAAAATATCAAGTGAAGAATGTGACGTTTCCCTAAAATACTGATGTAGAAATCAGGAGTGTAGTCTTTGAAACAGATATAGACTTTTCTTCACTGTGATACACTGAACAAGAGTTTTTTAAATTTCGTTCATCATACTTAGCGTGTAAAATATCATTCATTTATTTACTTTACTGATATTTTTATACCGGTGTAAGTACAGTGGTGCCTTATATAAAGATTATGCACATGAACCGAAAAATATCCCACATTATGAACTGGCCGTGAATTTTGTCACACATGACACATTGAGCTACAGAGGGTGTTCACATATTTCTGTAACTATTTTGCAAAGATTTATATGTAAACAAACCTTAGAATTTTATTTTCTAATGTGTTCGATCTGATAGCCCTTTTGTTTAACTATCATTATTACATCTTGATTTCCAATATAAAAGCCCTTTTCTTAAAACAGTATTGATTTTATTCCACTCCTTCACAATCTTCCATAGTCCAGCCAATGTTTTGGGATGCCGCTTTTGAAGAGCTTGTTTTAAAAGTCCAAATGCACAGTAATTCATAGGAGACACATCAGGGGACGTTCCGGTTTCATTTCTCATTTTTACAAAAAATAGAGCAGTAGATTTAGAGGTATGGCTTGAAGCCTTATCGTGATGGAACTTAGCAGAGTGAAGATTGTTTGTGTAAAGAGATGGAATTCTTTTTTTTAAATTAGATGTTAAAACACATTTCTAATAGTAATCCAAATTAATTTTGACATTTTTTCTACTTTCTTTAAGTTTTTCGTTATAAGAAAATCCAGTAATAACTATAAAATCTTCAGAAAAACTTTCCTTGTTTCCTCTGAACCAACATATTAAATCTTTTTCTCCTCTTTTTCGGTAGTAAATCTATCTTCTTTTATTTCAATCGGATAAGTATATCCAAGCCTCATTAATTGTAACAATGTATTTCCATTTTTTACCTGACTAATAATTTTCATATTGCAATCTGCTCATAGTCTTACTCTGAGAAACATGTTTCGGCGTTAGGCGATGAACATATTTTTTTATTAGTTTTAAATCAGACCACCTTTCCTACAGAGATATTTTAAAGATTTTGCAATAGCTCTTTAGGGAGTGGATTTTCCTTTAAAACATGAGATGCGACTTTAAATTTAATAAGAGCTGTACGCACGTTTGTTGGGTATGCATCTTTTGCCTTTTTCCCAGTCAAATGTAAACTTTGACGTTTCTTTCCTTTCATATTGTCACTTATTTTACGTGTAGAAGTATTAAAACTTTGCTTTTCACATCTTTTTTAATAACTGAATAAGAGTATTTCTCTTCAGACAACGCAGAAATATAGCCCTCGATCCATTGTTTATTTTTCAGCGACGTATAAAAGAAAAGAATATTTCTAATGCTGCAGACAATAATTAAACCTTATTCTAATTTGATGCCAGTCGCGTTTGATTTTAAAATTGATATTTAAATTCATGAAGAAAATCAAAATCGTTACAAAAATGTGTAAACATCCTCTGTAAATTTTTCATACACGCGTTCTCGCACTTCATTGAAGCCATTCATAGAAGTTAACGCCTTTCCTTTTTAAACACTGAAATATTTTTGTAAGTTTTGGTGACATTCGTATTTTTAATTAGAATATTATTTTTTATTTAGGGTAAAATAACTGCACAAGGCAAACTTTTACAGCAGGGTGTGTTATTAGTTTCTGATCCGTCAACTGGGAAAATGAAGGAAAGACAAGTGTTTCTATTTGAACAAATCATAATCTTCAGTGATTCTGTTGGTCCAAAAACGCAGTTTTCTACTCCTGTCTATATTTATAAGAATCATATTCAGGTAACCAATATTTAAAATTTGAAATATTATGAACAGTACATTTGCGACTGATGTTTCATTTCTGAGTTAAGACTCAGAAGTTAAACTCTACTTCTTAATTCTTTTGCAAAATTTTACTTTCATCATTTTAAGTGTAGTAAGTCATATGTTTAAGTGTTAAAAATATTACAAAATATGTTAGAATGCTTAATAATATGAGCTTCATTTCTTATCAGTATGGATGTATTTCCAGTTATTTAAACATGTAGAATCATTAGGGTGTCTATCTAAACCTCCAACAGCATGAAATGCATATAATTGAATAAAATTATGTAAATCTTAGATGCAATGCATTTCGAAATTTTTTAGACAATTACTATTGTGACTGCTTCCCTATAGACTGGATACATCAAGGCCTTTTTCCCTTCTGTCTTGCCTCCTAACCATGGTAACGACGGCAGTAGAAGATGGTAGAGTCCATTTATTTGCTAAAATCCCTTAATCTCTAATCACGTATTTGCAGTGATGGCTGGTTTACGCGAAGACCTCATAGAAATACGTTCTCTTCTTCCTCTCCTAAGTGGAACTGCTGCAGGCAAAATATTTTGGCCCCAGCGTTGTAAAATGTTGCGGGTACGTTACAAGAAACAGATAGCTGAGCGCAGCTGTTTTGGCTAAAAACCTCCTGTTCAAAAGCGCCGCCTCACTAGTTATGATAAGGCCGTTACGATAGTAAATGAGTGAAGAATGAAATGCTTATTTTAAAATAAGGATGTAGCAACAGGCATTTCTGTTTGTATGATAGGTTTTCCACAACTGCCTCAATCTCTCGTCCCCCCCAACCAAATGCTGCTTAAAACTGACTTTGTATTGCCATTGGACTTCCCATATTACACAAATTCTTAATTTTCGTCATCTGTTATTTGCTACGTGTTGATACTAGATATAGTACCAGCAAGTACCAATCAGTGGTCTTAACTAAAATGTGTTATCATTACCATCTTAGCAAATTATATCAATGATTGTTTGGTAACAACTGGTTGGAAGTCGCTGCAGAGTTTCCATAATTTATCCCAATGCTTATGTGTTGAAACAGTATGCCTTTTGTAGGCTTGTTTCAGCACTTAAACATTATGATTTTTACCGTAGTTTATTAAATCTGAATCTTCCTTGAGCAATGAGTGGACGGTAATTGCATCACAGCTGCATAATTTTTCCGGGCCAGTTTTTCATACTTTTCACGAATGGCCAAATGAGTAAGACTACTAAGCAGTGTGACCCAGCTTCAAGTGCCGGCGAACGGGGATGGCTGCAACGAGCATTTATATGTGGATACAAACCAGTTCCGTTTTGAAAGTCCTCCAGGAAGGCATCTCTTCCTTTTGGCAGATATCCTTCGCATGTTTTGCTGTATTCGAAATAAACTAATCAAATTTTAAGCTTGAAATATCTTGTTGTACATAATTCGTTATTCAGGTAATATTTACTAATAGTTATATTTTAAAATATGTTACAAGTTATGTGTTGCGGAGCATTGGTCACCAAATTTAATAAGCATGTAACTTTAACATTTTTAATTATTCGATGAGCTACCTACCTATTCAAAGCTTTTGTATCATTCCATATATACGTAAGAAATGTTAAATCTTATTCCTAATTGAAAGTTGGCAATCAATAGATGTCAAGATGACAAAACTGCTTTTCCATAAAAAGAGAAAGAGGCCCTTTAAATATTAAGAATGTAATGTAAGTATCACTGATTATCTGTGCTACAAAAATCTTTGTATGGTCTTCCTTTCATAATTATATTATACTGCGATGTTCCAGGTTAATAAAATGGCACTTGAAGAGCATTCTGAGGATGGAGATCCTACTAAATTTCTGCTCAAATCAAAAGATCCGTTACAAGCTGGATTGGCTTTTGTTATTCAGGGGAAAACTATCGAAGACAGGAATGAATGGGTATCTAATATAAGAGCAATTCTCGATACTCAGCTTGATTTTCTTAGAGGTATATTTATATAAGAATTATTTATTACATTAGTTTTTAATTTATAAAGATATTTTCATGATATTTGAACCAGTAGAACTAGTGACACTGCATAAATATACTGCTTTTTACCATTTTAAAATCCATTGTTTTTTATCATCTGTGAATAGTTTCAGAATCAATGTTTGTGCCTAAGTGTGAAAGGTTATTCCAAATAAAATATAAATTATTATTTATTTTTCCTGAAATTCAGAAAGGCCTTAACTACGGAATTTCAGCTTTTTCTCCAGGTATAAATACATTTAAAAATATTCAATTCTGTCTTTAAATTAAGTGATTTTCATGTGCGAAGTTCTTAGTTTAAATGAATAGTCAGTGTCAGTTGTAAGTATATTGATTTACTGTTAGTAAAACATATAGTTTTAATACTTTTTAAACTGAATTAAAAATCATTGTATAATAAAACCTATTTTTAGAGGGGTTAAGGACAATGATAATTTTAGATGATGCAATGCATTTGATTATTTAAAAGTTAAGATACTTGATGCTTTTTTTATTATTGCAATACAAAATGTTTAATTCTTATTTCACTGAAAAGCAAATTCCGAAAATGAAATTTGTATTTTTACTTTTGCTATGAAACAACAACTACGGTCATAACTAGAGCAATAATTTTATTAAGATAAAAAATCTGCAAAATTCTCATCAACCTAGAATTCGCACTAATAATTTCGGAAAAACTTTAACTATATTATAAGCCAGATACTACTATTCTCGCCATGACTTCTCATAACGTTCTTCATAAATGGCTGAAGAATTAAAAGTTTGAGTGGGAAGAAAATAATGGACTAATTAACTGATATTTTAAACTGAACATTTAATGGAGATATTAACGATTTCTACACGCTGTGAAAATGGACAGCAGGAACATGAATGTTTACAAGAAAACTGTCTCAGTAAAGAAAAATAGAGAAAATCCTGTCATCTTTTCAACACGCACACATCGTCTTTTCGTCTACAGTCCTTCTCTGATATGGCGGCCTCTTATATATATATATATATATATATATTGATATGGCGGCCTTCCGAAAACACTTAGAATTTCAGAACTCAGACTGCGCCATCTGTAGGTCGCGAAAAATGACATCCTGCAATATTGTGTATTTTTGTGTTAATTTTCTGGTATATAATCACTGCTATCAGTTTCTTTCAAAGTTGATGGCAATGGGATCTATCATATTATCAGTAATAAAATACACATGCAGATTTTCGTCAATATGTGGAACGTATTTAAGCTTATGTTAAAAGAATTCTACATTAAAACTGTTTGTGATGTAAAATGGCAGTGGAGGGCTGTTTCATTCAATTTAGAGAAAACTACCTATTCTAGTATTCGTCTTCTGTTCTAGTCGAATTTTTCTAGTACAAATTTAGAAAAATTTGAAACTTAAAGTTCAAAGTTCTGGTTTAGATTTAGGAATAGTATTACTTTACTGTGTATTTTTCATATAATTTTTCTGAATGTTAAGCAATATTAGTTATCTGAATACAAAAAACAAAGTAATTAAAATGGGAATTAGATATGAGGAAGGTCTGGAATTTGAGATTTCATTTGACATTCGCGGGGGAAAAAAATTGGTAATCGCGAAGTTTCAAGAAGATCCTTTAAAATTCGTTAAATTATCCCCACGATAAAATTGCTATCCGAATTTCAGTGCTATTTTACCATAAAATACCCTTCTGAATTCTATAGGTTAATTAGGTACTACATAATAAACAATATTTTTTCATTTCAGCTTTGCAGTCTCCAATAGCATATCAAAAGGAATTAACCAAAGATATGTAAGTATCATGCTCCGAGTTCCATACTTTAAAAGTGTTCAGTAAGTGTACCGTGGTGCTTGAAATTTGATATTCAAAGTCTAAAGACATTTGCTCTGTTCGCTCTTAAATTTTATTAACTTTTATATCATTTGATTTCCTTGGTGTAGGAATTCAGAACATAAATTTATCGCTTTTAAAATGTAAGCATAAAGTTCAAATCATATTAATGCATGTCTGTCTAGGAATCTTGCTGTGTTGACAGAAAGAAAACTTTAGTTTTCAGACATTTTATATGTTTCACTAAAGTGTACTTAAAATCCTCCTGCTTAGTAGTCCAATCCATCATTTACCAAACTCCTCTTGTTATATGGTATATTTCATGATTTATATTAATGACTTTGTATCATTTTTAAATCTAATTTTTCCTCTTTTAATATTTATGTAAATGCCATATTTTGTAATGTATGATACACAAGCAACTGAATTTGTTGTAATTATATGTAAATATAGACTGCTGTATTCAAATTCTGAAAAAAAGAAAATTATTTTCAACCATCTCTGCATCTGATTTGATAATCTGTTAAAATTGACATGCTCTACGCTTTCCTGGCATTTCCATAGAAGATTCTGTTTTTAATATGTATTAGAAATGAAGCTCTTTTATCCAGATTTGCTGTTCTTACAAAAGGTCTCCATGTGAAAAAAAAAACCTCAATCTTTTTTTCTATTCTTTACAGTATATGTGCTCTCACTATACTACGCTTTATGTGAATTTGTGGGATTTTATATAAAGACCTGTATTATGGGATTCATTCATGTGCGTGCACCTTTTCATAAATGAAATGCTTTAATGGGCAAAACAGAGATAAACTGGACGCCTTTTGGTAGCTGTTAGTTTCTTTTAACTTTTACGCAATAAAACATTTCATTTGGGATGTTAGTGCATTATTGTAAAAGTCAGTTGAATATATATTTAATACTTCCAACCAAATTAAAGATTTTCTTGCATTATTTTTAAACGTACTGCCTATATGTATGTATTAATTTTTATTTAGCCCTTAAAGGGCTTTTGTAGTTCCCTTCACCACTATAAATAGAAACCTCGCTAATGAATCACAAATTTTTATAATGTCCGCTTAATTTTATAGGCAATATTTTATTTAAATTAATAAATTATACATTAAGAAATATGGCATTCAGTAGTGTATGTTGGAAACAATTTAAAAGAAAAGTTATGTTACAGTTCTGCACCAGAATTAGGCTCATTATGGAATCCTTCCTTAAGAAAAACGCTCTCACACCCAGCAGCAGCTCACAAGTCAGTTAAGCTAACAAGTGCTGCTTCAGGAGCCTCTCTTACCTCTAAATCTCTGAGGTATCCAGGACGGGACAAAAAAGCTCGATCGACGGATACTGTTGAAGCAAAAAACACAACAGTTTCTATCGGAAGTACCAGAGAAGCTGCTGATAAACCTCTGGAATCTCAATCACAGAGCTTAGCTGTGCCATCAGTGCTCGGAAATCAAGACACTGAAGTTCCAAGTCCAGATAAAATTTCTGACAATGTAGCTGAGAGCTCTGATAGGCAGCGCAAAAACTCTTTGCCTCTTGAGAAGCGTGCGAACCTAGCACAACAGAGCCCTCCCAAAAGTAAGAGAAACTTTTTTGAAGGCTTTAGAAATACTCTACGACCAAAGTCTAAAACAGAGTCTGGATTAAGTAGTGTTAATGGTAATGCTCCTGTTTCTCTTAGCTCCAGTCACAGTTTAGATTCATCCACAGTTTCAGCACAACTACATGTCAGGCAAGATGCTAGTTCAAATCAAGATGGTGATATGGTAAGAAGGTGGTCTGAGACAAACTCTTCTCGGTCAGTACGACCGAGCTCTGTTTCTGATCTCCCAGATGACGCTGCACATTAAGTATTAGAATTAACTTTTTACTGCTTTTAACATCAGTTATTCCACTGTTATCAGTCACTGGTGCTTAGTAGCAATTATTTTGCTTTACCTTACATCATGACTGCTAAATAATTTTATTGTGTTGAGATTTTGACAACCATTTTGTGAACCTTTTCGAATTTTTTTAGCATCTTGTTCTGTTGTAAAATATTTTTTTAAGTAGGGTTTACTGTATATAACAGAAAATACTTCATAAATATGTTTCCTCCCTTTCTACACTGAGATGCAGTTACATTGTCATGAATGTCCCAGTGCTTCCCGTATTATTGATTGCTGAAACTTAATTTTAATGATATGTTTATGTATTTCATTTTATATATTTTGTATATAGATTATATTAAGTAACAGCAAATTTAACATGTAATATATTTATAAGCAACTTCAGCAAGTTTATGTAAGGTACAATGTACCTCTGTGTAAAGTCATTTAATATTTTACTATGTTGTAAACATTGAGTTGCGAATACTTCTGAGATCATGAGCCGCAAAATGTAATTTGTATTTTTGCAAACTTTAATAAATTTAAATACCGAACTTGCATATTTGATTTAATTATAAAATGCCTAAATTCAGTGTTCACCTCCTTTCATGTTTTATTTATTATATTTCAGTGCATGGAATACTTACACTTCACCAAAGTCTTATGTTAGCACAAGAGTGTATGAACCTGTTGCATCACTGATACATGCATGATATTGAATCAAAAGTGTTAGCTCAATACTGACTACCTCAAGTTATTACCTGAAAAAATATTTTCAATTGCATGATAGTCAGTGTAATATACATTTCATTTTTTCTGAAATTAATTTCAGCTAAATTTTATTATCTGATTGTGTTGATTCTTTTCTTTCATGCTACAAGAAAAATGTTCCTTTTTATACCATTTACTTTTATTTCGTTCTCCAACTACTGCCCTATCATTGTAGATGTATGTTTTTCCCATTCTAATTTACCTTTAATAAGCATCTCGATCAGTTTGATGCTTCAGCATTTTCTCTGAGTTATTTCACTAAAAATTGCGTGAAAAATTCCAAATGTTGCATATTTTAAATTAGCATAAATGAGTGAAACTGATGCATTTCATGAAAAGCTAGTGTTGAGAAAAGAACAACAGTTTAAATATTCAACTTGCAAACAAGTCTTTTAGCATGGTATAGCTGTTTCCTTTTAATGAAAAATTGTTTTTAGTGAAAGTTCAATCATTTAACTGAAGAGTTTATTCATATTTGAACTTTGTTTTTTGCACATGTAATGATTATTAGCAACAACATGAAGTAAACTTCATTTCTGTTATTGCTCAAATGATATATGTGAATACATTTTTCGTGTATCATGTTCTTTGTAAGTGTAGTTATGTAGCATTAGATAAGTGCCTTTTTATAATTTTAACTAATCCTTTGTAAAATAACTACTTCTGACATGCTTACTTTGCGATGTTAAACTGTATAATTTTTCTTAAATGTTTATAGATCACATTAGATGAAGTTTTTGTGCCATAAAATAACTCCAGATT
Organism: Stegodyphus mimosarum; assembly: GCA_000611955.2. Lineage (NCBI taxonomy): Eukaryota > Metazoa > Arthropoda > Arachnida > Araneae > Eresidae > Stegodyphus > Stegodyphus mimosarum. The sequence goes on from KK117188.1 coordinate 586,976, forward strand.
TTAGAGTTGAATCACATGTGTCAAAGCTTTATTATGTTTCCTTTAATTCATGGCATCTTAAATGACTGCTTATTTAGTAATCACTTCTGTAGCAACTTGTGTGCCTAGAATTCCAATTTATTATTAGTATTTAAAAGTGTTCGATTATAATAAATGGTTTCCATCAAAATATATTTAATGAAAATCTAGTGAATCATTTCTGTACTTAAATTTGATATTTAACATAAAGTTGTTACATCTGTGTGCATTTCAGCTCCTAAATTCTAAACCATCCAAATGTAAGTCTTTAAATTTGCTTTTCTAAGTAAAATACTGAACATTTTCATTTAAACATAATTGAAATAAAACCTAACTGGTTCAGTGAACTGCAATTTCTTAATTTCAGATTATTTACTGTACAATAAAGTTACTCTGTTAATTGTATTAAAAATGTAAATGTGCAGTTATTCTGTTGAATGCATTTAACGCTTGCACTGTCTCATTTTTTGTAATTTTATTTTGTATATTATTGTGTTTGGATCAAATAAATGCATTTAATGCACTAACCAAGAGTAAACGTGATCTAAATGTACTTGTATTAGTTACTTCTTCGTGACTGGGCAATTCATGACAATTTTTCTTGAATGAACTTAAACTATGATACAAAGCAAGTTGAATGGCTGTGTGTTAAGTATGACGAATATGCATATAATGAAACGTCTTCTTCATGAGATTTGAGAAACTTGTACCTTTATGAATTTTATTTTGATTTCAATAGAAAAAAAATCTTGTCAGGTTCTGTATACATAAAATGTTTATTATGTCTTAAGCTATTAGTTACTTCAGATTGCCTGCCCTTTAGTAAACATTGATACTTGGTTTTAGGTTATTTTTTACCTGTAAATGATATGTTCATTGTTTTTCTCATAACGTGTCTGCTCTTCAGTAGCATCCATATGCTCAACAACACTAGAAAATGTAGTTATTTCCCTTGTGTCTTCAATGATGACATCTTAACCTGAGCTGTATTTACCTTGCTATTATGTAGCACTAAATGATAATTCAACAAAAAATGTTCATGTAAGTGTAAGATAAATATAAAAACTCTTAAAAGTTCTATAAGCGAGCAAGGTATTTGTCTTGTACATGCAGTGTCTTGATGTTAATTGTTGAATGTTTAATTTCCTATGGAAGGTTGCTCAAAATGTTATTGATGTATAACCACATATTTATTTAAGAATTGTTATGCAACAATTTCTTATAATTTGGTTGAAAAAGGGCTGTGATCGATGGGATAATCACATTGAATAGACATTGATTATCTTTATAAAGCTTTAAGGAATCAATAAATATCCTACATTTGTTCATACATTAATTTTTTATTGCAGGTTTCAGAAATATGGTATAATAAAGTCAAGCATTTTTGTAGAGCTGCTGATTTTAATTTTCCTGCATTATTACACTTTCATTAAATTATAAAGCAAGACACATATATTATTGTGTTGCTTTTCATGCCTTTTTCCACAGTAATTAAAGCCAGTATTTATGAGAAAAAGGGCCATCACATGCGGTCAACATATCAAGATTTCCTTTGAGATTCCACGGGCTGTTTCAATCATTTCGCAAGTTTTGGGTCAATCACTTTGTAAATTCACTCAAAGGTTTGGGCTGCAGAGTATGATAGACATACAGCAATAGCCTGTTGTAGCTTTTACAAACGTCTATTACTATATTTTTACAGCTAGCTATTACTGCTATTTTTGATGCTTTATGTAGCTGATCCCATTCCAGATTTTTTAATTTCATTTTGGCATTTTTCAAATTGCAAAAAGATACATACTAAAGATATTTGTTTTATATATATATAATGTTTCATACTGTGAGAACTTAGTTCACGTGACACATTTTAGTAAAAATATCTGAAGTTTAAATTCCTTGAAGCTTAAAGTTTTAGATATGCCTTTTATTTTTTTGTAAAAAGATTTCAGTGAGTAAGTTATTCGTTGATCTGTTGAAAGGTTTTCTGAGAAAATGACCAGTGCTTAATGCTCAGTAGATAGTTTTGCCCTGAAAGAAATTGTCAAATTTATATATGGTATTCTCAGAGTCCCTGAAAATTGTTGTTTAGGAATGAAACAACTTATACTTTTAATAGTGATCACACTTTCACAAACAAAGGTTGGACAACCGCGACGTACAACAAAATGACCTCTGGTTGACGGACCTCTCTAACTGTTGGAAAATGTAATTTAATCGAAGTATCGAGGTAACTCTGCCTTGCTAGTGTTTTTCATTGAAGAACAAAGCCCTAAAATCTTTTCGTGCAACATTCCACACCAAATTTTCATTTTCGAGCTGTCCCGCTTCAGCTCCCTTTTAACATAATGATTTTCGGATCCCCAAATCTTCACATTATTTGTATATTAAACCAAAACATATTGTTGGGAATAAACTTTGATATATGTATAATAATATTAGAAAAATTTACAGCTTTACTCTTGCAGAGTGCTCACGATAATAGGGTAAAATGGTTCAGGACTTCGTGGACACTCTCTATGACTGAAAAAACTTCCAGTCGCAGGAACAAGAAAGGACAATTTAGGAATTGTATAAAATTAAATTTATTCAAATAACTCGTAATAAATTTTTAATTTTAGTATTCATTTAAATGATCATTTGAAATGCTAAATTATCTTTTTAAATTAATTTTTAGAACTCTGTATACGCAGTTGTCTATAGCACCATCTGTTTAGATTCTAAAAATTTCAGTTAATGATATATTGAGTAATTTGATTTTTCTCCTTGCTTCTGATTTTTTGGCCGTGCTTATAATTTTTTGCTTATTTTATTTGTTAGACTGTCTGCTATTTGTAGATAAATGATGCAATTGTAGTGTCTTGTATATTGATATTTCTTTTGCATTGTAGTGCTCCTCACACCATCTAGCGTTTACTTGCATCTTCTATAACACTTGTCTAGTAGCAGTTAGGTTACGCTATTTTATTCTCCCTTTTGGCTCGTTAATAGTGATACTCCTAAGTAGAAGACTTAATAAACTCATTACAGGACTCTGCAATCTTATTACTGTTTGTTCATAGACGTAACCTGATGTTGTTCACGTGAAGTATTTTTCGTAACTCATACATGTTCCAAAATTGTCACAATTTATATCATAACTGGAATGACAGTTTCTGGTCAGGCGAACACAGTTCACTGATAACGGGTTCCCGTGCAGGAGTGTTATTCCAGCATGATATAAATTTATTAAGGGTCTCGCAGGCTGTCCCTTCCTGAGGGAAGATGCTGTATTGGGCATGGCTTTATTCGCTGACCCGCTTCCGAGTTAAAAAGCTTATGCCCGATTTTCAGAAAATAATAAGGTCTTCAGAAAGTAAGAGTGCCATCTGCGAGCAGGATTGGATCAAGACCTTAAGCATTTAAGATTCTGGTACCCCACATACATTTACATTTGTTTTTTTTTCCCTTCATTTCTTCTTTCTGTCTTCTTTTAGCTGCACTATACATTCCTTGGTAGAATCGGCAATAGCAAATTTTTGTGCCGTCTCCTCGAGTCCCTGAGTATCTTTTTTGTAGTGCTTCTCAATGCTCCGAGTTCGTACATATTTTCCTTAATGGTTAATCTAGCTCTGTGTGCCAGCTGTCCACGTAGCCCTTGAAGAGGAGCTTCTAAGCAAGTAGGCTGACAGACAGGCAAGCTGGACGGCTATTTCAGCAGTTAACATCAAATCCTGTGGTCTAGAGAGCTGTGGCACAAACCTCTCAAACCTTTAAATATACTGCTTAGCAATGCAGGCTGTTTCCAGAACCAAGTTTTTGCTTTTACACGGGAAATAGTCAGGCACCGTTTAAACGTCAGGCAGCGTGTTATGTCTCGTTTACTCTCAGTGCATATCCGAGGCAGTCGAATCTGGTGAGGAATGGGAGCTCATTTAAATTTTCCTGAATCTGAATGCACGAGTGTAATTAATAGAATTTATCGCGGACTTCGGTTGACCAGATGTCTGTGCGAGTTCTTTCTATGGACAGTGCCTGAATGAGAAATATGTAAAAAACGCTTTTATAAAATAAGCGTTTAATTTAAAACTCGTAAAATCATTAATGAACTAAAATTAGAAATAAATTTATCAGTTTAACAGCTATAGAGTAATTCTCTTTAAGAATTCCTACAATTTTATATTACGAATAAAAACTTGAGGGAATCCTTAATAAATTTATAAAGATAATGGCTTGTACTTTTGCCCCAATAATTCGATTAATAGGTCTCTATTTGTGCTTTCATTTTTCATGATAAAATTATAGATAAATTTTGTAAAAATAATTATTTAATCTCTTGTTTCCTTTAAACTGCATGATAAATTAATTTTTCCTTTTTCCTTCGTCAATGATTTTTTTACTTTTAAATAAAATCTTATTTTAAGAACTTTTTAATTTTTTAGTCCCTTTCACTTTATTAATCAAATTATTCTACTGAAAAATAATTTTTTCAACTATCAACAATCACGCTTCCAATAATTATTTACGTCAAATTGTCGAAACAATAGAGCGATTTTGTCAGAGTAAGAAATTACGTTAAAAATCTCATATAAATTTCATTCAAGACTTTTTTCGCTGTATCAGACGATAAAAAAAGAAAAACTCAGTTTTTGTTTTGATTCATTAAGTGGAGGTATGTGCAAAAAAATCATGTCAACATTCAATTTTTAAAAGTCTAAAGTTTTGAAAAAAAATCCGCTCCATCACACTGTATTGTCCTCCACAGTGAGTATGTCTGCACAATTTGAACTCAATATCTTATCAGGGAATACTTTAAAAATGGGTGGCGAAGTTTGGACAATAATCAAAAACGCAAGCTAATTAAATGAAAACTCACCGAAACGCTGCTAAAAAGAATCTAGAATGAATAAAGAAATACCATAATAATTTAGACGATGGGTTCTGATTCGGAATTTTAAAATATCATATTTTTGATTGGACTGTTTACGTTTGCAGAAGAGGTGTTTTCGTAGAGAGCTCTTTACCGATCTGGAATGGCGAGTCTTTTGCTTAATAAATTACTTTGCATGAAAATATACAAATTTTTCCAAAATAAGGATTTTTAAGATATCACTGCTTTAACTCAGGCAAATGAAAAGTGTTCAACGTCCTAATTTATTACTGACTTTTAATCAGAATCATGCTATTCGTCCAGTAAAAAGATTTTTTTTCCACCAGTGAGTTAATTGCTGTATTTAAAAAAATGTTGCATTGCACTAACGAAATAGTCTCCTTTACCTCAATAAGTATCTAAAATAACAATTCTCGAAATATTACTCTGCACTAATCGCGTTTGACATTAAAAGAAGTGAAGACGCGAATGGAAAATAAATAATGGCTTATTCCTGCATAAAAATAAGCACTGTTTTATGTGTGTGGAAGTTTAATTCATGAAAATGATATTATACTTATTTAACTATAGTTAAATATTAATTTACTATAGTAAATAGTAGATACTTTCTTATCAACGCTTATGATCTAAAAGTGTGAACAATATTTAAATATATAAGTATCTAAAAAAAATACATTAAAAAAGAAAAGCTAAGGAAGACGCATTAACAATCATGAATCGAAATTCATTTAAAAAAATAATTTGTTAATAGAGGTAGGAATTAGAGATGAAGAACTCAAGAATGAAAAGAGGTAAAGAATGAAAAAGTAGACTGAGAATAGAGAAAAACTCAAATACCTCCCCCATCTGGCATGTGGGGCTGAGATTAGGAGAACAGTGGGGAAATAATCCTCCACGGGGACAAGGGGGAAGGAAAACTGGACGAAAGGTACTGAAACTTGTAACTGAATTTTCTTCCATTATCTGGTATTTCTTCTAGCATTCTCTGTATTTTCATTAGTGGCGTTTTAATTGTTTTACCTTTTTTGCGTTGGTATGCTGGAAGAATCATGATCTTCGTTTCTATCATCCTTTGAAAGAGCACATTATCTGTTCATACAGGGCCTAAATTTAGCTAATGCTTAGTTATCCTTATGAAATTGTAATTTCAGCCACATCCCCAAATAAGGCGAGGTCGGGAATTTTATTTTATTATTTAACTATTCATCATTAATAATTAAATTTTTATTTGTCTTTATTTTTTATTTAATTTTAATTATTTAATATTTAATTCCTAATTATTTTATTATTTTGTTACTAATTATTTTATTATTGTAATAGTTACTTTTTTATTTTATTTTTTCCTACTTCGCTGCTGGCCTATAGGGCTCCCACATGTTTTCCATGAAGTAGGAATCTAGATGGTGGCGGCTACTTCCTTGCTGATGTCTATTTTACCATTTTGCACAGGGCATCCCGCGTCAGGATCAGTGACGTCAAATTTCTACTTTAACTTGCGGAGTATTCATAACATGCGGCCAACAACTGCCAATTCATCTGCTCAAGCAGTTGAAATATCTGTGAGAGAAAATTCATGGACTGGTGTTCATTCTTTCCTCTTATTCGCAAGGATGTCATTTTGCAACTATTCAGGAAGCGACATGACGTTATCAGATTTGGCGGTTTCGCGCACATTGAAAACTGATGCCCCATTAACAGAAAATTACCCTTTCTATCGTTTTACGTTTAATTAAATATTAATTATTCATTATTTATCACTATATTAATTTACATTTATTTACCTTTCTCGACGGCTTCTACAGGCCTCCGGCACTTCTAATTTTAGAAATTATGCCCTGCCGGTGGAACACCTTTAGTTGTTCTATTAAAGACCCTTTTTTCTACATTTTATTCTTTATGTTTAATTTATCAAATACTTTCAAATCTGCTATAACATGATCGCCAATAAATGTTTTCTTATTACTTTCTTCATTATTCTGCGAAATATCTAAATGAATTAAAATTCTGAATTTTCAGTACAGTTTTGTAAATATCTGTCAGATATAGGCGCGTTTAAAGAAAATTTAAGTTATACTTGCTATCATTTTCTTCCATCCGTATAGGACCTGTATCCTTTGCTTCGTGAATCGTATCCTACGAATATTCCTTTTTGCGCTTTGTTGTCGAATCGAATTTCCGCGCTTGTCTTTATTTACAAAAAAAAAAAAAAAAATTTCAGCCAAGTACTGGTCAGTGACTAAAATTTTTATTCCTTCCTTTCTGTAATTCGTATAGTGTTTTATGTGTAGCTTTAGTTGGTAACCGATTTTGAACTATGGTTGACAATAAGAAACTGAAATTTGATGAGAAATACCAAGTTTCTTTAAGTATTTTACTGTACTTTCATGACATTCTGTACCATTGTCAAATCTGAGAACCTTTATTTTTTTTAACTTATTTGTTGTAGATGCAACATATTCTTTTAGTTAATCTAATACTTCATTCTTTGAAGGAATGAAATAAATTTGAGTATAACGCGAATAGTTGTAGAGATATTAGGTTATTTTGAAGCAGGAGTACGAAGCAGGAGTGAAATATGAGCAATGCCTTCACCGGGACTCCACCTCGAACCTCTCGAATACGCGCCGAGTGTGCTGACCATTACACCACGAAGGCATGCTAAGCAGGAGGGAGAAAATACCTTATATAGTGATCAATGAAAATTACGACATATCCTTTCTCGACGACTTTCTTTCTTTCTGCACTAAATCTAGTGGATTCTAATATCAAATTATTTTTTGAATGAGGTTTTTCTGTTAGTTTTGCTTTTACACAAATTCGATTTTATAAGTGCATTTGATAAGTTTAATGCCCTCTCAGATCATCTTTCTCAAGTGTTTTAATCGTACCTATATTTTGTGGCCTAACCTTAGATGTCATTTCAATATGCAATTTTTTATTAGAACATGAAATGACATTAGCAAAATGCTTTCTCGTCGACTGAGCTTGCATTCAGCTTGCGTGAACCTTGTTGAGCGTTACCGTGGGCTATATACTCGTAAGTACGTTATTTTTTTTCAATGTGCAGTTATCAATATCAAATGTAATTATTCAAATTTACCTGTATCTTCGGGGAAGTTCTAGCATTGCGTTTCAAATGAAAACATTCACTTCTTCCGTGGTTATTTCTCTCATAAGTATAATATCGTGTAACTTTGATTTATCTTCGCATTTAACCTTTTAGGGTAATTGAATCACACTTTTGAACTTGCTCAGTTTCCACGCTTTTACAGGGTTCAACTATTAATTTATTTTTATTATATTTTAATGACAATTCAGTTTTTTATTTACTCTCAATTTTGCTTATTAACGAGTTGTAAGAATTTGGTAAAGAGCACAGCAAAACTGCTGTTATTTTCCCTTAATTAATACTGCCTTAATATGTTCCTTCATTTTAGAACTTTCATTTTATTTAGTAGAATAAAATATCTAATAAACAGCTAATTTGTTAAATTTGTGTGTTCGTAAACTGACTTTAAATTCTGCCATACTTCTATAGTAGATTTGCCTCGCATCTAAAAGAATAAAAAAACCAAGTAAAATGTGAATAATTTGCGAATCTGAAATATTTTGGGATATTAAAGCTTTAGCTTTTGGGTCACTTTTAAGCCAAGTATAACAAACAATTTCATTTTTTTTCTTTTACCAAACGCAACGGTATCTCAACCTTCTTTTATAAGAAATTGATTTATTTTAAACTTCACAGCTGAATAATTTCCATCAGTTAACTTTTCTATGTAAATCCATTTTATTCAGGACTTTACTGGATACAGAAATGTTTTCATTTTTAATGTTTCGTTTTTGTTAAAAAGAATATTAATATTACGATTTGGATTGGAATCAGCAATTGTTAGCGCCAACTGTTAAGTGGCGCTTCAGACATTCGTAATGCCAAGTATTCCAGAGATAGGATGCCTGAAGCGCTGAGAGACATTTTTATTTATATAAATAAAATTATTACTATTAAAGAAATTAAATAATGAAGAATCTGCATAAATGTATATATATCTCCAAATGTGATAAAACAACGGTACCTACTGCCATCCACTTTTGAATACGTACGTTTCCACCCGAATATGCGCATTTGGAAGGCCAAATTTGGAATTTGTTTTGTTTTGTGTTATTTCATTGTGGGGTTTTACTTATTTAATTCAATGTTCAATCTTAGAACCCCACAAACACTAACAAGCGAATAATCGCTTAAGTGTGTGAACAAACACGTAAGACTTACGAATAATTACAATCAGTTCCAAACTCGGAACGTACATAAGCCTCCACTGAGCTTGCATTCAGCTTGCGTGAACCTTGTTGAATTGATTTATTTTAAACTTCACAGCTGAATAATTTCCATCAGTTAACTTTTCATCAGTTTAATTTAAGTTAAGGGCTTGAACTTAAATAATTACGAAGTTTAGTTTAATTTAGTTAACTAAGCTTAACTAAAGCTATATGAAAGATATAGCTGAAGCTATCAGGATTTTAAGTAGCTGGCCCCTAAATATTACACTGGTGTGCAAAACTTAAGCAACAATGTAAACATTTAGCAGATAACCATGAAATTGCAGAAAAGGAGGTCTGGAGATCAGTACAATGAACAGTGGAAACATCATGCGTATGCAAATATCAGGAACGAAACGTCAGAGGCTACGTGAGCGTACACAAAACGCGTGATGTCGACGCGCGCAGCTCAACAGTAGAATAAAAGGAAGGACGGAAACGCAATTCAACATATTCGCTGCAAATGCCAGTCAGTTCGTGAAATATGGCTAGAAGAACTGACCTGGACGACTTCACACGTTGAAGAATGATCGAAAAGCTGGAGGAGGGGCGTACTGTCACCAGTGTAGGTGCAGAGTTCGGAATCAACAAAAGTGTCGTTTCGCGCGCTTGGAAAGCGTTCCAAACCACAGGTACAGCTGTTAGAAAGGTTGGTGGTGGCCGCCCGAGGACGACATCTGCAGGGGATGACCGATATATCGTCCTGCAGGAGAAAAGAGGCCGACAACAATCAGCAAGCGCCATTGCTCAGCACCTCTGTACAGCAACGGGGCGGTTACTGTAGCCAGACGCCTTCACAAAGGGGGCCTATTCGCCCGCCGTCCTGAACGCTGCCTCCCGTTGAAAGTTGGCCACCGTTTACAGTGGTGCAGAGCACAAAAACTAAACAACTGATCAATGGAGTCGTGTCCTCTTTACGGATGAGAGTCGGTTCAGTACCAGAAGCGATTCTCAAGGCGTTTTGATTTGGAGAGAGGTCGAGACCCGGTTTTATCCCAGTAATATCAAGGAAAGACACCGTAACGGTGTCCTGGAGTTCTTGTTTGGAGAGGCATTATGCTGAACGGGCGAACTGAGCTCCACGTTTTCGACAGAGGGTCTGTAATCGGGGATCGCTATTGTGAAGAGGTACTCCTTCCCCATGTGCCTCTGTTCCGAGGTGCCATTGGCCCAGACTTAATTTTTATGGACCACAATGCACGCCACATCGGACTCTTGCTGTTGAGGAGCTACTGGAAAGTGAAGATATCACTCGAATGGATTGGCCAGCGTACTCCCCAGATTAAAATCCCATCGAACATGTGTGGGATGCTTTGGGGAGACTCATTGCAGCACGCTTAGCATCCTCCGGAGAACACCCAACAACTCAAACAGATGCTGATTGAGGAATGGGCACTCCTACTGCAAGAAATGTTGCACCAGCTGGTTCTGAGTATGCGGAGACGGTGAGAAGCAACCATTGCAGTGAGGGGAGGGCATATCCCATATTAAGGAACATCTCCTTGTTATTCTTCCTCTTGGATAGACAATCATGAGTCACGATACTATGCGTTCTATAAAGCTTGTTTTTGTTTGATTCTATACCGTATGCATAGTATTCCTTTTTCAGCTCCGATGCTTTCGTCATCCTTTACGTACATAATACTCTCCTTCATTTCTGCATTTCATGTCTCTCAGTTGATTTCTCGTGGAGTTATGGCAAAAAACCCTGCTGTTGCTTAAGTTTTGCACACCAGTGTAATTAAATCGGCGAAGCCAAGCAAGGGCCTAAAGAATGGCCGAACTTAGTATCTAAGAGAGAACGTAGCCAAAAGATAAACGCTCGCTAGTCAGGGAATCAGACTCTCTCTCGAAGTCGGTGAAACATCGAGTTAAATAGTACTCTTACTCATTTGCATTAACTGCGTTTTTGAAATTACATTCCGGTAGGAAATTCTAAGCTGAAATTAGAATAGATAAGAAAGTTGCATAACTTAAAATAACTGTTAATAAAATTAGGATAAACCGTATATCATATTTTGTAAAACTTTAACGAATTTTTGATGAACAAACTCAAACGATTTAAAAGCGAGCAATGACAACACTCTACGGTGAAAAAAAAACCTTTTCATCTCCAGCGCGCAGCATTGTGTATCGGAAATTCTAAAGATAAACTCATTTTAAAATTATTTTGCGATATTGCTGTTGAACTGAATTTTATGGTTTAAGTGCATGATATTTAATAAATAAAGGTAACACACAAAATGTTAAAAACACGCCCCTTTGGACGTAATTTAAAATCTGAAACCTTTAAGATTTTTTTTATTTTTTTAGCAGTATTTTTATACATTAAAAATAGAAATTGATAATTTAAGTGATCAAGAAATTTGCTGATGTGAATGTATTTGTTTTTAAAGTTTACGTAATAAATAGAAACTTGAGTAAGAAATCGATTGTGCATTGCTATTATACTTGCCTACAACGCATGCGCAAAATTTTGTTTAACGTTTTTAAATTATTTTTTTCAACAAATTGTGCATGTCTTTTCGTATAACGCATGCGCACCTTTGTTTTATATTTTAAATTATTTTTTTCAGCAAATTGTGCATGTCGTTTCGTACAATGCATGCGCAAACTTTTGATTAATATTTTTAATTATTTTTTTAAATATTGTGCATTAAAACTGAATTGCTCACTTGAAATTTTCTTTCTCGGTAATTAAAACGATAAAATACCATCTTTGTGAGGGTCTCTTGCGTGATTTCCCGTAATTAAATCTGCCAACCAACCGTCTTTGTCGTCATCGTAATCAAATCCATTTTTCTGCTTTGTTATTCATGTCCCTTCCTAAAAGCAGTTTGTTTTTCCTTTAGCGAGCTAGATTTTGAAGAAATTTACAAAGTGATATAATGATGCTAATGCTTTCGTTAATCATTTCTGTTGACACATTTGTCGCCACGGGGGTCACCAGTTACCGACATCTGGCTGTTTCAGTAGCGCCGTAAGGTTCATAGGTGAGCGACAAAGTAGACTGATCTTTGAGCTATCGTCAGCGCTATATTCACTTTATACAGTGAAATTCACTTTCTGTATATTTCACTATATAAAGTGACCGACGTCGCCCTTCTGCGCGTTGCTGCGATTTGGCATGAGAATATTATTTCAGAGAATATAATATACGCTCATTTGTGGAAGAACGTGTGTAAAAAATAAATTGTTAGGTACGAATGTGATGTTACTAATAAAAAAATAGGAGCTATTAAGATTACAATAGAATAAGTACTGGCAAGGTGACCGGTTCAGCGCTTGAAGTTAAATTATTCCATTAGTCCCGTGACGGGTACTAGTAATAGCACACTAAAAAAAACATTAAACTTTGCTAAAAGATGCCACAAAGTAATAAAATACAACTATATTTATATATTTTCACAGAATATATGCCAATAATGTCATTTAGATAAGTGGTAAAAGGTTTAGAAGACGGCACATTTTCAATTTCATGGACAGTGTTAAGGTTCCTGCCCAAAAACTGAAAAATGACTTTCATTCACTACAACACTATATATATATATATATATGGTTTTGATGTAATCAATTACGCTAAAAGACGAGAGATTTATTTGCTAAAAGAAAAAGAGGGCGTTCTAAAGGAAATTGGTTCGTCTTTACATGTTTTGTGGGAGTATAATGGTGTGGGCGTTTGTTTCCCTCTTTCCCCGCACTTGTTTTAACAAGAATGCCTGACTAGTGGAAATTAGCTCGATTTCAACAGACAGAAATTCTAAAAATTTCGAAGCTGTCGTGTGCAGAATATAATACAGGATGTGTCTAAAAGTTCACACATTAAACTTCCAAAAATTATGGATATTCCAAAATGTATATTAGTGGCAAATTATTTCAATGGATGATACTCCTACATCGCCTACTAAACTACCCCTCCACCGCCCTACACTGTCTATAAAGTTCCTACACTGAATTAATGAGGGTTTTAATATCCCCCCCACACACACATACTTGAGTACGACGCACAGAACGTTCATACAACCACATAAAACTGTCAGAAAAGTCCTTGTTTGGAATGTTCTAACTTGCTTGCCACTGAGGCTTGAGTGTCTGTTAAATTGTGATAGCGGTGACCCTTCGTGTGAAGTTTGATTTGAGGGAACGAAAAAAAGTCACTCGGCGCTAAATCGGGTGCATATAGAGTATGGTTAAGAACTGGCATACGCTTTTTCGCTAAAAACTGCACCACACCTCCAGCCGTGTGAGCGGGCGCAGTGTCGCGTAGCAAGAAATGCCTCTTCTTCCATTATTCTGGACGAACCCGTTGAAGACTCTTACACAAACGACGAATGTAAGCACTCAGTAGACTTGTGCTGAGGTTTTCGGAAATAATACATTTGGACAAAATATTAATTTTTTCATTAGAAACTTTAATTTTATGCACAGTCTTAAATATTTTTAATAAAAATGTAATATAAATTATTTTGTATATCTTAATATTAACATATTCAAAAGCAAATAAATAAATTTAAATGTATAAATAAATGACAAAATTCTTCACTAATTCCCAAAGCATCATTTTGCAGTGTGGCTATAAAATCACTTTCCCGGTATGCGAGCCGCTAGCGATTGCATTGTTCAACGAATCGAAATGAAACTCAAGATGTGTACGCTCAAGAATAATATGAATAACAGTCGAGCTCTTGCAGTTACGATTTCAGCAAACAAATTTCGAAAATTTCCTGCAGCAATACCGACGTTTTCCAGTCGTCACCAGAGTCTTATCACCAAAGTGAAAACCCACAATTGGCGTAACAAATATCTATAGCTCGAAAAAACGATGGCTCGAAAGCACTACCAAGAACAGTAACGGGAACAATAAACAAGGAAAGAGAGGAAGTACATAGCTATGTGGGCCCACGGAATTTACGTCATGGCAGTAAGACTGCGCGTTTAGTGCGGAAAATCCCAGGGACCATTCAAAAGGGGCGATTTTCGACCGTGAAATGTCATTTGGACGTCAGAACGTATCACGAAAGATGACAGCTCCTTGGACTGGTACGTGTTAATTTTTGAACTGTATAACGTAATCTCGCATGTGTTTCTTTTGAGGCATTGCGATTGCATATGATTGTCGTCTTTGTTTCCTTGTCTGACATTCCTCTTTGGCAATGTCCTTGCACCGGCGTTTTTCGAGCTACAGGTAACTTCTCAAAGCCATTTGGGGATTTTAATTGTGCCGATTGCATCATAATCCAAAATCAATATGTTGCTAGTGGAAGTTTTTGAAATTTGCTGGCTGTAACTGGCAGAGTGAAAGCTTGATTGCTGTTATTCATCATCATTTTTTATACATCCAGTTTATTAAGAATTAATAGCTTTAAGAGCGGCGTTCGCCTACTCCCAGCATCACCTATAGAACGTAACGGTGTTACACAACGACTCGGGATCTACTCTTGCCGCAGTCCCTTAGTTATTTAAATACGCAAGCTACTGAGTAAGAGTCCAGCCCACAGTGTTTCTTCGC